>CM041776.1:89990650-90156355 GCA_023374045.1 Limonium bicolor
AGGAGATGATGGAGAGTCAAAATAAGCTCTTCAAGCTTCAAAAGGCCCAACACCCATGGAAGTGAAGGTGGAGGAATCAAGATTTTGAGGGGTGGAAAACGTAGCCCTCGCCGATACGAATCTAACGGTATAACTTTTGTGTGATTCGGTGAAGAAATGAGCAAGCTTGAGGAGGAAGAAGATGGGCTGTGTGCTCTCTTGTGGAATCGCCGGTTGACAGAGGAAGAAGAAGAAGATATACAGAGGGATGGGCAAATAAAACGTGAAATGAGGAAGGAAAGAGAGGTGAGAGAGTAAGTAACTACTTTTACTATTTCACCTTTTGCTTTATTTATTTGTCTTGTCATCTTATTACTAATTACTAGCAAGCTTATTAATGTGTGTATACACACTAATTAAAACCGGCCCTATACATTAGTAGCCCGGGTCATCTTTCGTCTTTTCGAATTAAACACGTTTCGTCTCCCGGTTTCGTCACTATTCACTTACCGGGTCCGTTTTCTGGAATTTTCTCGTTTAATTAATTTTAATGGTTATTAAGCTTCCATTAATACTTATTTATAGTTATTTAATCAACTATAATTTTTATGGGTCCGTTTGACCACATAAAGTCACGTTTTCGGGTTTTTTCGAAAAACGTGCTTTAAAACTCCGTTAGCGTTTTAATCCATTATTTGGATCCATTTTCTTCGGGAATCATTCCCGTATACTAATTAGGCCTAACTAAGCCTTAGGAATCCATCTCGGACCCTTACGAGATCATTTATCTCTTATTTAAATTTAATGCGCATTTTAGCGTTTTTCACGTTTAACGCATTTTCTCTTTTCTTTTGGTTTTATTCTTTTTACCAATACTCTCTAGGCACAATTAGGCCCTTAATAATTTTATTAGAGTAATTAAATCACCATTTTTAGATCCGGGGTATTAAAATAGTGTGATACCCAGTGTAGGGGTCACCTCCCACATCGACCGGGAGAGCGCACGAACCACACCTTATAGGTGTGGGGATACTCTCCCCTTGTGAGAGGACTTTTGAGTGGTGTGAGTACATCACCCTCAGAAACAAAACCGTGCGGGCTGCGGCCCAAAGCGGACAATATCTCACATGTGGGTTAAGACTGGGCTGTTACATATGGTATCAGAGCCAGGCCCAGGTCGGTGTGCCAGCGAGGACGCTGGGCTCCCAAGGGGGGTAGAGTGTGATACCCAGTGTAGGGGTCACCTCCCACATCGACCGGGAGAGCGCACGAACCACACCTTATAGGTGTGGGGATACTCTCCCCTTGTGAGAGGCCTTTTGAGTGGTGTGAGTACATCACCCTCAGAAACAAAACCGTGCGGGCTGCGGCCCAAAGCAGACAATATCTCACATGTGGGTTAAGACTGGGCTGTTACATATTTACAGTCCGACCGACCCTGCCAGGTTCGGTCCCCCGGGTCGGTCTACTGCAGAAACTTCCTAAGAATTGTCCAAATTGTTCCCAAATTTTCCTTAAGTCTCCCAATGTGTTGTAACACCACATGGCACACTAAATACTTCATATAACATCCATTAAACTCAAGTTCTAACTCATTTCTAAACTCTTCAAACATCTACTCATTTCCTTGTAAAATTCCTTAACACTTATAACATTTTATACTAGGTTTCTATATGGTGTTTCTCACTTTTGATAACTACTATCCCAAAATGCTTTCTCTTCATCTTAACACCATCTCTTAAGCATTATTTCTTACTAATATAAACCCTAGTTGGTGTCTAAGTCCTCTTGTTACCTAGAACAACTTAAGACATTATTTCTTCTCTTGTAAAACACTTAGTCATTTCCTAACACCTCTAATTCACCAAGCCTTACATTAACACCTAGACTCCTTGGATATTTCCTAAATCTTGCCATGGGTTCTCCTAGAACATTACTAAGCCTAAACACTGTGTTTTCTCCATTAAACACACAAGAAAACCTAAAACCACCAAGAACACTCTCATACACAAAACTTCACTCAAATCACACTACATTACCATATAATGCATAATTTAAATTGCATGGCACTTAGGCCCTTAAAATGCATGGCTCTTAGGCCCTTAAAGTGCATAACTCTTAAACACTGAATTTCAACAATATATATGCCTTTGACCTGCAAATACATACAACAAGACATATGTTCTTTTACTAGTCTCCTTGAGAACATTTCACTAGGTCATTTACCATTTGCTCTTTAGGTAGTTTTAACAAGCATTATAAGCTCATTTCTCCTAAGGCATTAAACACATTAGGTTAGCATATTTACCTCTTTTCCACACAACTTCTTTCTTGTTTCCTTATAAAACCGGTAAGGTATTTGATTCCTTGTCAACTACTAAACAATATACAAACATTGAAATGAGTATACAAGCTCCAAGCTTAAACTCCTTGTAAACCCTAGTTTTTACATTGTTTCAAAAACATTAATGTAGTTGTTTTACCTTGGTCTTTGAAGAGAGTTTGAATATCTAACAAGAGAGGACTCCACCTAGTCCTTGAAAGGTTGGAATGAAGCTAAAACAAAGCCATATAAAGAGCACCTTCAATGGGTATTTCCGGTTAACAACAAAACATGGAGGAAATGAAGTTTTTATTTGAGATTCCTTACCTAGAAGCAAAGGAGAGTAATAATATGTAGAAATACAAGCTCAAGCTCCTTCAATGGTGGAACTCCATGGCACCGAAATGGGGCTCTTGAAGTTTTGAGAAGATAAGAATGAAGAGCTTGATGAGACTAAGAGAATGGTGGTGTTTGTTTTTGATTTGGTTAAGTGAGCTAGATTTTACAAGAGGTCAAAGAAGAGGTTTAATGGTGGTGGTGTGATATTACCGTGGAAGAGAATGAAGAAGAGAGGTTGAAGAGAGCAAGGAACCGTGTGAATACAAGGAAGAAATGAGAGAATGAGATAGACTTACTTTTTGAAGATATTTGTAGTAATAAAGTAAAAAGTAGTTTAATTAGTTTTCTTTATTTACTTAATATGTTAACAAGAGAGTGGTGAGTCACCACACTTGAGAAAACCGGCCCCCATTAATACTTAGGGGTATTATAGTCTTTATTTGTCAATTTAATTACTTATACAAACATATGTTACAAACTAGCTTATTAAAATCACTATTCATAAAAACAAGGCACTTAGAAGTGAAATTTTTGATTTACCATTGATATAGACCTCCAAATGTAATACTATATAGTACACATATTAATTAAAGAGTAATGATGGAAATTTAGCCATTCAAAACTCATTTACAAGACAATTTTTCGAAAATGTGCTTTAAGACTCCTTAAAGCACATTTTGTGTTTTAACTTGTTTTCAAGCTTGGTTTTCTTTGGTAATTGGTTTAATATGTTCATTAGTATATAAATGAGGTCTTGGTAAGTTCATTAGGTCTTAACCAAGATCAACCCAAGCTTAGAGCACATTTTGGCCTTTATTGACCTTAAAGCACATTTCTTGTTTTCTTTTGTTTAAATTTGTTTACTAATGTTTCTAAGACTCTTTTTAGTCTTAATATACCATATTTAGGTGTTTAAACAATATACTAAGGTTTGGCGTATTTCAATCTACCCCCCTTAAAAGAACTTTGTCCCCAAAGTTCATACTTCCACATATCCTAAATATTAGAACATGGGAACACATATCAACAACACTTCCATATCACATTAACAACATCTTTACATCACATCGGACACATGGTCCAAACAACAAAACATCACAACATCATTCAGACTCAGCGGTCTGTAACATTAACAACATAACAACACAACACAGACAATGTATCCAAATACATGTCATACACATAACCGAAACGGCTCTACCCCCCTTAAATAGGGGTACGCCCCGTATCCTGTACATACAAACACTAAGAAGTAAACAATGACGGGTACTTCGCCTTCATCTTATCTTCCAGCTCCCAAGTGGCCTCCTCAACGTCCTGGTTAGACCAGAGAACCTTCACCAGTCTCACAGACTTATGGCGAGTGTCCCAAGTCTTAGTGTCCAGAATCCGTACCGGAGTCTCCACTGATCGCATGGTCGGCTCTAAGGTTAGCCTTTCAGGCTGAAGTACATGAGACGGATGGACATATATTTCTTCAACTTGGACACATGAAATACATCATGTACCTTGCCCAGCTCGGCGGGTAAATCAAGTCTATAAGCTACCGGGCCGATCCGCTCCGTCACAACATAAGGCCCCACATATTTTGGGCTCAACTTGCCTTTCTGGCCAAAACGAAATACTCCCTTCATGGGGGATACTCTCAAAAATACCTGATCGCCCACGGCGAACTCCAGGTCACGTTTGCGTACATCTGCGTACGACTTCTGTCTATCCTGAGCTGTTTTCATGTTAGCCCGGATCTGGCGAACTTCTGCCTGAACTTGCTCAAGATACTCTGGTCCTATAATGTCCATCTCACTCGACTCATCCCAGCATAATGGCGTGCGGCATGGTCTACCGTACAAGGCCTGGAAGGGAGACATCTTGATCGAAGCATGGTAACTGTTGTTGTAGCTAAACTCGATCAGATGTAACTTATCAATCCAGCTGGTCTGAAAGTCAAGTGCACATGCACATAGCATATCCTCAAGTGTCTGAATGGTGCGCTCACTCTGACCATCGGTCTGTGGGTGAAACGCTGTACTCAATTTCAGTTCGGTACCCAATGCTTCTCGTGTAGACTTCCAATATCTCGATAAGAATCTAGTATCTCTGTCAGATACAATTGTTTTCGGTACCCCATGATGCCTTACAATCTCTCTGTCGAAGAGTTCTGCCAATTTTGCCACTTTCCAGGTGTCCTTCATCGGTATGAATCGAGCCACCTTGGTCAGTCGGTCAACAACAACCCATATCATATTCAGACCTCCCCTTGTAGGCGGAAGCCCTACTACGATGTCCATGGAAATATCATGGAACTTCCACTCAGGCACTGGCATTGGCAGTACCATACCACCAGGCCGTCGGTGCTCAAACTTGACCTTCTGACAAGTGAGACACCTCAACACATAGTCATTCACATCCTTTTTCATTCCAGTCCACCAAAAATATCTTTTCATACCTTTATACATCTTTGAAGCTCCGGGGTGAATCGAAGTAGTAAAACAATGGGATTCACTCAATATGCGCTCCTTCAACTCAGCGCTACTCCTCGGTATACACAATCGGCCATTAAGCCTAATCAGGTCATCATCGTGGAGTCTGAAGCCGTACTTCTGACCCTCGAATGTGCCATCAATAAGCTTCCGTCTAATCTCCACCATGTACTGATCCGTCATCTGAGCACTCCGCACCTCTTCAACCAAGCCAGAATGAGAGACTAGCGAATGGAGAGAGTGTGCTCGGCGACTCAGTGCGTCAGCTACCACATTTGCCTTACCCTCCTTATATTGTAGATTAATGTCGTAGTCATTCAGAAATTCAACCCACCTTCTTTGTCTCATGTTCAACTCCTTCTGAGTGAACAAGTACTTTAAACTCTTGTGGTCAGAATAAATCGTCACACTTACCCCATACAAGTGATGTCGCCATATCTTCAGTGCGAAGACAATGGCCCCCAATTCTAAGTCGTGGGTAGGGTAGTTCTCTTCATGCTCCTTCAGCTGTTGGGAGGCGTATGCTACGACCTTCCCGTGTTGCATCAACACACAACCCATACCCCTGCCTGATGCGTCACAATAGACCTCAAAACCATCTGGACCGTCTGGTAATGTCAGAACCGGTGCAGATGTCAGAGCATCCTTGAGACTCTTAAAGGAACTCTCACAGTCGACTGTCCACTCGAATGGTGCATCCTTTTTCATCAAGGAAGTCATCGGCTTCGAGACATTGGAGAAGTCCTTCACAAACCTCCTATAATAACCTGCCAGACCGAGGAAGCTCCTGATATCGGTAACTGTCTTCGGCCTAGGCCAGGTGCGCACAGCATCAATCTTTGCCGGATCAACAGCGATCCCGGCCTCAGAAGTCACATGACCAAGAAAGGATACTTGGTTCAACCAAAATTCACACTTTGAAAATTTCACATACAACTGATTCTTCCTCAATGTTTGTAACACACTTCTCAGGTGGCTTTCATGCTCACCTCTTGATTTCGAGTATACAAGTATATCGTCGATGAAGACTACCACTGACTTGTCCAACTGATCTTGGAACAAGCGGTTCATTAAGTCCATGAACTTTGCTGGTGCATTTGATAAGCCAAACGACATAACTGTGAACTCATAATGCCCATACCTAGTTCTGAATGCTGTCTTTTCGATATCACTGTCACGGATGGCAATCTAGTGGTATCCGGACCGTAGGTCTATCTTGGAGAATACTGATGCTCCCCTCAGCTGATCAAATAGATCGTCGATGCGTGGTAAAGGGTAACGGCTCTTCACCGTAACTGCATTCAGCTCTCGATAGTCAATACACAGGCGGAGGCTACCGTCCTTCTTCTTCACAAAGAGGACCGGCGCTCCCCATGGTGAAACGCTAGGGCGGATGAATCCCTTGTCGAGTAGGTCTCTCAGCTGCTCCTTGAGCTCGGTCATCTCTACTGGAGCCATACGATAGGGCGCCTTCGCAATTGGTCCGGTGCCCGGAACCAAATCAATCTCAAACTCCACTTCCCGTGCTGGCGGCATGCCCGGCAGTTCCTTAGGAAATACATCAGGAAACTCCGACACTACCGGCACATCTGGGCTAAACTCTGGATCTCTCTCTATGTCCTGGACATAGCAAGGTATACATCACTCCCTCGTCGTAACTCACGATACATAGCCATGGCGGTGATGATCTGAGTCGAAGGCTCCCTGGGCCTCTGGCGGTAAGATATGGTAACCCCAGATGGACTCCGAAGAAGCAGTCGATGCTTGGCACATAGGATTCTGCCCTTGTACCGCTCCAACCAGTTCATCCCGACAATCACATCAAAACCAAGTCCGTCGAACTCTATCAAGTCGATCGGAAACTCTTCACCTCTGATTCTCACAACAACATCTCGGTGGTAGCGGGTACACTTGATCCGCTCTTTCGACGGGAGAGTGACTAGGAAGTCTGGCATCTCATCACCGTCTAACCCCAGCCTCTTTGCAAAAGATAGCGAAATAAATGTGTGTGAGGCTCCGGAGTCGAACAAGATCGAAGCGTCCACGCCATTGACTGGAAAGGTACCGGTGAGGATTGTGCCGCTCTTGCCGGCTTCTGCCTCATTGCAGACACTCAGTATACCTCCCGTTCCGAGTGCACAGCCTAATTCATTGGCAAACTAATAAGTATTGGGTAACAACACGGTTTATATGCTTCAAACAACTCCACTTTATTCATTAACACACTCTTTTTACAACATTTATTGGCTTATATTGTCGCCATGATTAACACTTACAACATCCTTAATACACACTGGTTTATCACATCACATAACTATACAAGGCTTAAAACTGTCTGAAGGTCAAATTCAAACGTCCGGGTTTCATGTGTGTGGCATTGATCACTGCCGACGGTGCGGTATTCAGTTTGATCATCCTGATGCCATGGTATAGCATCCTCGACTGCCCACCCATGATTAACACATCTCCCGATTTCAACACTAGCTTCTTTGCGAGGTCAGCACGCTTCTGCTCGCCATACACAAACACTGCGGTATCACCAATGGACCAAGACACCACGAGTACTCCCTTACTTAGAGACTCGGGTGACTCGTCCTTGTCTTGGTGTATACCTAACCGTCCACCTTTCTGGTAGAAGTTCACAATGCATAAATCTGCTTTCACACTTGGAATTGAATCCGTTTCAACTTGTTGAGCAATTCCCACGGCGTGGTTAACGACCGCAAGGAACTCCTCAGGTATACTTGGTACCGTTGCTCCATCTTCAGCTCGCACTTCTTGATATGTCTTGGTGTAAGGGTTCCAGTCCTTACCCATGCACATCATCTTCAATTGCATTCTTGATCCGTTCGGGTATTCGGGTGTGTAGAAACCTCCTGGTTTTGCTCCAAGTTCGTCGCATCGTCTGATGATATGGATTTGTGCTTCCGGTGTCAGGTATCCATTTAAGAGTACCATACCTGGTTGGATAACCTGACACTGCTCCATTGGAAAGTCGGTGATGTTTATGGTGGTTTCTTCAGGGTTTGGTGTGGGTGGGATTGAATAACATATATTGAAGGTTCCTTTAAGTTTAGAGTACTCTAATTAGGTGACTTTCACACTATACTTTAATTGTTTACTCACATGGTTGTTTACTTAAACTCACTAACACACGTGCATGGAATGCGGTATGCAAACACTTATTACATTCAACAGTTTAGGCGGTACCTGGTCTAGAAGAGGGCCCTGGCGCCTCAGACCGGTCCACCACATTCAGGGCGGCCTTGCTGGACCCCGACCCCTTCTGGGACTCTGTGTACCTCTGATCTGGGGGTGGCTGATTCGCCGTCTTCGGGCCATCGGTGGTCACAGTGGTCTTACCCTTCCATTGCCCCTTGGGCCTGTAGCTTCTACTGTTCGGGTTCTGCCAGCACTCATAGTCGCGGTGACCCATCTTTTTGCAGTATCGGCACTGCACATCATTACCCTTGCAGTCCTTGCCGGGGTGGTCTCCGTCACACCACTTGCAGTAATAGTGGCGCTCCGGTCCAGAGCCCATGCTAGCTGCTAACACATCACACACTCAGTACACACTTCACAAGTTAATATCACACACTAAATTTTCGGTATTGAAATTTGTTAATTACCCTTGGGTGGGTAAGAATGTAGGGGCTTGGCCGCATACGCATAGGTGAGCTGCAGAGGCTCCTCAGCAGTGGTGGTCTGGGTCTGGCCCTTGCCACCCTGTTGCTGTCCTTTCTGGGACTGGGGGTATGACTTCTTCTTCTTTCCTCCCCACTGCCCTTGCGTGCCTTGGCCCTCGTTCGTAGCCTTGCGCTTGAGCGCATTCTCCTCGTCCCTCAGACAGACGGTGATCTCCACTATTGCAGCGGCATGATAGCACTCCTATATTTAGGGTGTCAATTATGCCCCGCCAAATAAATTCACAACACATTAACACATTGTACACACTTATTCACATTACACTGTAGTCCCATTACCTGCAAAGTGGTATATCCAGTAGGCCCCATGCCATAGCGTAGGCGGTAGTTCAGTCCGTTGTAGAAACGGTTCACAAGAATCCGGTCTGAGTAACCCAGATCCGGTAGCAGGTGGATAAGTCCGATGAAGGCTGAGTAGTACTCATCTACCGTCATCTTATCCCCTTGCCTCAAACTGTCCAGCTCCAGGCGCTTGGCCTCATGCACGTGTATTGGGTAGTACTTGGCTCGCAGCAGAGCCGTGTACTCCCTCCACTGAAAAGTCGGGTCAGCCACTCTGCCCTCCCGTACTAGCTTCCACCAGCTTTGTGCCGAACCCTTCAAGTAATACGCAGCAAGTCGAACCTTGACCTGCTCAGGTACTGCTAAGGTTTCGAAGGCGGTCTCCATTTCGGAGATGTACGCCTCCAGCTTACGGGGATCAGTCTCCCCACTGAATGAGGGTGGCCTCAGATCAGCCAACGCCTTGACCCAGTTGGTCTCTCGTGGCGGTGGCGGTGGTGGTAGTTGAACTCCGGGCGTTTGCCCCTGCTGAATTGCAGCTACAAGTTGGGGTACCATTTGGGCTACGGCGGCTGCTACTGCCTCAGCCATAACCTGAGCCGTAGTGTTCTCGCCCTGGTCAACCGTATCTCCATTGCCACGACCTCTACCTCTCGGTCGACCTGACATCTGGATTCACATGAATATTCATTAGCAATATGCTTGCACACTTATCGGTCCAACGGTTGTAACGCTTCCCGACAATAAGGTATCTCCACACTTAGTTAGTGGTTAACCTCTCCCTAACTGTTCACTTAGGTAACTGTAGTTAGGTTTCCTAACTCGGTATATCCCTAAGCTCGGTATTCTAGTCATCAGAGTGATACTTCGCTCTGATACCACTTTTTGTAACACCCCTACTACGCACATAACACTACTTGAAATCGCAGCGGAATTTAAACAACTAAACAATAACTAAACGAATGGTGCTACAACGCCGTCAACCACCCACGTGGTTAACAAGGCTGAATAAATACAAGTGTACCGGTCTGATGATCAGACTCCCGAGCATAGAACTAATAACCATATATATACATTAACAAAATACCGAGTGTTTACATACATCCTTCACTGTAAAACATCACTGTAAAACCGTTCATAACCAAGTATATAACGCCACGGGAGCACAGGCGCACCCCGGGCCAACATCCAAAAGTAATCAAAAATAACCCTGCATCCTAGGATCTAAAGCCACTCCGCTTCTTCAATCCTCATCCTGCAGTAAAAGAAATATGGAGCCCCCGAGGGGGTCAGCAACTCTTGGCTGGTATGGTTAACGTGCAGCCCATCGGCTACCGGGATGCGCGCAAACTAATTGTCATGATGACATGGCATTCATTTTAAAACACACAACTTATACATATATATCATAACATGGGTATTGTACACAACAACACACACAACACACAAGAACAATTCCTTTTAGGAAAAGAACCAACACAGTTAGTCCCCATAGAGAGCCTAGAGAATGTTGCCATGCTCATGCTAAGCTCGTTACATAACTCGTTACCGTCCTGTTAGATTGAACGGATAACTTAACACAAGGTGCCTCAGATATAGTGATCCAAGCACACCGAACAACACATAGTATGCCCCTGTGGCCCGACGTGAGTCAGTAATAGCCTTGGTTAAGCTAAAGGGAAGGTTGGAAACCAAATTGGAGAACAACCATAACATACGAGAGAGTCGAACCGGTTATGACATTGACTCCCATACTCACACGTGTGGCCGGAACAGACCGGACTCCTCACTTCCCCCGTTAGCACTTGTTAGCAGTTCATCATTGAACTCAATACACAATTCACAATAATAGGTCAAGTCTTGTTAGACATACACAAGGGAAAAGAGAGTCATACTTAACAACATAACAATATTTAACAACTGTAAACTCTTTACATGGTTTAATCTTACAAAGTCATAAACACACAGAAAACAAACAACACACAAGCCGGTGTAAACCGGTAGGCAACAGACTGCAAGAAAACCATACCTTGGTCCTTGCCTCGACTGGTTTCCACCTTGAGAGAACCCTAAACACATTTAGTAACGTCGGTTAATTATCTTCCTTAACATTCAAACTTACTAAATGTTTAACATGATTGTGTGACATGTTTTTAATGTCTAACTTACCCTAGGTTACCTTCATTATACCCCCTAGGGTGAACTACATAAGTCACATGTTTCTGTTTTTTTTTTTACAAGTTTAGGTCTGACCGACCCTACCGACCGACCCTACCCTTGGGTCGGTCTCTAACAGAGACATTTACCGTCTTTTCTTCCTACCCGACCGACCCAGACAGGGTCGGTCCCCTGGGTCGGTCTCTAACAGATGCATTTTTCCCCTGCTATTTACAGTCCGACCGGCCCTGCCAAGTTCGGTCCCCCGGGTCGGTCTACTGCAGAAACTTCCTAAGAATTGTCCAAATTGTTCCCAACTTTTCCTTAAGTCTCCCAATGTGTTGTAACACCACATGGCACACTAAATACTTCATATAACATCCATTAAACTCAAGTTCTAACTCATTTCTAAACTCTTCAAACATCTACTCATTTCCTTGTAAAATTCCTTAACACTTATAACATTTTATACTAGGTTTCTATATGGTGTTTCTCACTTATGATAACTACTATCCCAAAATGCTTTCTCTTCATCTTAACACCATCTCTTAAGCATTATTTCTTACTAACCTAAACCCTAGTTGGTGTCTAAGTCCTCTTGTTACCTAGAACAACTTAAGACATTATTTCTTCTCTTGTAAAACACTTAGTCATTTCCTAACACCTCTAATTCACCAAGCCTTACATTAACACCTGGACTCCTTGGATATTTCCTAAATCTTGCCATGGGTTCTCCTAGAACATTACTAAGCCTAAACACTTTGTTTTCTCCATTAAACACACAAGAACACCTAAAACCACCAAGAACACTCTCATACACAAAACTTCACTCAAATCACACTACATTACCATATAATGCATAATTTAAATTGCATGGCACTTAGGCCCTTAAAATGCATGGCTCTTAGGCCCTTAAAGTGCATAACTCTTAAACACTGAATTTCCACAATATATATGCCTTTGACCTGCAAATACATACAACAAGACATATGTTCTTTTACTAGTCTCCTTGAGAACATTTCACTAGGTCATTTACCATTTGCTCTTTAGGTAGTTTTAACAAGCATTATAAGCTCATTTCTCCTAAGGCATTAAACACATTAGGTTAGCATATTTACCTCTTTTCCACACAACTTCTTTCTTGTTTCCTTATAAAACCGGTAAGGTATTTGATTCCTTGTCAACTACTAAACAATATACAAACATTGAAATGTGTATACAAGCTCCAAGCTTAAACTCCTTGTAAACCCTAGTTTTTACATTGTTTCAAAAACATTAATGTAGTTGTTTTACCTTGGTCTTTGAAGAGAGTTTGAATATCTAACAAGAGAGGACTCCACCTAGTCCTTGAAAGGTTGGAATGAAGCTAAAACAAAGCCATATAAAGAGCACCTTCAATGGGTATTTCCGGTTAACAACAAAACATGGAGGAAATGAAGTTTTTATTTGAGATTCCTTACCTAGAAGCAAAGGAGAGTAATAATATGTAGAAATACAAGCTCAAGCTCCTTCAATGGTGGAACTCCATGGCACCGAAATGGGGCTCTTGAAGTTTTGAGAAGATAGGAATGAAGAGCTTGATGAGACTAATATAATGGTGGTGTTTGTTTTCGATTTGGTTAAGTGAGCTAGATTTTACAAGAGGTCAAAGAAGAGGTTTAATGGTGGTGGTGTGATATTACCGTGGAAGAGAATGAAGAAGAGAGGTTGAAGAGAGCAAGGAACCGTGTGAATACAAGGAAAATGAGAGAATGAGATAGACTTACTTTTTGAAGATATTTGTAGTAATAAAGTAAAAAAGTAGTTTAATTAGTTTTCTTTATTTACTTAATATGTTAACAAGAGAGTGGTGAGTCACCACACTTGAGAAAACCGGCCCCCATTAATACTTAGGGGTATTATAGTCTTTATTTGTCAATTTAATTACTTATACAAACATATGTTACAAACTAGCTTATTAAAATCACTATTCATAAAAACAAGGCACTTAGAAGTGAAATTTTTGATTTCCCATTGATATAGACCTCCAAATGTGATACTATATAGTAAACATATTAATTAAAGAGTAATGATGGACATTTAGCCATTCAAAACTCATTTACAAGACAATTTTTCGAAAATGTGCTTTAAGACTCCTTAAAGCACATTTTGTGTTTTAACTTGTTTTCAAGCTTGGTTTTCTTTGGTAATTGGTTTAATATGTTCATTAGTATATAAATGAGGTCTTGGTAAGTTCATTAGGTCTTAACCAAGCTCAACCCAAGCTTAGAGCACATTTTGGCCTTTATTGACCTTAAAGCACATTTCTTGTTTTCTTTTGTTTAAATTTGTTTACTAATGTTTCTAAGACTCTTTTTAGTCATAATATACCATATTTAGGTGTTTAAACAATATACTAAGGTTTGGGGTATTTCAGTCTAGACCACCAAGAAGCTACCTAAAGGAGCGAGTATACCAATTATAGATCAATAAGATCGAGGGAAGCGTCAACAAGACTAACAAACACAAATGGAAACCATACCGTGATCGGTATATGATTACTCAAAAACCGCCAGTACCACGCACTTGCTACGGCAAGTGCAGTAAGAACATGAACATGTAAATGAACACTCACACGTCACAAGTACATAGTAATGTACGGTGACCGTAATGAAACAACCACAGGATCACACATCCTAACAACCAGACGTATGAAACCTTGGGAAGGCTTAACGGCCGACTACTGTACTTACCCGTCAGCGAGAAGCTAGACTTGGTCAAGACCTCAAGCATGGCTATGCCATGAGAGATTTCTTTTAACACCGAACCATATCTTAAAACCCAAAAATTTTCTTTCAAAACTATAAACCTTCTTTTAAAACCTTGGATTTTAAAACCAGACCAACAGCATTACGGTGAGTATCAAAGAATGATACAAGAGGAGTTGACAATAGAATACTTTACCTAGGCGTGTGGCGAACACTACGAGTGTACCCGTTACAGGATGTGGGACAACCGCACTCCGAAGGAGCTTGCGGGCCCGATATATAGTTGGGTAAGTGGTAACGTGTCAATATGGTACCCCACGTATGTATACATGTAGTGTGCGACACACGGGAAGTAGTCAACTCCGTTCTACGGACCATGAGTGAGTTCAAACCAGAACAGCTGGACACCTCAGATGATCAAGTATCAAGGAACTCGGAGAATCCATCTGGAGATGAGGAATAAGAACTAGGAAGTGCAAAGAGCGCATACTAGTAAGTATAGACATTGGATATGTCTCAAATAATCCAAGCAATTACCTGACAGCTGGATGGAATGCCCAGCCTAAACACATTAAGGCGAATGCCTAACGTGAACCTAACAATACTCAACAAACGGGGCAGAATTCCCAAGAGCAATCACAAGATTACTACGAAGCACAACCCATCATCGGAGAGGATATTTAAACCTAGTCTCAAGCACTAGGAGCAAGTATAAACGGTCTACCCAACGACGGGAGACGTCATAACCCGAAAGGAGATAGCTTAATGCAATGCCATAAGACGGTATAGAGGACAACACATGTTATAAACATTAGCCGGATGTAACGGCACAGCTACCAACACCCAAGAGCGATCCTTGAAGGGTGTCTGCGTTAACAACAGTTGAACAAGCATAACGATATGAGCATGGGAGCTAAAACGAACACTCGGTTAGGACACCGAAGGGATTTCACTTAACAGGAAATGCCCTAAGATACTGAGAGGCACCTATTAATACCATTTGCCTAAAAAGGCCTCCTATGAACGGAAGCGTGATGCCACGACTTACCATGGAGCCCAATAATACCTCCAACCTATGACGGTATACATAGAGTGGAAACATGTATAAGCAGCTTGCAAAGAGCATAGCTTGCAGCAATATGGCTCTAAAGCCATAAACCTGATGCATTGTGTAACCTTAAACGGTTGCAAAACCCACACCATTACTAACAAGACTTGCAAGAAATATTGCCTTACGACAAGAAATCAACAACTGGACCATAAATTCAAACCCAACATCCTGAGTGGCTTGGAGTAATGGCCAACTCAATGTCACCGTCACTAGGGCATCAGCCTAGTATACAGTTGACGGAGTTCTTAATTACCGCCATGCCTTCTGTAGCAATGGTAGCACAGAGGCATAAGAATCATGATAATGCCAACATTGGCCTAGGCCACACTTGGACACTACAAGAAACCCAAGGGAAGGTACCCCTCGTTAGCCTAAGACCACCAATGTGGTGAAGATGTGGACCCTGAGAAAGGCTTTCATCTATTATAACAGAAAAGCCTACGCATATAGACATTGCTAAGGGGCGATGGAATAAGCATACTCCGTATGCACCCAAGCATGTGGTGAACCATTATGTAAACACTAACATAGCAAACTTGTCATAAGACCTATGAGTGGAAACAAGCCTCTCAACAAGAAATTTCATTTACCAATGACAGAGTACTCTCCAATTGGAGAATGGGACCAGAAAACCCTTGAAGTTTCGTGGGATGTCCTGGTAATATACATACAAGAAAACTACACAGCCAGAGCCTAAACCAATGCTCAGCACTGAAAGGCAATAATTATCAAAGCAATTAATGTGAACACACGTTGAACATCACGAATGACTAACGCTCAAGAGAGCTTATAACCCAATGAGTTATCTCACCCTTGGTCAACCAAGATACTTGGTAAACCGTATCATAAATGATGATGGAATGTGAGGTAAGCTAACCTACACATGAAACCTAAAATGGAAGAACATCTCTACATTGGGAAGATATTAATATTGTGGTATGCTACGACAACCGTCATACACACGAACATTGGAAACCCCAGGGTATACATACCATAAGGGAATGGTGCCAATGACAATGGCAATGAGTAAAGAGAAACTATCACAGTAACAGAAACAGTAAAACCAATGTTGTACAATGAGTAAGAATACGGTGCGCAACAAGCGACCGCTATGAGGAAGTAGTTAAGCAATGACACGGAGTATAAGTATGAGATGACACACATAAATATTCTTTCCTATCACATAAGTGACTTACTGTCAAGCGTTTACGCCTCTGCACTCTGTATGACTGAGTGTTTTGGCATTGCACTTGTTCAGCTAAGGATCTAATGAGATGGCTAGGGATATGGAGAATGTAAACCGTAGTAAATCTTTCCTTTCACCACGAACATGGCATAAGCCAGTCAAGCAAGCTTAGCAACATACAGTGCGGCCTAAGGCCAAAGAAGCACGAAGAGTGTACAACACCCTAGTAATCACAAGATGTGAATTCCATTGGAATATAAGGTGAAAGGAGATACAATGAAGTCACTAGGACCGACGCATAGAAAATGCAAGGTCATACAAGTGAAGAACACTTGTACTAAACCAGAAGAACTGGTATAATTTAGAAGCTAGTGACAACAGAGGAAGCACTATAGTTAAGTGGTGACTTAACCTCGCCTGACAATAAGCCGGAGGAACTTAACGAATAATTGTGGGAGCACGAATAGCATGTGCAGAAGATTACCAGAGAGCTGGCCATAAATTTTAAACTCATTGAGTTCAAACACGGTAAAAGAATACCGCATTTGTTTAGTAAACCTTATTCCTATAATAGACGGATAAGAAGGTGATGTATAGCACATTAAGGATAACAAGAAGGGTGAATAACCCAAGTTATCAGGGTCGCGCAGCAGAAGCTAGTGGGCCCTAGCTAGGAGATTAATGTACCTAGTGAGTATAATACAATGGCTATTAATGCCTTGAAGCCGATTAGGCTAGAATCGAACTAAATATGAGTTAAATAAACTCATATAGGAACTCTTGGTGCAAAGACTAAACCATTGGTATGGTTAAGACCCTGTTGACCAGAGCATATTATATAGTATACCGTAGCGAAGCTAAACGCTTCAGTTTGCCCAGACTAATTAAACCAAAGTTTAATAATAATAACATATGGTAGATTACGTGGGCGTAATCCCTTTTAAGGGGGGTAGAGCGAAAACCGCTTAATGTAAGTTTTGTGAATAAAACACATAAACCATAATGTGCATAGCACAATGAGAACCAAATTTATGATTGATACTATGTTAAATAAACATAAGTACTCATTCATATTGTAATTATGGTAACTAGGCATTAGACATGCAAATACCATAGGAGGAATACACCCATCTTGTAACACCAATGTAAGAGTATTAGTAAAAGAAAAGTAATGAGTAGTGGACGGAGCTCCACAAGTATTGTAACCTTTGAAGAAGTAGTACGAAATGAATGAGGACAGTAGATGAATGAAGTTATGAGTAGTGGAATCGTAAGTAAAATAATTGAAACAATTGAAGTCAACTAAATCTTATAAATGTAGTATTCCTTAGTTAGAATATAGGAGATAATGGTGAGTAATGGATGGAAGTAGTGAAGGTTGATGAACTGAGCATTTAGGTATTGAACCACGGAGTAAAGCATTTGAGAAGTAGAGTGAGGATGATTGATGGATTGATTCCATCCTTTGGAGATGTATGAATTCGTAATCACGACTAGAAAGAGTAAAAAGATAGAAAATGAAAACAATTAAATTATTTGTTTGGTTGAACCTGATGTGGGAAGTCGAACTTGATCCTGATCAGATCAAGGGAAACCGAACACAAATTGGAGTGGAAAGATAGTTCAACACTGATGCTAATCACATCAGGGTCGAATGACTCTTGAAGCTCCCCTCAAGTGGTCACAATAATCACACATAGATAAAAGTAATGAGTATAAATTGGAATATGGAGTTGTATGTTTTAGAAATTTTTAATTGTTAGTGGTGGAAGAATTTCTTTTAGTATGGAGAATGAGGATATGTTAGAAGTGAGTACCGAAGAAGATAGTAAGGTGGTATGTGGTATTATTCCAAGGGCGGCGGGACATAGAGGAGTCCCGTGTCTAGATGACCTGAGCGCCTACGGGATTGGAATGTGTATTGCATTGCTTTGGGAATAGCCTTGCATTGTATGTATGTATAAATTGGTAATGAGGAACCAGATGGTCGGTAGTAATGCGGATTGGAGTGATTATTGTGCATTAGTATGGTATGGTATGGTATAGTATGTAGGAACCTTGAGTAACGGATTTGGGATGGTAAGAGGAAGAAGGTATGGCTTTGGTATTAGACACGTAAGAATGAGTAAGCATTATAAACCCATAACCTCGAACAACTTTGAGGACAAAGTTCCTAAAGGGGGTAGATTGAAATACCCCGAACTTAAATATAAGGATTAAAATTAATCTAATACGTATTTAAGGGCCTAATGGTACCTAATTAATATTGGTAAGGAGAATAAATCTAAAAAGAAATAAAAAAACGCTTAAAAAGCGAAAAACGCTAAATAAGCGTTAAAATAACCATAGGAGGTATGAGACCTCGGTTAGCGTATTATATGGATTCCAAAGGTTTATAAGACCTAAATAATATATGGGAACAAATCCCGAAGAAAACGGATCCTTCAAACGGGTTAAAATCACTAACGAACCTTAAAGCGCGTTTTTCGAGGTAACCGAGAAAACGTAACTTTAAGCGGGTCAAATAGACTCGTAACAATTTTGGTCGACTAAATAATCATTAATAAATATTAGTGAAGCTTTAGAACCAATAAAATCAATAAAACGAGAAATTAGTAAAAACTGTCAAAAACTGGAAGTTGTGGGGTAGAAACATAAATAGACCAAACTTATGTGTCCACTTTTAAAATAAAAAGTGAAGTAGTGTGTGTGTGTATGGTGCCAGCCGGCCCCCCTATCTCCCTCTCTCACACACTCACTAACTCCCTCTTATTTACAAAAAACAAAAACAATAAAGTAAACTCTCACCTTACTTTATTACCCCCACTCTCACATTCTCTCTCTCCTATCTCTCATTTCTCTCCTCACGTACACAGCCTCCCTCACTCACTCTCTATTCTCTTCTCCTTCTTCCATGCGACATCCATGGTGACATAATCAAAACCACACAAAACCCCTCTTCTCTCCTCTTGTAACCCCCTTTAACCTCTTCCAAAAATTATAAAAACTACATCATTGGAATCCTCTCATCAAGAGCAACATTCCTATCTTTTCAAAAATCAAAAAGGAGAACTTTCGTTTTATGGGTATGTCCCATTTGGAGCTTCAAGATCACCATTAGAACCACCTTCTTCTCCTTGTTCCATTGAGGTAAAAATCTTCTTGAAACTCCATCTTTTCTTGCCTTTAAGGGCAAAACAAAAATCTAGCTAAACCCTTGTTTGGTTATCTTGTTCTATAGCCGATTTTGGCATTTTGAAGGGGTTGAAAGATTGTTCTTGAACCATTCCAAGTATTACCTACACTCTTGCAAGGTAATGGAAATTCTAAACCCTAAAACCTACATTAAACTTTAAAGAATGGTTCGGGTTAGTTGGCATATTGAAATGTGTATGTATATGGGCTGTAGTGTAAGATTGTTGAAGTGCAATAACCGGTGGAGAAAGAGAGGAAGGAAGAAGAAAGAGGAAGAAAGAAACTAGAAGGAGAAACAAGGTAAGGATGCTCTTTTGTGTAACTTTGTATATATATGTATGTAACAGATTTTTAGAAGTTGAAATTAGTAATGGAAATGGTAATGTAGTAGTAGTGTAATGTGTAGGAGAATATAAGTATTTTGGACCTTTAAGAGACATTTAAAACTTGTTGAAACATAGATGGGAATTAATGGTTGAGTGCAGGAATTTAATGTTGTTAGTGTGGTATTTTGGGTATGAGAGATGGGTATATTGATATTGATTATAACAGGTGGTGTGGATCATTTATGTGAGTAAAACAATGTGGTGAGAGTGTAAAATTATAGGGGAGACTATGGCGAAATTTTGGTAGGAATTATGTATTCAAGAATGACTTGGTGAATGGGAGAACCAAGGTGTATATTGGATTGAGGAGGTATGTAAAGTAGTGATGAAGTGGTAGTTGTAGTATGAGAGTAGGGTGTGTAAAAATCTGTAGCAAACAACATGTGAAAGGCATTGGAGAAACAAGGAAAAGAGTTGGTGTTAGTAACCTCGAAAATGGAGATTTGACTTGGATATAGGTAGTACATGTGTCTAGGAGGTAAAGTAATGGGTTGAGGATACTAGTAATGGCATTGGTAGAGGGAGTAATAAATGGTAAATGGTAAACCGAAAATCTGTAGCATAAGGGGGATGAAAACTAATGTAAGTGTGGGAAGGAAGCGAGGAGAAATTGTGTATGTGATGTAGGAATGAGTAAGGAATTGATGGATGAACTAAGATGTATTAAGAGGTTTATTTAGTGGTAAAATGTGGGATTAAGTGTAGGAACAATGGGGAAGTAATGGGTAAAAGAGAGGACTGAAAACAGAAACGAAAATGCAAATACTGGGCCGGACCGAACTTGCGACCGGACTTGCAAGTTCGGTCGAGCCCAGATTTACAAAGACGGGAATGCTTCTGGAATGGACCGAACTTGCGACCGGACTTGCAAGTTCGGTCGGACCAGAAAATTCTCCCGTCAGTAACCTTCTGGAATGGACCGAACTTGCGACCGGACTTGCAAGTTCGGTCGGCCAGGAAAATTTCCGTCGAGTAAGCTACTGGAATGGACCGACCTTGCGACCGGACTTGCAAGGTCGGTCGCTAAAATTTACACATACGAAACTTACTGGAATGGACCGACCTTGGGACCGGACTTGCAAGGTCGGTCGGCCCTGTAATTCTCCAGCGTAATTCCTTACTGACTTGACGAACTTGCGACCGACTTGCAAGTTCGGTCGAGTCAAAACTTGCAAAAAAAAAAAAACTATAAGACTATGGTTAGTATATATATATATGTATATGTATACCCACCTATACATATGTGCATATATATGTAAGTATACCATTGTTAAGCAATGAAAGTAAGTAAAGAAAATGTAAGTATAAGAATGTGAAGACTTAGTAAGTATGAGTTAGGAAGCGTAAGGGTAACCGAATTAGATTGATGATAGTTAGATTAATTATTCGGTTGTATGTATATCATAGGATTTGAATTGTGAACACCGGAGGAACGTTGGGATACAAGTACAACGGTGAAAGGTATGATTTCTTCATGCCCTGTATCCTAATCTGGTTACCCCGATTTGTGTGCTTATTTGATCACATAATAAGATAAATGCACGAATCAGACTATATTGCACTTATCTGTGCTTGTTTACATTGTTCTTGATATTTGTCTTGAACAATAGTTTATATAATTCATGAAACATATGAATGATGATGATGTGTATTGTTTTGTAGTGTACTTGTATATTGCACTGTATTTTGTATGGATGTGTATATGAGCTTTGTATTGTATTATTGTGGCTTGAATGAATGACTTCTGCTAATTCCTAACTACCTAACTCCTAACTTAAGTGAGTAAATTGCAATGAGTAGAAGTCCGATATAGTTTCTTCCACGCGTGAGGATGCGGAGTCACAAGAGGTTGGCTGCAATTCCTGACTCTTAAACTGGTCCGCGGCCCAAATCCCTTAAATGGGTAGCATCCCGGATTGGTGAGTCAAGTAAATCCGGAGGTGGGACGGTGTAGTCCCCCCAGGGGTCCGAGGACTTAACATGAGTAAGAGTAAGAGTAAGTAAGTATGGATCCGTAAGTATGTATGAGTATGTATGCGTATGTATGAAGTAACGAGTAAAAGAGTAATCTCCACCCGATTAACCCGGGTGGACCAATGAAGCTAACAAGAACTGTATCTTGTGTATGTAATGTGTATGTGTAATTCGGAAAAAGGTAAGTATGTATTGAATGGTTTATGTTGTACTTCTTGTATGTAATGAAGTGTATGTATGTGCGTATGTCTTGCGTAATGTATTGAGATATTATGTATAAGAGCATGTATGCATGTATGTTTGAAAGAAATCAACCGCATGTATTCGACTAAGTGGTCGGCGTACCCTCACTAGTACGCGGGGTATGCGGTTATCATGCTCGGCGAAAGCTGACCCCTTCGGGGGAACGTTTTTAGTGTGCAGGTACCCGAAGAGGATATGGTCAAGGCACGAGACCGGTGACTACGTTGGATAGTAGCAGTAGAATGTAGAGGTGTACTGATTAGCACACCCTTGTACTTAGAGAGTAAGTAGTTGTGAGGAAGGGGTAGTGGTTAATCTCTTAATGAGTACATATGAACTTGGAAGAAGCATTATAATTGTATAAGGATCCTAGTAGACTCGGTTAAGTATATTGTAATGTATGGATTATGGAGGAGTAAGTATTGAATGGAGCATTATTGTATTTGATTGATGAATGGAGTATGTATTATAGATGTGTAGTACTCGGGATTCCGGTCCATCAGACCGATGCTGTAAGCAGTAGTAGTAGCCTTGTTAGCCACGTGGGTGGTTAACGGCATTGTATCACCCATTGTATGTAAGTAAGTATCCGCTGCGTGTATCTGACGTGTAAGGAGATTGGACGGTAAGCATGTATTAATGGTAGGGGTGTTACATGGACCTTGAATTTTTCCTCCTTAAGCTGGCGCTAAACAACTCCAACAGCAGCAGAATTTCAAGCAACAACAATTATGCTCTCGGTAATACTCCTCTTCTTTGCGGTTGATTTTCTTCTAACTCTAACTCCCTTCTACTCCCTTTTCTTGCGTGAATGAAGAGGCAGCAGAAGAGTTCGTGTTTGGGGAGAATGGTATGAACGTGGCAACTTGTATAGGCAAAGGAATTGATTTCCATTCAGCTAAGCAAATTCCAGCATCTTACTCTTCTCGGTAAACACTAGTCTTCTATTGCTGTCAATTTTTCCAGTAGTTATAACTCATTCTACTACTTTTACGTGAATAAAGGGAAGCAGGAGAAAAGGCTCCAGCATGGGGAAGAATTGCTGCCGACAATACTCTTGTATTGTCAAGGGTTTTAATTCCATTCAGCAAAATAAAATCTAGTATAATAACACCTTTACTTGCTGTTGTTCTATTCCCATTGTCTAACTATGTTTGTTAGCTAAAATGAAGCCACGTAACCAAGGCGATTAAGCAAGAGAGGCGGCAATCTCTTAACTGGCTTGGATTAGCTTATCACGGTATAAATACATGAAGACAAAATGGAAATTTGTAGCAATAATGAGAACGGTAATTTTGGCTGAATATGGCGGTGAGTCTAGCCAAATTCGGCTGTGACTTTAGCTAAGAAATAATGGCCACTTTCAGCTGGTAACATTAGTGTTATGTTGTAATCATTATATAAGACAGGAGTGTCAATTAATCATTATCATGTGTAAGGAGATTGAAAAAGATACCTACATATCATTTACTACCCATTAGCAATTTCTTACGTATCATGATGGGAAATTAGCACCTAATTTATACAGTCAATTGGCTGTAATGATGGGATTTTAGGTAAATGATACGCTGAAAGTGTATATGTAGTTAGCGGCAATACAAGGCTGTAATACAAGGCCTCTTTCGGCCTCATTTTTTTTGCTAGAATATGAGGGTTACTTAAGGATGAAGAAAGGTCTAGTTTGGCTGTCTACATTAGGATGTAAAATGGGTGATGATGATAAGAGAATAAACTAGCTAACTATATATATTTACGACCGGTATATAAGCTTTACATGTCTTTGTAACAATGACACATTTTAACATTAATTTTGTTGTCTCCCTTAAGACTTAATACACTTAAGAATAAAAGAATAACATGAACTAATTATTTCATGTACATTCTAGCACTTATCGTACATTATACATGTTTACAATTTATATTTGTACAAGCTAGTAATTTCTAGGGTGTTTCACTAGATGAACTTTTCATTCGTGCTTTGGCCCAAAATCCTACGTCTAGGTGACAATGTCTTTAGGCCCAATTAGAACCGCTTGTTCAGGTTTCGCCCATTCGAATCCTAGATAGTTTGTACAACCCATTCATTCTAGTTCTGGCCTCAAGGCCCAACAGGATCATCAAACAAATCTTAGACTTCAAAGTTTCTCTCTCAGCCTGGTGGCCCATGCACAGTCCTTATAGCTCCCTTCAGCTCATCTCCTTTTATTCGCTAACGATGGACACCTTGGAAACATGTAAGCACATATCTCAAGTATGGAAGAGGGAGGGAACCCAATTAGTGTAACACCCCTACCGCTAATCCTCTAATTACTGTCTAATCATCTCGGTTATCTTACTACTCGCAGCAGAATTACAAACACTACGACGGGTGATACAATGCCACTGACCGCCCATACGGCTAGCAAGGCTTACTCTACATACAGTAACGGTCCGATAATCAGAATATACCGAGCCTCCTTAATTACTTCCCAATACATATATAACATTTACTTACAATATTCGATTACCGAGTATCCAAAAGTCATAATCAAGTACATCCCTTCTTACAAGTTTTCAAGCCATGAGTTTACCAACCTACTCATCTCTACCAAGTTCAACATTCGTAAAATATCAAAAGGGTGTACCACATGGTACACCAGCTACTAAAAAAGGCATCCAGCCGTGTATAACTCGGTACACCATCCTCAATCTACTAGCTACACAAAAAGTAATCATTCTTGGTCTCAACACGAGCACCTGTAAAATTAAAAACCGTGCCCCAAGGGGCTCAGCAAAAGCTGCGCATAAACTTCGCATACCCCGCGTGCTAATGAGGGTACGCCGACTATTCGGTCGAATACATGGAGTTCATTTTCATACATGCATACATGCTATTGCATACAACATTACATTCATACAAGGCACATACATACAAGATACAGTACATACATCTAGAAGGCAATACACAAGCCAAACAGCATAGTAATACACTTCACAAATCTTTACTTCATTCTTGTTAGCCAGTTACCCATCCGGGTTAATCGGATGTTCTTTATTCTTTTACTCGGTACCATACGACTTACACCAGTCTTACTCTTACTCATACAAATACTTACTTACTTACTTTCTTACTTACTTACTTACATTATACTCAAGTTAAGTTGGTGTGACCTCCGGGCAGGGACTACACCGTCCCACCACCGGGCTTTAGGGTGGCTCACTAATCCAGGTTGCTACCCATTTAAGGGTTTGGACCATGGAAAAGATTAAGGCCAGGATTTGGATCCAACCTCTTGTGTCTTCTCCTCCTCACGCGTGGCTGAAACTATATCGGACTTCTACTCATTCCAATTTACCAATTTCTTAATGTTAGAAATGTTAGCTAGTTAGGAATTAGTTAGAAGTTCTTTTCCTACATTACTTGGTCAATACAATACACATCAAGGCAACACACACGTCATTCTCATCCATACATTTAATGAATTATACAAACTAAGAGTTAAAATAAGTATCCAACAAGGAACAATATAATGCAAGCACAAGAAGGTGCGATAAACCCGATTCGTGCGTTTTATGTTATTTAGGTGATCACATAGCACACAAACACGCAAATCAGAGTAGCCAAGGTAGCATACAGGGCATGAGAAATTCATACCGTTCACCGTTGGCCTTGGACTCACCGAATCTCCTTCAGTGTTCGACTATTCGAATCCTATCACATACATAGAGTCGGGCGGTTAATTATCTATAATTAACCATACTTATTACTTTTCTAACGTTTCCCAGTTTATACTTACTAACTCATTGTTATTCAAATCCATTTACTTATGTCACTTACTTAAAATTACTTTCTAAGCTTGTTTATACACATAATGACCATTATACATCATTAATCAAGTCTTAATTACCTTATACTATCATTACCCACCAAGTCCCTATCTTAAAGTGGCTTTAAAACAGTTTCTGTGAAGAATTTGGGGTGGTCCGGGTTTGTGTCCGGGGTTACAAACCCGGACCAATACCTTTGGTCACTCTCGGGTATGATTTTTGAGTGGTCCAGGTATGTGTACTAGTTTACACACCCGGACCACAATGTCTGGTAGCTCTCGGGTGTGATTTTGGGGTGGTCCAGGTTTCTGTACCGGTTTGTAAACCCGGACCAGGTGCAGTTATGAACAATTTACTTGTTTTTGGTTCTCTTTCAACTCCAAACTTCTACCAACTTCTTCCCCAATCTTCCTACATATATCATAGCATGTTTTGACACTGATTAGGCACTTAAGACTAACCTAATCCAATTTTTATACTAATCTCTCAACCTCTGTTAACTTAACATATTTTCCACTGTTAGTTTTCTCCTGCTACCGGTTTTTCTTGCTCAACTACTGCTACAGATTTTCTTCTCTTATTCCCACTAGCTAAATGGTTCCTCATCTAGCACTACTTAGTTAAACAACTTACATTACTCCATTTCTAGTTCCACTCAACTACACCACTTCCTCCTAAATACAAACCAAGGTGATAATCACACATTTTCTTCTCTGAACATATCCATGTTCTTTCCTCTCAAATAGCACTCAAGTCCCTTAATTCCTAGCCAAAATTTGACAGAGTTTCCCTAAATTTCTAAGTATTCCCACCACATTAATTTTATCACTCAACACAGTTTACATCCCTGCTCAATATATACATTATTCACACCAATTCCTAAACACTTACCACACACTTAATACTCACACTTAGCATTTTATTTACTTGATTCAAAAGCTTCTAATTACCCATACAATCAATACTAATATACTCATTTCTTTCCTACTGTTACAGTAGTCTAACCATTGCTAAGGCAATGTACTTATTCTTACATAAATATTAAAATCAGTACTGAGGTAACTCATTACCTTAAGTTCTTGATTCCTTTTTCCTTTCTTGTTCTTTCTCTCCTCTTTGTTCTTGTTCTTTAAACCGTCAATGACGTTTACCAATGCTACAACCACATTCCAAGAAATATACACACAAGCTAGTACATTTCCTAACTTAGGTATTAAACCGTAACTTATGAGAAAACACTTAAAACTCTTAGAAAATCTTACCTTGAACTTCTATATTAAGTTTTGGGTAGTGAAATGGCAATGCTTCAGCTCCTCTTTTGAAATGCAAAAACTGGCTGGCAAGGAACAATGGGGCTCAAATGTGGGTTTTTGATTTTACAAAGGAAAACTAGAAAAGAGAAGGACTCGAGTTCCTTTCATACCTTAGAACATCAAGAAGAAGGTGGGGCTCCAAATGGTCACCTTCAAGCTCCAAAAATGGTTACACCCATGGAAATGAAGTTGGAGATTTTCGATTTTTGAAAGGTGGAAAACGATCTCCAAAGCGAGGGGAATTCAACAGTATAATTTTTGTGGGATTTGGAGATGATTTGGGCTCTCAAAGATGGAAGGAAAGTGAGCTGCTGTACGGGCTTTCTCAAATTGCCATACCAGGAAGAGAGGAAGAAGAAGGGGTGTCTGGGCAGAGAGAAATCGTGAGAGAGGGCTGGTAAGGGAGGATAGAGAATTCTTTTAATTTTTGCTACTTTATGTATTTGTCTTGTAGTGAGTTAGGATAATGTAACACCCCAACTCAATCCAGATGTGGTCTCGCAACTTAACAGTATATATATAAACATGTCACAGCAGAATTCCTTACAATCCAGGACCTTGCCACGGTCTGACTACAAAATATACCGAACATTAGTCCAACAACCTTAACCATTTACATATCCTTCTTACAATCCTCTCACAACCTATACATCTTACTAACTCAATTGCCATACGAGTGTACATGCACAACTCGTAGGTCACACTTAATCCTTAACACTTGTATCCTCTTCTTACTCTTGCGACGGCCGCCTTCTGATGTACCTGTGTAGTAAAAACAGCCCCCAAAGGGGGTCAGCACGAATGCTGGTACGATCCCCTCATGGCCCCCAAGCTAACGTGGCTACGACGATAATTGTCGATAGCATGGAGGTTGATTAGATGCACAATATAATAGTAAGTGCAGTAAACAACAACTCAGATATGAACAATCAAGTTCACACACAATGAACGACTTAAATGCGTTCCCTTAATTAGAGAGTTAATTATTTAACTCCTTAAGTAATGTTCCCTCTTAATCTTAGTCCAACCTTATCTCACCTCAATCTTAGTCTTATCTTAATCTTAGAAACAACCATCCTTTAATAAGGAGTGGATGTCACTTATCTTAATCTTAATTATACAAACCATCCTTTAAAGAGGAATGGTTGCAACTCATCTTAACCTTACCTTAATCTTAAACTTAACAATACAAACCATCCTTTAAAAAGGAATGGTTGCAACTTATCTTAACCTTACCTTAATCTCAATCTTAACTTAATCTCAGTATACAAACCGTTCCTGGAGGGGAATGGTTGTAGCTTAATTCGAACCTGGGATTTAGGTGATCCCACCGCACCATCTTAATGCCACCTACTCTGGACGGGAGTCCAGCGCAGCTGAGCCGGCAACTGGCCCTAGGCTACAAGTCCGAAGACAAGTCCTTAAGCGGAGGGCGGATCTGATTCAGATACCGTCCCCCTTTTTCCTTAGCATGCATGACCGGAGATCGGTCCCGGGTTTCCTCACTCAAGTTCCAGTTAGTAGTAATCTCAAGACCATATTTGTTGGTTAACCTCTTTCGGTTCATATCGTCCCTTATTATGGGCGTTCCTTAGTCTCACTCAATTCCTTACTAAACATTGGTTAGTAAGATCTCACGGTATGTTGTGTTAGTTTTCAAACATCACACAACAATACAATAAATATAATATATTCCGGTTGCATGCTTTATCTTGTTTAGTGAGCACACAAAAACAAATAGCACACAAGCCGAGGGACACCTCGTTAGCAAGCAGGTCACAAGAGAACTGTACCGTTCACCGTTGGCCGTTTGGTTGCTTACTCTCTTCCGGAGTCCAAATTCCAAGTCCTAAAACATTCATTCAGTTTTAGGTTATTAATCACTTAGCTTAATTCAACTTACATAACCTACTTAACTTACTTAACGATTCCCACTATCACCTCTTAAGTCTTACCTCTTAATCTTACAACTTAACCTTAAACTTTTAAGTTTATACTTAACTTAACTTAATCCCTTAAGTTCTTAGGGTCCTAATCATTACCACCCTACCAAAGGTATACCTCATTACCTATTACCATTCTTAGAATTCAAAATTTCGTTTTTTTTTTCTAAGTGTTAAGGGTCGACCGACCCACCAATCGACCCAACCCCTGGGTCGGTCCATTGCAGAAACTCTTCCGTCTTTTGAAACCCATCCGACCGACCCAAAGCTAGACCGACCGACCCAAACCCTCTGGGTCGGTCCCTTACAGAACCCATTTTCCTACGTTAAACCTTTGCCCGACCGACCCAAAGCTAAGCCGACCGACCCAAACCCCCTGGGTCGGTCCCGTCCAGAGGCATTCCGGCTGGCTCAACATGGCCCGACCGACCCAAAACTGGGTCGGACCCTAGGTCGGTCCTCTACAGAGCTTTCTCTTAAATTGCCTCTTTCAATTCCAAACTCTTCCACAAGTGTTCTAATAGGTCCAACACCATCTTGGCACCTTAAACCCACCATATAACCTCCACCAAACTCATTAAAACAACTTCCAAAGATCTTCGCAACATTTACTCAATTCTTACAAACACTCCTAACATTTATCATATAATTCCTTACATTACCAACTTGTAACCTTACCAAAAATTTCTACCATCCAAAGTGTTTGTTTTCAACCCATATAACTCCTCCTTAACATCATTGCACTCCATCTTTGCTTGTTAAACCTTCCAAGGTTATCTTGCATGTCCATGCACAATTTCTTTCTTTTCACTTGTTACTCATCACTCTTAAACTCTTAAGCTTGCTTATACATTTCTTCCATTACTTTAATACCTTGACATTGTTCTTCATTTACCTAAGTCCTAAATACTCAATTACATTCTCTTGATTCCTAAATCCTTCAAAGTAATGCCTAAGTCATTATAACTCATTATAACACTTTATCTCACCCCTTTTTCATCAAGACAACCTCTAAGACTTCCTAGTACTTCCTTAGTCATTAAATTCCCTTAGGACATATCTTAATCACCTTAAGCATTACACCTTCTCCTTAAACTTATGCACAAGTCTTACATTCCTCATCTCATGATTTTGGTGTGTTCAAAGACACTCACCAATCCTCTAATTCCTCCTAGACATCTCTAGGTCATTCTAAACCTCAAGAACTCCTTTGTTAACTAATCTCCACTCAAATTCCTCATAATGACTCCTAGTAAATCCTAGGTCATATTAATTCACCACCATCACCTAAACACTTATTTTCTACTCAAATTTCGCCATAGCTCCTCTAGTATATTCTCATGCCCAAATGCATTGTTTTTCTCACACAATAATCTCACGCACACCAAGTCCTTTCTCATCTTATTTTCTCACCCAAATCAACTTATTCACATCATACTCAATATATTGCAATAATCTTAAATTGCATAGCAACTAAGGCTCTTAAATGACATGGCTCTTAGGCCTTACATGACTAAACTTAAACAATGAATCTCCCGCATATAAAAGCCTTACCGCGATCTACGAAATCAACACCCATCAATCTCATTGTAGTTATAATGCTCTTAAAATCCACCTTAAACTTATATTGCTAACTCATTCTCATTGGCTCCTTAGTCACAAGTTCATAAGCTTGTTTAAATTCTTTTTCTTAGGTTATATATCCCCTTACACAATGTAAGCTCTAAGCCACATTAGTACTTATCTAAATCTCATCCCTTAAAACTTAAACCACCATTAGGTAAGCATTTTACCTTGTTTTCTCAAGCTTATCTTAACTCCTCCTTAGACCTTCTTCTTGCATAGATCTCGGCCACCACTTATTCCCCTTGCCAATGTCTCTAATCATATTCCATGACTCATAGAGTACTAAACAATACACTAACCTCAGGATAAAAAACCTAGGTTAGAAATGTGGTTCTAAGGCATAAAGTGGATGATTACCTTTGATGTCTCAGGTAGACTTTGGCATTGAATGAATAGGACCTCCACTAGTCCTTGGTAAATAAATTAAGCTAGAACAAGGCATAAAAACATGGCCCCATGAGAAGGAATTTTCGGCCATATAAGGAAGATGATGGAAACTTGGTTTTCTTACATTTTCTTTACCTTAAGAGAAGGAGAAGCTAATGAGCTCTTCAAACTTGATTTTCCTCCATCAATAGAGTTTTCTCATGGCACCAAACTTGAGCTTTGCAAGATTTGAAAAGATAGAAAGCTAGAGCTTGAGCTAACTAAGAATAATATGTGTTTAGTTTTTGATTTGGAGCTAAAATGAGCAAGCTATGGACAAAGCAGGTGAAGCAACAATGGAGGCTTCTCTTACGTGAATGTAGAAGAGAGGAAGTGAAGAAAACCGTGTGAAGGAGGAATGAAGAGAGAGAAGAAGAAAGGTAAGCTAGTATAAGATTTGCTTTAATAAAAAACAAATAGTACTCTTTTTACTTATCCTCTTCTTTTCTTCCTTATTTGATAAAGTCTATGGTGACTCACCCTTAAAAACCGGCCCCCTCATTATAACCAAGATATTTATGGTCTTGTTTGACCAACTAATTGACTTAAGTTGATTAAAACTTAAACTAGTCACTATTTGGCACTACATTCAGTGCACATATTTCTGAAATTTTTGATTTCCCATTGATTTAGACCTCCTAATGTGATACTAGTACACATGTTGATTAAAGAGTAATGATGGACATTTAGCCACTCAAAACTCAATTCTAAGACAATTTCTCAAAATGTGCTTTAAGACTTCTTAAAGCACATTTTGTCTTTAACTTGTTTTCAAGCTTGGGTTTTTTGCTATTGATTTAAAATGACCATTAGAATTACTAAGGTCTTATCATGATATTTGGGTACTCACCCAAGTCTCTCCAAGCTTAGAGCAGGTTTGCCCTGATTGCCCTAAGGCACTTTCTTGTGTTTTCCTTGGTTTAAATTGTCTACCAATCTTTCTAAGGCATATCTAGCCTACACATCATAATTTGATTTTGCTTAGCATACTAGGTTTGGGGTATTTCATCTACCCCCTTAAAAGAATTTGTCCCCAAAGTTCCCATGCTTCTTATCTTATTAGAATACATGTATTACCTCATTCCTAGATCATATCGATCATACTTTATTTATACTTAAACTCATTGAATCCTTAGGTCCTCCATATGCTTATTCTTAAATATCACACAACATGCTTACGCATGATAGCACTCAAAATCTTTTGTTCCTTTTTGATGATTAAAACATTCACAAACTTCCTTTATTCTCCCACGTCACCGGTCCGTAGACAATGGCTCATTCGTCCTCGTCACCATGGGCCAGAATACAAACACGCTGCTCTCCCATGTCACCGGTCCGAAGACAAAGGCTCATGCGTCCTCGACTTCATGGGCGAGACTCAGTAAAAGGTAATCCTTTTTACGAGGTCATGTGAGGAATAATTCCTCTAATTAAAAATACAATCAACTCCAATTTCATTTTATCCCAAGGCCTCTATCCATAGTGTGATTTAGTTGTGACCACTGGTAGGGAGTTTCAGGAATCATCCAACCCTAATGTGATCAGCATCAGTGTAGAAACTATCCTTCCACCCCAATTTGTGTTCGGTTTCCCTTGATCCTAGAAATCAAGTTCCACCTCCCACGTCATTTTCAAAACATCAGATAATTCACTCATGTCCAATTTTCTATCTTTTAGTTCTTCTATCATAATCAATACATCTCCAAAGTGTGGAACTCAGCCATCAAACATTCCCAATTCATCTCTTAGTAATTACCTCAAGACTTAAATTCCTACTAAGTCTATAACTGTCCCATACCAACTTCTACTGTCTCATTCACATAGCATACTATTTCTAATCATAATCATATCAAATTGTATCTCATAATGTTATCTTATTCTTATCTCACACATAGTCTCTATCGAATCATAACTCATATATTCCTTATTTCTAAATCTCCTTATTCTTCTTCCTTAATTCTCTTAACCTTGTACTCACACCGGAGTTAACAAGATAAGTACTTAATATGTATGGTACACTTTGTGTGCAATAACCATGATTTTATCTCAAATGTTTATATAAAACATATTCTCAAATATTTGTGCATATGCACACCGTAGTTTTATGTACTCAGTACACAAACATACGCTAAGCGTTTTCGCTCTCTACCCCCCTTAAAATGGATTACGCCCCAAGTAATCAACATTACATGATCTTTGACATAAGTTCAAGATGTCTAATTCTACCAAGCATTCTAGCTTCCACGTCATATATCTTGCTTATAATTCGATCAGAAATGACTTAGTCTCTGTATCGAGGATTCTTAACGGTACTTATACCGTTTCCTTAACTTAGTTTGGTCTAATCCAAAGGTAGTGTCTGCTAGCTTCCGCTGCGCGACTCTGATAGTTTTAGGTTTACTTGCCTCTTATCCTTTTTACAGTATCGGATATCTTTCTCTTGCGTGCTTATGGTTTAGCACTAAAGGTCCTCATGGTCACATGTTTCTTTATATACACGACCTTGATGAGTTGTAGCTCGTCTATCCAGTCTCCCTGGAGATCTTAATGTTCATACTCTTAGTGTTTTCTGAATGTCTAAGTTGTTCTCTCCACTGACCTTTGGTCTGAGGTGATTCTTAATCTGAAACTACTGTTAGTGCTTATTGCACTTTACCGTCTAAATTCCTTACATCTTAAGATATATCCAATGTCTGTATAACAAATCCGTGCTTTTCGCACTTCATAGTCCTTAATTATCTGTTCTCTGTTCCTCCTGTTGCTGGTTCAACTGAATCTTCTCTTCGACTATCTTTGGTAGTACTGCTCTTGTGTGATCTTGTTGTTTGTCCGTGGTACGGAGTCGACTACCTCCCGTGTTCCTTACACCACTCGTTTACATGCATGGGGTACCTTACTGGTACATTTACTATTACCAAACTAACTCTAAATGAGCGTGTCAGGCCTGCAAGCCCTGTGGGGTGCAGTCGTCCCACGCCTCGTTTTAGTAAACTCATAGTGTCCGTCACACGTTTAGCTATTAATTATGAAGTATTTCTGTTGTCGATCTCCTCTTTCATCGTTCCATAATAAATTTGTTGTTCTTCTTGAATTTAATCAGGGAAGTCCATTTATGTGTTCTTGGGATGGTATGCTCTTAGCTCCTTCCTGTATTCGTATTGATTCTATTTCTTGTAGCGCTTAGGTCTCTTTCCATAGAGCCTCTTATCTTCTTCTCATATTCATTCTATTAGAAAGCACTTCCAGTTCCTTAAGGAATGGGTTGTGTGCTTCCGTGTAATCTTACCAAACCATGTCCAGACTTGGTCATCAATGCTCAGTTCGTCTACCATCTTATTTCTTACTTATGCTGGTCTTAACTCATAAATCTAATTGCCTCAGTGTCAATATTTGACGGCTCATACATAATGGTCGCCTTACCGCGTACCATGACTTAATCCACTTATCTAACTATTGTACTCACGACCACTACTATCATGGTAGTTGGCCCTTACCATGTTGCCCATTAGTGGTGCAACCTCTTATTCACTTGTTCTAATGCCTTACCTTATACTAAATCCCCTTCTTGGTGCAAACACACTGGGAGTTCTCTCATTCCGGTATTGGCGGTTGTCGTACCGTGTTGTAAAATAGTTGACTCTTGATATGAAGATGTTATGCTCCAATCTCAGATTCGTAAGTAGGCTAATTTCTTTCGCTTTCTTTCATCCTTAGTGATGTTATCTACCATGTAGTTTAACTGATTATTGAAGAAGTCATCCACTGAATCACAAGCTCTTCTGAGCATTAATTAATTGACGTGCCATAATGTGCAGTCACAATGTTTATCTCTGCCCATTACTAATTCTTACATCCTGGGTGTTGGGATATGGGGTCTATCTGTGCAACCTTCCTTATTACTCAAGTGTATCTGGTATGTTCTAAGGTAATCTCAAGGTTCATAGTTCCCATTTTCTAAATAAAGTGTATTTTATCTCTAATAGGTGAAAGCCCTTTTTGAGGGGTTCATTCCCACTCATGGCCTCACAACAAGGAGGGGTATCCCCACCCTAAAGGCATGGTTCGTTCTCCGCTCCTGTCCTTAGCATTATCTCAATATTCTCATTGGTACCCTTTCTTGGTAATGTTCTTCCCAATCTAAGTTATAGGTTTGGTAACCGTTCATATCTACAAATTGTAGTCCCTTCGTGGCTTAAACAAGCTCTCTTATAACTTACTGCGCCTCGGGCTCTGATGTGGTTACCATCGTTGGCTCGTAGGCTCTTGGTGCTTAATGTCTCAGTTCATTATTTGTACTCTTACTCATCTGTAGGTTATTCCTAAAGGTTTTCGTTTCCTTGAACACTATCTACCGTTAGGTTACATACTAAATGTAGTATCGGGTTTCATAATAAGTTGTTGTATCTTGCTTCCTGTTATGGAAGTTGTTCAGGTGATCTGAGGTTACTTAATGTCTTTGACAATGCTGTCATTTTAATAGTCAAGGTTAGGTTCGTATTAGGCGTTTGCCTTACGGTGTCCAAGTTGGATATCATCCTGTCGTCTTATACTTCCATCTCAACGCTTCGTTCAACTTCCGTTGACTATGCCACCCGTTGATGATCAATCATACTTGGGTGTTAATGAGTTAAACAAACAGTGTTAACTGTCATTCATCAGTTGTTCGGCTCGACTATGCCCGCTCTGTGGGGGTAGTCCTCCGAGCTTTCGTTTTCCAGGGTTGCACGACTTTAATCCTTAGTAGGTTATAGCTTACGTTTATTTCTTTTATCCTTGTTTTCTGGGTTTTCCAACATCTGCATTAAAGAATGTTGTTATTGGTATCCTTAATGGTCACTCTGGGAGTCTTATCCCGTTTTCGTTGTAAGTCGATGCTTCAACAGTCTCAATAGTATCTTATAATACATCCCTTGTATATTATTGCTTATTTAGTGTTTTTGCTCGGGTTGTTGAGCGATCTCTCAGGTTCCTCTCCCTGAGGTTCGGGATTGATGTCCTTACCGTATGTCGGTTGTTGTTGTTGTAGTAGGTTATACCGTTGCTAATATTTATATGGTTTAGTACTTTGTCCAAGTTCTGCTCCCAGCAGACTGGTGTGTCAGCTCATCTCATCATGGTCAGGCCGTCGGGCCTTTCCAAGGTCTTATTTTTCTGTCCTTATGGATTTACAATCCGGTATTAATATGCGTTTCAACTGTAGCGTTCTCCTATCTTGCCATGATGGCTTTCCGTGTAGCTTGACTGTGGTAGCACTTGCTATGGCAAGTGCGCCATGCAGGATGGGTTATTGGTACAAGGTACATCGGTAGTGACACTTCCTTCTAATTTCCATATAATTGGTAGTCCTCGGGACTCCTTCGATAATCTCTTATTTTGGATAACCGTCCATCCGGCAGTTTCCTTGTTATTTGACAGTACTGTCATTTACCAGGGCGTTCCTCTTTCTGAGGGAACCCCTTAATATTTTCTTATGTCTTAATCCTCGCTCTTGTCTCCACACATTTTGTTGTGGTTACTGAGTAATGATTCTCCTTTAGGCACTACATCGTAGTCCTATTTTGGTATAGAATTATATGTGTTTCCACCGTTGTTCGCGTTGTGTCAGCCAGGTTTGTAGCCTTTTTCATTGTATGGGGTTCGGAGTTCCTGTTTCTAACTGGACTTTCCAGTAATCTCAATCCTCATGCTTGGTATTATCCTACTGTTATGCTCCTTCGGACCACTGTCCGGTACTCATGTCACTTCTCCTTTTTCCTTTCTATTGCACCCGTAGTGCTTTCCTTATCATTGGTATGGCGGGTTATTTCGACTGCGTAGTATGTCGACCCATGTTGCCGGTAATTACTGTTCCCTCACTGATAGTATTCCATAGGTAGCGCCTATTTCTCTGTTGCGCTCCATTAAAAACCTCCAAGTTCTCCATAACTGTTGTGCAACAAGATGTTTCTCTATTGCTTACTGTTAACTAACTGCCAGATCGGGTTTCCCCGAGTAAGAGAAGGCTTTCTTCTCTCTGGCGTTTGTTTCACATATTTAGGGTTAGGGATGTGGAGGGCGGGCCTAGGTACTAGGGATGTCCGGTAAACACCGGGAAGTCCTAACTAACGCACCTCTCACTCTATCTCTCAACCCTTAACCCATAACTCAATCTCAACCTCATCATTCTCCTAAGTTCGGTATTTCTTGTCTTCAGAGCGTAACTACGCTCTGATACCACTTTTTGTAACACCCCAACTCAATCTCCGATGTGTCTTGCAACTTAACAGTATATATATAAACATGTCACAGCGGAATTCCTTACAATCCAGGACCTTGCCACGGTCTGACTACAGAATATACCGAACATTAGTCCAACAACCTTAACCATTTACATATCCTTCTTACAATCCTCTCACAACCTATACATCTTACTAACTCAATTGCCATACGAGTGTACATGCACAACTCGTAGGTCACACTTAATCCTTAACACTTGTATCCTCTTCTTACTCTTGCGACGGCCGCCTTCTGATGTACCTGTGTAGTAAAAACAGCCCCCAAAGGGGGTCAGCACGAATGCTGGTACGATCCCCTCATGGCCCCCAAGGTAACGTGGCTACGACGACTAATTGTCGATAGCATGGAGGTTGATTAGATGCACAATATAATAGTAAGTGCAGTAAACAACAACTCAGATATGAACAATCAAGTTCACACACAATGAACGACTTAAATGCGTTCCCTTAATTAGAGAGTTAATTATTTAACTCCTTAAGTAATGTTCCCTCTTAATCTTAGTCCAACCTTATCTCACCTCAATCTTAGTCTTATCTTAATCTTAGAAACAACCATCCTTTAATAAGGAGTGGATGTCACTTATCTTAATCTTAATTATACAAACCATCCTTTAAAGAGGAATGGTTGCAACTCATCTTAACCTTACCTTAATCTTAAACTTAACATACAAACCATCCTTTAAAAAGGAATGGTTGCAACTTACTTAACTTACCTTAATCTCAACTAACTTAATCTCAGTATACAAACCGTTCCTGGAGGGGAATGGTTGTAGCTTAATTCGAACCTGGATTTAGGTGATCCCACCGCACCATCTTAATGCCACCTACTCTGGACGGGAGTCCAGCGCAGCTGAGCCGGCAACCGGCCCTAGGCTTCAAGTCCGAAGACAAGTCCTTAAGCGGAGGCGGATCTGATTCAGATACCGTCCCCCTTTTTCCTTAGCATGCATGACCGGAGATCGGTCCCGGGTTTCCTCACTCAAGTTCCAGTTAGTATAATCTCAAGACCATATTTGTTGGTTAACCTCTTTCGGTTCATATCGTCCCTTATTATGGGGCGTTCCTTAGTCTCACTCAATTCCTTACTAAACATTGGTTAGTAAGTTCTCACGGTATGTTGTGTTAGTTTTCAAACATCACACAACAATACAATAATATAATATATTCCGGTTGCATGCTTTATCTTGTTTAGTGAGCACACAAAAACAAATAGCACACAAGCCGAGGGACACCTCGTTAGCAAGCAGGTCACAAGAGAACTGTACCGTTCACCGTTGGCCGTTTGGTTGCTTACTCTCTTCCGGAGTCCAAATTCCAAGGCCTAAAACATTCATTCAGTTTTAGGTTATTAATCACTTAGCTTAATTCAACTTACTTAACCTACTTAACTTACTTAACGATTCCCACTATCATCTCTTAAGTCTTACCTCTTAATCTTACAACTTAACCCTTAAGTTTAACTTAAAACTAACTTAACTTAATCCCTTAAGTTCTTAGGGTCCTAATCATTACCACCCTACCAAAGGTATACCTCATTACCTATTACCATTCTTAGAATTCAAAATTTCTTTTTTTTCTAAGTGTTAAGGGTCGACCGACCCACCGACCGACCCAACCCCTGGGTCGGTCCATTGCAGAAACTCCTCCGTCTTTTGAAACCCATCCGACCGACCCAAAGCTAGACCGACCGACCCAAACCCTCTGGGTCGGTCCCTTACAGAACCCATTTTCCTACGTTAAACCTTTGCCCGACCGACCCAAAGCTAAGCCGACCGACCCAAACCCCCTGGGTCGGTCCCGTCCAGAGGCATTCCGGCTGGCTCAACATGGCCCGACCGACCCAAAACTGGGTCGGACCCTGGTCGTCCCTGTCGTCCTCTACAGATCTTTCTCTTAAATTGCCTCTTTCAATTCCAAACTCTTCCACAAGTGTTCTAATAGGTCCAACACCATCTTGGCACCTTAAACCCACCTTATAACCTCCACCAAACTCATTAAAACAACTTCCAAAGATCTTCTCAACATTTACTCAATTCTTACAAACACTCCTAACACTTATCATATAATTCCTTACATTACCAACTTGTAACCTTACCAAAAACTTCTACCATCCAAAGTGTTTCTTTTCAACCCATATAACTCCTCCTTAACATCATTGCACTCCATCTTTGCTTGTTAAACCTTCCAAGGTTATCTTGCATGTCCATGCACAATTTCTTTTCTTTTCACTTGTTACTCATCACTCTTAAACTCTTAAGCTTGCTTATACATTTCTTCCATTACTTTAATACCTTGACATTGTTCTTCATTTACCTAAGTCCTAAATACTCAATTACATTCTCTTGATTCCTAAATCCTTCAAAGTAATGCCTAAGTCATTATAACTCATTATAACACTTTATCTCACCCCTTTTTCATCAAGACAACCTCTAAGACTTCCTAGTACTTCCTTAGTCATTAAATTCCCTTAGGACATATCTTAATCACCTTAAGCATTACACCTTCTCCTTAAACTTATGCACAAGTCTTACATTCCTCATCTCATGATTTTGGTGTGTTCAAAAACACTCACCAATCCTTTAATTCCTCCTAGACATCTCTAGGTCATTCTAAACCTCAAGAACTCCTTAGTTAACTAATCTCCACTCAAATTCCTCATAATGACTCCTAGTAAATCCTAGGTCATATTAATTCACCATCCATCACCTAAACACTTATTTTCTACTCAAATTTCGCCATAGCTCCTCTAGTATATTCTCATGCCCAAATGCATTGTTTTTCTCACACAATAATCTCACGCACACCAAGTCCTTTCTCATCTTATTTTCTCACCCAAATCAACTTATTCACATCATACTCAATATATTGCAATAATCTTAAATTGCATAGCACTAAGGCTCTTAAATAACATGGCTCTTAGGCCCTTAAATGACTTAAACTTAAACACTGAATTTCCCGCATATAAAAGCCTTCAACCTGCAAATACACCCATCAATCTCATTGTAGTTATAATGCTCTTAAAATCCACCTTAAACTTATATTGCTAACTCATTCTCATTGGCTCCTTAGTCACAAGTTCATAAGCTTGTTTAAATTCTTTTTCTTAGGTTATATATCCCCTTACACAATGTAAGCTCTAAGCCACATTAGTACTTATCTAAATCTCATCCCTTAAAACTTAAACCACCATTAGGTAAGCATTTTACCTTGTTTTCTCAAGCTTATCTTAACTTCCTCCTTAGACCTTCTTCTTGCATAGATCTCGGCCACCACTTAAATTCCCCTTGCCAATGTTCTAATCAATATTCAATGACTCATATGAGTACTAAACAATACACTAACCTCAAGGAATAAAAACCTAGGTTAGAAATGTGTTCTAAGGCATAAAAGTGGATGATTACCTTTGAAGTCTCAAGGTAGACTTTGGCATTGAATGAAATAGGACCTCCACTAGTCCTTGGTGAATAAATTAAGCTAGAACAAGGCATAAAAACATGGCCCCATGAGAAGGAATTTTCGGCCATATAAGGAAGATGATGGAAACTTGGTTTTTCTTACATTTTCTTTACCTTAAGAGAATGGAGAAGCTAATGAGCTCTTCAAACTTGATTTTCCTCCATCAATAGAGTTTTCTCATGGCACCAAACTTGAGCTTTGCAAGATTTGAAAAGATAGAAAGCTAGAGCTTGAGCTAACTAAGAATAATATGTGTTTAGTTTTTGATTTGGAGCTAAAATGAGCAAGCTATGGACAAAGCAAGGTGAAGCAACAATGGAGGCTTCTCTTACGTGAATGGAGAAGAGAGGAAGTGAAGAAAACCGTGTGAAGAGGAGGAATGAAGAGAGAGAAGAAGAAAGGTAAGCTAGTATAAGATATTTGCTTTAATAAAGCAAATAGTACTCTTTTTACTTATCTCTTCTTTTCTTCCTTATTTGATAAAGTCTATGGTGACTCACCCTTAGAAAACCGGCCCCCTCATTATAACCAAGATATTTATGGTCTTGTTTGACCAACTAATTGACTTAAGTTGATTAAAACTTAAACTAGTCACTATTTGGCACTATTCACTAATCAGTGCACATATTTCTGAAATTTTTGATTTCCCATTGATTTAGACCTCCTAATGTGATACTAATTAGTACACATGTTGATTAAAGAGTAATGATGGACATTTAGCCACTCAAAACTCAATTCTAAGACAATTTCTCAAAAATGTGCTTTAAGACTTCTTAAAGCACATTTTGTGTTTTAACTTGTTTTCAAGCTTGGTTTTCTTTGCTAATTGATTTAAAATGACCATTAGAATATTACTAAGGTCTTATCATGATATTTGGGTACTCACCCAAGTCTCTCCAAGCTTAGAGCACGTTTTTGCCCTGATTGACCTTAAGGAACTTTCTTGTGTTTTCCTTGGTTTAAATTGTCTACCAATCTTTCTAAGGCATATTCTAGCCTAACTACATCATAATTTGATGTTTGCTTAGCATACTTAGGTTTGGGGTATTTCAGATAAATTAAGAGGGGAGTGTGGGGATGAATTAACAAAACGTGCCCAGTATACAAATAAGGGGCCGGTTCCATTATTACAAGGGGAAGGGTCAATTTTTGCTTTATTACATTTACACCCCACAACTTCCCAGTTTTTGCACTATTCACTCCCGGAACCCGTTTTCCGGAATTTTCTCGTTTAATTAATTTAATTGGTTCTAGACCTTCATTATGGCTTAATAATGACTATTTGGTTGACCAAAATTATTACGAGTCTATTTAACCCGCTTAAAGTCACGTTTTCCCAGTTTCCTCGAAAAACGCGCTTTAAGGTTCGTTTGTGTTTTTAATCCGTTTTAAGGATCTGTTTTCTTCGGGATTTGTTCCCTCATGTTTATTTTGGCATAATTAAGGCTTTAAAATCTTTATTTTCTTAATTAATCACTATTCTTAATTTCGGGGTATTTCAATCTACCCCCTTAAGAAACTTTGCCCTCAAAGTTGCTCAAGGCTGGCGGTTACTATCTCTACTCATTTGGCAAACCATTTGCCACAATGTACCTTACTACCACCTTACAAGGTGTTCACTCTCTGTACATTGCAAGCACTACACATTTCAAACACAATATACAATTTCAATGCACACCTTCCAAAATACAACAATTTGTAATTACCATACACACCATTCCACAATACCATTCTCAATACCAATTGAGTGAATACCATATAGCACAAATAAATTACACATCATACAAACATACCCAAAATACAATTAGCACTACATGTGCCAACAAAATGTACTACAATACATACATACTATGCAATGCTAACCCGAAGCAATGCAAAAACAAAATGGCTCTACCCCCCTTAAAAGGGGTACGCTCCGTACCCTCTAAGCACTAGACAATCTAGTCTATAAATAATTGTGGGTACTTCACCTTCATGGCATCTTCTAACTTTCACGTCACTTCTTCGACATCGTGGTTGGACCACAAGACCTTCACCATTCGCATTGACTTATGGCGAGTGTCTCCGGTCTTAGTATCAAGGATTCTCACGGGAGTCTCGACATATCTCATCATCGGCTCAATGGATAGATGTTCGGGCTCTAGAACATGAGAAGGATCGGCAATGTACTTCTTGAGTTGTGAAACGTGAAACACATCGTGCACATGACCCAACTCCTCAGGTAAGGCTAACCTGTAGGCTACAGATCCAACTCTCTCCGTGAACGTGTATGGCCCTACAAACTTTGGCCCAGCTTGCCCTTCTGGCCATATGGGAATACGCCCTTCATAGGTGAAACGCGCAAGAACACTCGGTCGCTCACGGTGAACTTAAGGCCGCGTCGTCGCACATCCGCATAGGATTTCTGCCTATCTTGGGCCGCTTTCATATTTGCTCAAATTTGCTGAAATTCAGCTTGTACTTGCTCAAGATACTCCGGTCCTATGATGACCGCTTCGCTTGACTCATCCCAACACAGAGGGGTACGGCAAGGTCTACCATACAAAGCTTGGAATGGCGACATCTTAATCGAAGCGTGATAACTGTTATTATATGAAAACTCGATAAGATGAAGCTTATCAATCCAACTCCCCTGAAAGTCTAAGGCACATGCTCTAAGCATGTCCTCGAGTGTCTCGATGGTCCTTTCTGTCTGACCATCGGTTTGTGGATGGAAGGCGGTACTAAGCTTCAACTCGGTACCCAACGCTTCCCGCGTAGCTCTCCAGTATCTCGAAAAAAACCTGGTATCACGGTCAGATACAATGGTCTTCGGGACTCCGTGGTGTCGAATGATCTCCTTATCGAATAACTCAGCAAGCTTCACCACTTTCCAGGTGTCCTTCATCGGTATGAATCGGGCAACCTTGGTGAGGCGATCGACTACTACCCAGATCATGTTGAGTCCTCCCCTGGCAGGTGAGAGTCCTACAACAAAATCCATGGAGATATCATGGAATTTCCACTCTGGAATTGGCATAGATTGTACCATTCCGCCCGGTCTTCTGTGCTCTGTAGACACCAAAAATTCTCACCTAATAAAGCAAAATTCAGACAAAAACATAAAATAAGAGGATCATCGCCTTTCTTTTTGAAACTTATTCATGTGCATACCAAAATGGGACTGTCCTTTTTATGACAAATATTTTTAAATCAATTTGTAAAGCATCCATTTTTAAACCCCTCCATTCTCGTGACTTACTTATTTTACCATTTTAGTTTCAATTTATTTCATTTTAGTCGGTTCCATTTTATTCACTTATATTATTTTCCTATTCGCTTTATCTCGATTCATGCTATTTCATTATTTGTTTATTTTATCTCATTTCCTTTCATTGATGCTTCTACTTGTATTTTCTTTATTTTCACTTATTTTTATTGTGTCTTTATCCATATTATTTTTAGAATTATTTCCACCATTTCATGTACCTTTCGCTATTATATTCCATACTAGCATATTTTGTTTTGTCGCTAGTTCAATGAAACTCCCTCTCATCTCATTTTATTTTGTTACTTCTTTTTCCTATCTCATTACCGCTACTCATACATATCTAATTGTGCCTCCTTCTTATTACATTCACTTGTATTTTTGTTTCCATGGTATTAGTGCTATTCCATCATTTCATGTACTTATCATCATCTTATTTCATTTGTTTAATACTTTATTACATTTTTGATTTATTACGTTCCGTAATTTCAATACTTTTAGGTAGAAAATGATTCATTTTGTTAAATTAAACTTTTTCATTTGACTACATACTCCTGTTTAAAACGATAGCGTCTTCAAAGGTATTATTCATTCAAGACAGAGCTCTAGTGTCATTTCTCATGAATGAATGACGAGTTCGGTTGTTAGCATAATTGGTCAGTGCATGTATGTTAGAACTTATAGGCCCCAGGTTCAAATCAGGCAAAAGACTGGGCAAGTATTTTACTTTCCCTTCCGCCCACAAGAGCCCTTTTGTTTAACTCTATGTGCTAATATACCAATTGTTGATGTAGCGCAGCTGGTAAGAGCTCCTAAAAGAGAAGGTGAGAATCTCGGGTTCGATACCCAGGACTAGCAACACCCGATTCCATTTTTCCACTCATACGCAAAGCTAGTCAAATGAGGCCTGATGGCCTGTCCCATGCCAAACACGGCCCACCTCAGTTTTGGCCTGATTTGTTTTGGCCCAATACTCCAAAATAAAGACCATAACTCTTTAGTAAGTCTAACAAAATGTCAATTGACTTTCATCAGCAAAAACCCTAATACCTCTATTATAAAAGAACCCTGCAATGATAGGTTATAGTAATCAGTCACAAATCCCCAGTATTCTCGTTTTTGAAAGAATAGAAACTTCCACATTCTTTCTGTCCTTTCCTCTCCTGAACTCGACCCAGAAACCTCACTCTCATTTGCCGGAATTTTTTTTCCTCTCATCCACAAATCTTCCTTCCCCCATCGACACCCTACTCTTCCACCTTCCATTCTCGCCGGAAAATTCTACTACGCTTCTCCTATCCTCTCTGCCCCGTCGAGTAAAGTAAGTCCTTTTGTTTTTAGAGAGGAGTTCCATTCCTCTTCTTCCCTCTTGGCATGATTGCTCTTTCTCCATTCAGACATTGAGACCGGAACTTCGAATTTCATTCTTTTTGCATACCTCTGGTTTCTCGAAAAGCAAAACCTATGTTCTATGATTTGGCGTTTTATCTTGAGTTTCATGGTGCAAAGAACCTCTCGGGTTCTCGTTTTGTGTTTCAACTGCACTGTAATGTTCATTACAAATTTTGTCTTCCTCAGTCGATTCCTGTACTTGTATCGAGCAAAATCCTGAGAATGGAAGACCACGAGAGGAACACCATCATCAGTTTATTTATTATCCCATTTTTTTATCATCCTTTCATACATTTGTCCTGTTTCATTTCGCACCAGCCTTCGAGCGATTGTCGAACCTGGTATGGACTTCGAGGTCCACAAACAAGACAACAAATTAGCTGTTTGCTCTCAGCTCTCTCAGTATTTACATATCGTTGTAATATTGCATTGTGAATGATACTAGACTGGCCCATCTCCAGTCATAATTTTGTCCATTCTCATACTATGTTTCTGTTTGGATTTGCAATTAATGAGTACACTGGTCCATCTCCAGTTGAGAGCCTCACCCCTGTTGTTCTTATTCAACTTGGTGGTTTACCCTGCGAATCTCCTCTATTGTTTTTGACCCAAGTTACAAATAAGACTCGAAAGTTGCTGACTTTGTATAGCCATTGAGTATTTGTTCTTCTGATGAAGAGTTTAGTCTCACCATCTTTGGTGTTTTGTAGGGGGGACAGTTTCATTTTTTGAAACTTATTTTGTTTTCCTTGCTAACCTGTTGAACTAATGTTGTTTTATCTCTAGTGTTATGAGTTTTGTAGGAAATTGTAGATGCCCTTCCTTTGGTATTAATTTATGGCTCCTATGATTACTCTTTGGGTCCCTATTAACATTATTACCCATGCATTGTGTGGTTGCTCTGTATCTTTGTCATGTCTTCTGATGGTTACATACAGATTGGGTTTGTTTCGCTTTAGTTTTGAAAATGTATGCTCAGTAAGCATAATCTCTGTTGGTGTGTAGATGTTGTTTCATTTTACTTCTAGGAGGGAGAGCCACCGAATTGTAGCCAATGAAGTCTATTCATATTTATGTAGGTATATAAAGTTGATAGAAACCTCAGGTTTCACTTTGTTTGTCTGGGAATTAGTGGGATCAATAATGGCCATCTTTAATCTGTTACACCGTTTGTTTCTCTTTACTAACTTAGTTGGTAGTTTTGTTTATCAAATAACAAACAGGAAGATGATTAGGAGTCCGCTTTGGTAATTCCATAAACCCGTATTCTTCCCACTGTTGGTCGACAATTCATTAGGGAATTAGTGCTCTGTTAGGTTTAGTTAATGGCTGAGACAATGGATAGTTTAAGACATTCTTTGCGCTAATAAAGAACATGCTTGATAAGGTTAGTTGAAAGTTTAAGCTAGGTTTTTGAACTGATGTTGAACTGTTTAACTCTCTAGTTAGCTCACCTAAGTTCTAGTTAACGCTTTGATTAAGTTAAAATCTCCTCGAAATTCATTGGTGAACTGTGTATAATCTGGTAGGTTCTTAGATCGCCCAACTTTGGCATTTAATAAACAGTGAACAGGAGCTGAAATAAAATGGGATTAGTGACACAAGTTTAGGTTTGATTACCACTTGGGCCTTTAATGGGATTGGTCTTCTCGGTTCAAATTGCATTTGCAATTATCCTGATTTTGGTAACTTAACTTCAGTTCGCTTTTTTCCCTCGCTTGTGGTCCGTGCTTTACTCATGTCTGGTCGTTCTGTGTTGTATATATATTCACGCTTTACATTCGATTTCTTCTTACGAAATTTCAATTCACTGTTTGATTTTGATCATCATTATTTAAGCTATAGTTATTACCCTCTAGGACCTTTTTCACTGACAGAAAAGTTTTGGATGTATTATCGCTCCACACCTAACGGGTCTCTCATTCGTTTTATGGGGCAATAATCTCCTATAACTTTAGAAAACACAAACCACCTTTATATGTATATAAGAACAAAAAAACTTCAAAAAATAAGCCACTAAGGCTATTTTAGGAGGGCTTAAGATGTGAAACCACCCCATGCCTAGCGAGTCTCTCATTTGTTTTACGTGGGTGGAATCCTCCTTTGCCTTCAAAAGACCCATAATCAAGAGTTAATGAATCAATAAATGGATCCATCTCACTTGTTAATATCTCACAAATCTGCCCAAGTCAATAAGGCCCATAGGCCATTTCGGCCCAAAATCATATAAGTTTCCAATCGACCCAATATCTGAAAAGCCCGGCCCAATCCACCAGCAAGGCCCAAATTAGGCCCAAAATGCAATTCCAATCGGCCCACAACCCAATCACCCAAAGGCCCAAATGTCCAATTCTGCCCACGACCAATCACCCCAAAGCCCAAAAGCCTAATTCGTCCCACATCCCAATCACCCCAAGGCCCAAATTCCAATCGGCCCAAAAACCCAATTCTGCCCACAGCCTAATCACCCCAAGGCCCAAATCACAATCAGCCTAAAAGTCCAATCCGGTCCAACTTTGATCCCAACTTTGACCAACCTCAACTTCGACCCAATCCGACTTTGACCCTGTCTAACTTTGACCTGACTCTTTTCCAACCCCAACCCGAATTCAATTCAACCCAATTCAAACCCAACTCATTTCAATTCAGTCCAATTCAATTCAATCCAGTTCCATTCAATTCAGATTCAATTCATCTAATCCAAACTCAATTTGTAAATCCCATTTAAACTCCAAAAATTTCTTTTTTCAAATTTCAAGCATTCATCTCATTCAAATTTCAACAAGTTTTCATAGATTTCAAGGAAACTATTTTGTGGAATTTTAAAGGAAAAACTTTTCTCACATCACATTAAACTTTCCTCAAAACAAAGAAAGTTCTTCTCACATATACATAAAGTTTTCTCCTAAAATCATTTCTCAAAATCAGTGTTTATTCATCGAGAATTCTGAACCACTTTCAAAGTTTTCTAACTTAGTTTTCAAATCCAAATAAAACGTTTTCGGGGAACAAGAAATGTCTAACTCCTTCAAAACATTTCCTTCCTGGTTAGACATCACTTGTCTCCCTTTCCAAAACAATCCGAGGCGGGGCACTGGGGTTGTAGCCTCCCCTGTCCCAGTCTGGATCTCTTTAGGCGAGGCATTAGGATGACAAACATCCCCTAATTGCAGCCTAGATTTTTACGAGGCGGGGTGCTAGGGAAGTAACGACCTTCCTAGCTGTAGCCGGGATTTCAGAATCATCTAACTCCCTTCCGCTGGATTTCAATGTTTTCGGTTTTCAATGTTTTAAAACCCGGGAGTTAGAGACGTTATTAGGGTTTGACTGAGAGCATCTTATTCATGATGTTTCTCTCTAAATCCTACTTTCGACATAAATTCATTGCCCCATCTTTCGAGCCTCGACACTTACCATTAATTAAGTGTCGAGCTTGAGGGGGTACATAGGGTGTTCCCTCGGGATCACCCGCTCTTTCACAACAAAATGATTACCCTCAACCATTTTAAAACCTCGAACCTAAACCCGAGATCTCTCCCAAATTCCAATTGCCTCACATACTCAAATCATCATCCAAAACTCCAAATCATTACAAACTCGAATCATCTCCCAATTTTTCTAAAGTCTCATAGGCCCGAGCGCCTCACAGACTCGAACATCTCAATCTCTCCATCATACTAAGATTTCCAACATCTCACAGACTCGAGCGTCTCACAGACTTTGTCATCCTAATGTTGCAATTGTCTCACAGACCTGAGCGTCACACAGACCCGAGCATCTCACAGACTTTGACATCCCAAGATTCCAATGTCTCATAAACCCGAGTGTCTCACAGGCCCGAGCGCCTCACAAACCCAAATGTCTCAGACTTCGTAATCTCGAGATTTCAAACATCTCATAGATCCGAGTGTATTACAAACTTCAAATACCCCATTCGTTCCACCATCTGAATACCCTAAATGTCTCATAGACCCGAGCATCTCACTGACTAGCATCCCATACCCGAAACTTCTTGAAACTCTAAAACTCCTTTCAATCTCAAACCCCTCAAAACCCTTGAAAACCTCAAAATTCCAAACACCTAAAAAACTGTGGACTACGTAAGATCTGATCTCACAGGGAGTTGAGTACGTAGGCAACCCATCTAGGGTGCGACCCCATTTGAAACAAAAAACCCTTTTCCCCTTCTAAGGTGGCTCTCATATCTCTCAAACCTTCTTCAGCTTACACATACTTCAATCCATCAAACTTCAAGTCTTTCTGTTCACTCAACCTTAGACTTTTCCCAAATCTTCATTATATACTCATCCGAATTCACTAATTCCTCTTCTTCGCGTTGGCTTGGCAGAAAAGCTCACCTCATCAACTCTCTCACTTCTCATCCCAATCCTATGCTTGGCTTTTAAATGAATCTCTTTAAATAAGATTTTGAAAGTAGAAAATCTCGACAATTGGAGACTGAGGTTTCCTTGGGCACCAATCCGAAGTCGTGGTCGTTGCCACTTCTAAGGTGTGTAACCCTGTGCGAATCCACCATAGAATCTCTAGTACAATCAGATAAGTCCTATCCATAGGCAGTAAATCATAGAGTTAATTAACGGTTCATCGAGCCCTTCTCCTCCCTTCCTAGTTCCTTAGGTCAAACTAGGTGGCGATTCTAGTCAATTCTGCCTTATTGACGCATAAGTCCGCGTGGAGCCCATTGAGAGTGGGTGTAGTGCTCACTAGCATTCCCCTTATGCTTTCTGGGAAAGATAGACGATATAGTAGGTATTTAAGGGATGCCATAAATAACGGGCCTTCACCCTCCACAGAATGACAGTTTCTAGGATCTAGGCTTTTAGTCAGACCATATTTAGATTGACCCCCCTCATACCGAAAAATCACTCTCCATAGAATGACGACTCTACTGGGGATAACTTGAGTAAGTTTTTCTCAAACTCAAGGAAGACTGAACTCCATTCAAAATTGTCAGGACTTCCCCACTTCTTTCAAAACCTTCAAGAGATTCATTTCAAAAGCCACTAGGACTACTCTACTCCACACTTAGAGTGTGTTTGGTGAGGATAGCTAGGATGAGAGCTTAGTGTTTATGCTTGGCCTGCTTGTCATTCATGTTTTGTTTGCTCTACAGAATTGTGTGATTATGCTAGACTAACCTACAGGATCTCTCCAGGTAGGTGGGCCCATTAGGGGTCCAACCTCTTCTCTCTCTCTTTGCTTGCGCATTTATTACCGCTCATTCTCTTTGCTATTGAACTGTTAGGAATAGTCCTGATGGGGGGTGCATTGGGTAGCTTAGGACATGCATTCCTCTGTGTCACCCATTTTATCCACGATGTCACGGGATCCCCAACCGGTCCATAGTTGATTCCCCATGAGCTGGGTCCTTCTCTGAGGGAACTAACCCACCAGGCGGTATGGTCTCCGACTAATGTCTTGAAGCTCGTGATCCAAAAATATCCTCTATTACCCGAGTCTAAGCCAGCATATAGTGAGCCATGAGCCATTAGTGTCCAGCTGCCTTATCTCGTGTCTAAGATGGGCTTACGGGTAGTCACCCCCTTGCATGACGACTGTCTGACCACCCTTATGCCATACCCTGAAGATTGTATGGGCTCAGTTCTCCATGATTCCTCGGTACCACGGGTGTCTTTAAAGCCCAATGTCACGCTACAAATTCATAGAGGATCCCGTATTTACGGATACCCATACATGACCACTCCTGGAAAAAAAGGAATAAACAACGTTTTTATTTGTCTTTTGGAACGCTTTATAACCGTTTTTTATGCCGGCGACGCAAATGGTCGAGCCTTTTAAAGAACGCGTTGTAAGCGTTATTTATACATTAATTTAAAAGAACGCTTATCGCTAAAGCGTTTTTTAAAGCGGGTAAGGGGGTGGGAATCTACGAGGCATAAAGAACGCTTCAAGGTGAAAGCGTTCTTTATGTATGACTATAAAAACGCTTGCTTATTATAAGCGTTCTTTATGAAGATTTATAAAAAACACTTATCAAGACAAGCGTTCTTTATGTCATTTGGCGCGAGAGTATAAGAAACGCTTATACATATAAGCGTTTCTTATATGGTCATTTTTTTTATATTTTTATTTTTTATACAATTTATTACCCTCCGCGTAACACAAAATTAAAATCACAAAATCATTCAAAACCTGTTTGCATTGTACCATATCAACCAAACTGGTGAATTTTAATTAATATATAGATCATCAACAGCAGTACTCTTGTTTGCATTAATATTATATACCAGCTAGCGCACATACGCTTAAGTGTAGTATCGATCAACTACAACATTTGTAACTAGCTAGTTAACCAAAATACTAAAAATGGTTCAAGTACTTCGATCATAACATGTACAATACAACCATTTGAAAAAAAGAAAAGATAGACTCATGACTTCTTATGATCAATTTAGTGCTTTCAACACATGTGTACGCCCTCTCCTTATTGACAAACTTCAGATCAATCGACTTGTGAATAAGTGTTGAGAAGAAATCAACAAGCTGCACAACAGAATTATAAAAGCGATTAAGTGCACCATTTAAACTTATCCAAACATGCGCAAATAATTAAAATCACCAATTCAAACACAAAAGTACTTATAATACGTACATGAGAAGAAATTTCCAATTCGCTAAGACAGTTGTTACCTCTATTGAAGATGAAAGCACCGACGATCATGATGATTCTTCTGCTGATACAAAGGAGACAGAAGAAGAAAAATATGGTACAAAAGAGACAGAGGCAGATATAGATGAAATGATGAATGAGAACTCAGAAACAGAGAGGTTGAAGAAATTGGCTATATAGTTAAGTGAGGCTTCCATGAAGTAGAGTCCAGTGGCGATTAACGAATTACCGGCAAACTTAATGACCTTGAATGAAGAAAACAGTTTTCTAGAGTAGTTGTATCAGAAGGATAAGAGGAACCTTAGTCGATTATATGGTGGCATAGAGGACTATATGAAGATAAAGTGGTACCAGATCGCCCGGTTGATGAGTTTCATGACTTACGGATGGAAACGGAGGTGGAGAAGGTAGACACTTCTCCATCTTCAGTTTGGATTGGATTCGCATCTTCTTTCAGTTTTGAACATCGATAGGTCAGAGAATCTTCAAACACTTGGACATGAATGTCTGTAGATTGCATGCATTCAATTGGAATACTAGCCACACATTGTTGATGTGGGGTGCATCATACCTTTTAAAAAAACTAGATGAAAAACTCTTGGCAATTAAAAAGATTGAGATATTCCCCCTAAGTATGATTCCCCCTGAGTTTGCATGTTAAGCGACTTTAACAAATGACAGCAATAAGTGACAGCTTCTATGCACAATAAGTGAGAGCTTTTATGTTATAATGTAACCTTAGTAGATAACTTTCTACTATGGTTATAGTATAACATAAAAGCTGTCACTTATTGTGCATAGAAGTTGTCACTTATTGATAGCAATAAGTGACAGCTTCTATGCACAATAAGTGACAGCTTTTATGTTATACTATAACCATAGTAGAAAGTTATCTACTAAGGTTACAGTGTAACATAAAAGCTGTCACTTATTGTGCATAAAAACTGTCACTTATTGTTATCATTTGTAAAAGTCGCTTAACATGCAAACTCAGGGGGAATCATACTTAGGGGGAATCTCTCAATCTTTTTAATTGCCAAGGGACCTTCATCTAGTTTTTTTTTAAAAGATATGATGCACCCCACATCAACAGTGTGACTAGTATTCCAAATGACTACATGCAATCTACAGACAGTCATGTCCTAGTGTTTAATGATTTCTCAGACCTATCGATGTTCAAAACTGAAAGAAGATCCAATCAAAACTGGAGATGGAGAAGTGTCTACCTTCTCCATCACCATCTCCATCCATAACACATGAAACTCATCAACCGGGAGATGTGGTACCACTTTATCTTCATATAGTCCCCCATGCCACCATATAATTGACTAAGTTTCCTCTTATCTTCCTGATACCACTATTCTAGAAAACGTTTTTCTTCATTCAAGGTTATGAAGTATGCCGGTAATCCGTTAATCGCCACCGGACTCTACTTCGTGGCAGCCTCACTTAACTATTTAGCCAATTTCTTCAACCTCTCTATTTCTGAGTTCTCATTCATCCTTTCATCTACCTCTGTCTCTTTCTCTTTGTACATGTTTTTCTTCTTCTGTCTCTTTTGTATCAGTAGAAGAATCATCATGATCGTCGGTACTTTCATCTTCAATAGAGGCAGCAACCGTCTACATCGGCCAAATTTGTCTGACTTTTTATCCGTTTTTCTCTGTGATGTTTCAGTGCTGTCCAGTTCTGATTGCTCGGTCTACTAAAGCTTCTACAACATACATACTAGTCAGAGGTGACTAAAGGAATCGAAAAGGAGAGAAGAAAGGTCGTGAAGGAAAATAAAGTTGGTGGGCCCGTCCGAGTTCAATTTTTTTATTATAGGTTGATGCCGATCGAAGGTCATAGGCGCTAGCCAAAAAATGTAAAGGGATACTAAAATAATAACTACAAGAAATTAAGAAGCTGTAAGTAGCGCTAGAGGTCTCTAATATGGCCAATGGTGGTCATATAGATTTCCAAAACATTAGAGGGTTAATTGGAATGCCTAGCTTGACCGGATAACAAATCTGAGAAGAATGTGAAGGAACTTATAAGTTTTTGATGTTGGTATTGGTAGAAACGTAGATAAACTCTGGGTGGATGTTAAGGTAAAAGCAATATGGGGAAGGGGAATTTGCCATGCAAGCTGCCGTAATGCTATGTCTTTGTAACTAATTAATACATCCTATAGTCATCTAATATTTGCACCCTAGGTTATACTATAATATAATATATAGCATTAATTAATACACCCTATAATCATCTAACCAAATTAATTTCACCATATATACTATATTTGTATGCATGCCGAAAGGCATTATATTACACATTAATTCCCAAGTCCATTAATTGTACAACCAGCAAGTAAAAATCAGCACATAGTACAACAATATGCGCCCTTGATTAACAACAATGAACACATAGTAAAAACCAGCAAGTCCATTGGTCTGCATGCAAAATTATTCCCAAACACACGCGCGTACACTTTATTTCACGCCTTTAATCCCAAAAAAATAGAGTATATATGTTCCTGATTAATTAACAAGCTTGTTTGGTTTGCAAGCACACATAGGTTAACAACAAATGCGCACCGCAGTTTGGTTTGCATGCAAAATTATTCCCAAACAATACACACACAATATATTTCATGCCTTAATCCCAAACAAACAGATGCCTTAACCCCAAACAAACAGAGCATGTATTTTCCTGATTAAGAAGTTTGGTTTGCAAAAATACCTCATCAGCCCAAGAATAGAGCCGAAAGATCTACCGCGCATGTATGTTGTTCCTTTCGCTACTTGGGGTTGTAATCCAGAGGCGCCGTGCGTGCAACAGGGCATGTATGTCATGTTCGTGCGATTTTGCAAACATTAATTACTAATCGAAAGATTATATCTATGACAAAAAAGGATAGGCATGCATATATATATGTATATATCTGTTTGCAGATTGAGGGCAAAATTACCGATAGCGAGAGGCGCCGATATCGATCTACGCATGCATGTGGCCTGCCTTCATCGCCCCAATGCCGGAAGATAGAAGATCGATTATCAGGAGGGAAGAGAAAGAGGCGCCGCGGCGGCAAATATTGTGATGTTTTTGGGTTTTGATTGAGAGGAGATAAAGCGGAAAGAGCGAGGTTTTTTACAGAGGGAGAGCAACGTTTACATGGAGTGAGAGCGAGGTTTACAGAGAGTGGGTGGGTAGGGGAACAGTCGCGATTACACTGATGAGAAGACTGGGCGGGAGGGCGAAAACTGTTTATAATTTAGGTAACATAAAGAACGCTTCTTAGCTAAAGCGTTCTTTATGTTATCGCGCCCAAAGACAAAAAAACGCTTCTTTTGAGAAGCGTTTTTTATACGTATCTCTTATAGAACGCTTTGTAAGCAAGCATTGTTTTTGTCTTTAGGCGCCATAACATAAACAACGCTTTCTAAGCAAAGCGTTTATTAAGATGTCCCGCCTATTATAAAAAAACAATTTACAATATAACCGTTTTTAAAGGGGCGTTGTTTATTCTTTTTTTCCAGCAGTGGACACAGCGTAGTCAGTGAATAATTTGGACTTTAGACACACCTTATCATGCAGACGATGAGAGACCCGTTCCCATGCAGTACTTCCCCAAGTTTCCCAAAAGTGAGTATGTTGTGATAATCCTCGGCCGTGGCTCGTGTAACTGTATCACTTCGGGTATCATGACCTTTCGAACTTAAGCACTCCGGACTTTCTTGACGACGTGTCCCATAAGGCATAACAGAGATAAATCTCGAGAGATGAACAGTGAAGGAACGATGGTTCCCCCGGTGGTATGGAAGCATTGATTAACCTGGAAGGTGATTATCCTAATCATTCACACTCAGCTCCATATAAAATCAGCCACGGTTTTTATTTTGCACTTACATCTATGTGTGATCACACATCAAAAATTAGCAAAGATCAGAAAATGAATCATGTCGAACGCTCTATTGAAATTTTTTCAAAGCAGTTCATCTTGAATGATTTCCAAAAAATAATGATTTCAAAATCGTTATTTCCACAACAGTTTCAAAACCGATTTCAATCAAAGTCTTCAAGAAAACAAACTGTAACAAACGATTCCCAAAGAACATATTTCAAAATCTACTACTTACAAATGATTTTCAATCAATTTTTCCTGACAAACATTATTCAAAAACTATATTCAAAAATAGATTTCAAAAACCTACTTTTTGTAAACGAATTTCAATCAACTTTTTTCACTGATATTATCTCACACTTGTTTTGATAACAATTTTCAAGTTGATATCCACAAATGATTTTTAAAATTTATGATCTAGTCCCCATGTTATGACCCGCTATTTTTGAAGTTCTGCCCACCTTCAAGAGCAGCGGTCATTACTGTGGAGTGTACTAGTCATTCTGTGTTTTCACAAAAGTGGTAGATTTTCACACAAGATTTTGTGCTTGATCATTCACCTTTCCTTTCTAAAAAATATCCCTCATTCCCCTTAGAGCAAATTGAGCGCAGAAAATCGACAACGCAGTTCAAGCCTTAAATTAGAGGTGTACCAGTCCGAGTTTAGCCACGTGAAGGCTATCAACAAGCATTTGTGTTTGGGAAAGTCGGAAATCAGAAGAACACGAACTCATGGATCAAGTCGAAAGACATAAAGACCGAACATATCCAAACAAATGTCGAGTCCAAGAATGCAGAGAATCAGAGGAACCCAGCCCGTAGAAGAGCAAGCAGCTGGTCAAGAGCCTGAAGTGAGCGTAAGCAGTCAGTCGGAAGCCTGAAGACAGACCAGAAGAGTTCAGAAGAAGTTATCTCAACATTCCCCCTTTTTAATGAGTTGACGATGTATAGGTTCTCCCCTATGATTGAATTCTCTCTTGTCCATTTCTAAGTAGATTGCATGTATAGGTCAACACATCCCCTTTGAGTTTTCTTTAGATCTTTATGTGTATAGGGTTCCTCACTCCCTATTTTATTTACGAATGACCAAGCATCAAAATTCCTATCAATGAGAATCCATCACTTTGAAGAAACACGTGTTTTCAAAATGATTTTTCAAAAACCCAGTTTTTCTTGATGAAAAGAAGAAACAAGATAAAATGACACTTAACAAGCGCTCACGTCCATAACATTCATGCATCATTTCACAAAAGAATTTCAAAATGAATAAAAGTTGTTTTTGCCCCTACATTCATTCAAACTCATCACACAACCACATTTTTGTTTAACGGAGCATACTGACATTACCTTTTCTCCTTCATTCTAATCCTTGTGCGTGCAGGTGTTCGTGACAGTTAGTAACTGAAAAGAAAGAAGACCAACCCACTTAAAGCAATGGCAAAAAGATGGAGCAAGTACCCCAAAGCAATCAAGCAGTCAAAAGTTGGTTTGTTCATGAAGGATTGACCCACGACCTTAGTGGAAACTTGGAGAAAAACTTGAGGACCGGAGAATGTGCCCAAAGAAAAATAACAGAGGCATATTCAGAGTCGGATAGTAATTACAAGGAGTCTTTAACTTACTCTGCATATGATTATAAGTTTCAAGCGATGGACCCGCACACTCTCTCTGTCCAAACCCGAGTACTGCCAAGCACGCCTCTTTCATCTGTATGCAGTTCAGCTCTGAGAACCCCAGTTGCCCCTCTAGGAAGACTGTAGTCGCAAATCATCCATAATGGAGGAAATCCCCAAACCTCATCCTCACTCATTGTAAATCCCGACCTAAGCATCTCCTCACCCACACAAAAACAAGTTCCTCCATAGAAAACACTCCCCCAGTCATCAAAGCCTAACAAATATCCTTACCCACGAGCAACAATCCCATTTCCCAGTACCTTTGACAATAGCCACCCTCAGATAGCCTCTACCTTCATCCAAAAATTTGATCCCATGGCGATCTCAATGATAGAACTATTGCAAGAGCTGAGGATGGAATTGCAAGAGTGAAAACTAACCCAAAGTTTTAAAACAGTGGGCTGGGAGCCGATTAATCCGTATGCTGAAGCTCACTTACCCAAAGGCCTGAGTCTGCCCGAAATGGAGAAGTATGAAGGAATTGGAAACCCAAGGCATCAAGTTGCCAAATATGATAAGCTCATGGATCTACATGGTTTATCTGATGAACTGAAGGCTGCACCCTTAAAATTATACTTACAGGGACCTTCTTACTCTTGGATTATGGGCCTGGATCAAAAAGGAAAGTCAAGCCAAGATTAGTACTTCAAATTTCTCACCCAATACGGTGGTAACTTTCATCATGAAGTTACACGCAGAGAATTAGAAATCACCCGCAAAGCCCTAGCAAAACTGTGAGGGAATTCGTAGAACGATGGAGGGTGAAGGCTGGGCAAATGAATAATCAACCCACTGAGAAGGAACAAATACAAATGGTTATTTCTGGCCTGAGAGAAGAGTACCAATGTCGGCTCAAATACCTAGGCATTTGTGAGTTCAAACGATTGATGGCGGCCGTAATTGCTTTAGAGGACAATGAAATAAAATTGATTGTGCAACTATAAATGATGGGAAAGAAAGATAGTCCACTAGGACAAAGCTCACAAGGACAACTTTCAATGTCACTCAGCAATGCATTGAAAATATTAGTTGAGGGGGGGGGGGGTCATCTAGCACTTTTCAACACAAGATCACGAATTAAGAAGCTTGGCCCTCACTTGCATGAGTATTGCGACTATCACAGAATCTGGGGGCACACCACCGACGAGTGTACCACACTAAAGGATGTGATTCAAGAGTTAATAGACAAGGGAAACACCTCTGCACTAGGAATGCAACATATGTTCTAGGCCAAGGAAGATACTTCTGTTCTTTTTCTTGAAAACTCACCAAGTTGAACATCACAATTTTCTTAGCTAACAGCCGTAGTTGTAGAAAGTAGTTGCTTTTGTTCACATTTACTGTAATTGCTTGAAAAGAATTGTTTCCTCTTCATAAAAAAAGATAAGTTATGAAAAAGAGAAGGATTTCATATTCTCTATCGTATTACGGGGCCACCATGCAGGAGTTGCCACTCCCTAAAAGTCTATAATCCAGAAGCCAACCACCAGTCGAACATCATTCCAAAATAGCTTGTCTCACATTGGACTCGAAAGCCAAGACCATCTTCAGGGCCAATCGTGACAGGATCAGCTTCATGGACTATTAACGGGAACCGACTCAAGCGAGACTGGGTGTAATCTTACCATTCATGCATTGCATCCAAAACAAAAACATTCAACCAAAATATAAAATTCAATCATTTTCATTGTCAATACTTCATGCATCTTATATGTAGTAATTCCATATTACCACAATATATTGCATTGTAGATAGTTGCATGGGCATATCGCGTATCGAAATGACATCTTTGGGCAAATCTTGAGAGATCGATTGAGCAGTGTGTGAATCACTAAACTCTCGACCCGTCGACTCACACATGAGTCTAATCAAAATCAGCCCCACAACACAAAATGTGTAGCATGCGGAGAGCGGTATTTTCCCTGGAATTTCAATTGAGTGTATTGGACGAGCTACTGAGCGATGGGGGAAGGTAGAGAGAGCCAATCGAGGTAAAACCATGAGTGACATGTGCATTCCTTTAGCCCGTGAAGAGGCACAATACATAGTAAGATCAATGTTGATAGTAAGTCATGAATTGTGATTCATGCAAAGATCCGAGATGTAGTAAGAAAACCATCATTGACTAACGAGAATGACGAGGCACCTAGGATTAAAAATCTCCACAAAACCAAAAAGCTTTGACTGCCCTGTACATAATCCCTTAGTGAGCCCCACTGAGCCTTTCACGATAAACCTTTTTTCTATGAACTCCACAACATGCCAATCCACATACATATACTTACTTGCCCTTGTAATAGAGGATCTCAAAGGAGTCGTAGCCATGGTCTCTCCCCACCATCTTTCACAAAAACAGAAAATAAAATGTTTGAGAAGACCAGTGAGTCAATGAAAAACTCTAAAGCTGAAAGCAAAACTGAAAGCCAAAAGAGTAAGTAGAAAATGCCCAAGAAAGGTGATGAGCCAATGCGAGTCCAAAAGCAGGAAGTAAGAAAGCGAAAATCACACACCAAAAAGGAAATAGAAGAACGATAAGATCTTACACCAAAGAAGAAGGAGTGAATGAGCAAAAGGACCAATGACGTCCCACCAAAACAAACCAAGGATTCTCAAAGATCATCTGTCTAATCATTCCACCCATGGCGAAGGTGAAACATATCCTCTATTGCGCAAAAGCTCCACAATTCCCAAATAAATCCTCCAGTCCCATGTGACATACATCATACCCCTCAACCCCGTTATAACCCAATAAAAGACCTCTGACTCGAAAGTCAATGAGCGTTAACTGAAACTATCGGAACTGAAACATGAACCATAAGCTTCGTACTTGTTATCAACATGTCCCGTCATACTAAAGGGACCATGAGCGAATGAGCGCAACCTTACCTTACAAGGTTTTTCGAGTGCAAGTGACTCTTGATTGAAGCACCAAATCATAAACAGCTAATCCCATTGCAGTGAGGAATTTGTGAGGATCGGAAAGTCCAGAACCTGGAAATGAAATTCTCAGGAAATATGCTCTGAGCATTGAGAGTATCATCAAACCGCTTTTCACACAGCCAACTCGAGAGATTGACCCACATCCCTCATGAGAGGAAAGTGATTCACACATTCCAGTTCAACAATCACTCAAGATCGAACCGAAGACGTCTTATATTCGTAAACCTCATATTAATAGAGATAGGGCCATACCTTCTCTCCAAAAATTGCATACACATTTTGCATCGTAACTAGCATTTAATATTTGCATGCATCATAATCATTTTGAAATACCCCTAAATTAATTTAAATTAATTTAGGGGATTTCTTTTATTAAACCTTTAATAATACTAGTAAGTATTAAATTATTATATGAAATTATGAATATTAAATTATTATATGGAATCATGAATATTAAATTATTATATGGAATTGTGAAATTTATTTAGGGGTTTTCTCCTATTTAACCCTAATTTAATATATTTATATAGTATTATGAATTAATAATAAGATTTATAAGTCAATAAATCTTGGGAAAATTTCTAAACACTCCAAATATATTATAAAGATTTTAGGAAGTGTTGGAACATTGTTTTGAAACATAAAAGTCAATATAAAATTCTAGAAACCTTAAAGCTTATTAAGCCTTGCTAGAGTTGACTTTTTGAGAATGGTCAAACCAGGCCATGAAACCTATACCAATAAATAGGTTATGGAAAACCATGAAGATCGATAAAAAGAACGTCAAAAAACGGATCATCCTAGCCAAAGTTATGCTAGATTGAAGTTTTGAATCAAAATTTAAGAGATGCCACGTGTCACTTGTAATGGGTCGCCCACACTTAGCCGATTCTTTCCCTGAATTTCTGTAACTGATTCCAGTGTTTTGACCTAACTTTAGACGGCTATAACTTCTTCATCTTTCCATATTTTTCAATGTCGTCTTCTTTGTTGTCTTCTCCTACATTCCCTCTAAACAACTATAACTCATACAAACCCTAACTCCTTCTGCAACCGGAAAAATCGAGTCAAAGTAGCCACCTTGCGAAACGTGTTTCCAGAATTCCAGATCTCTTCGTTTTCAGGTAACTTGCGTCGATCATAACTTCTTCGTTACTCAACCAAAATTCGATTTCTTTAGCTCGTTGTAAAGATCTCTAATCCCTCTACAATTTTCGTGTTTATGCCCAAGTCCGATTCGTAACCAGTTGGGAGATATAGAGGTCTAAAGTTTTGGTCTTGCCAGAACATAAAATAACACCGAAACAGAGAGGTAAACTCGTGTTTTGCGACTTCAATTCTTTCTGTGTGGTGCGAGTTAGGATTAGTTCTTGCTATCATTGTGTAGAGCTATGTTTCTTCTTTCTAATGAGCCCAAGAACATGGCCTAACTCGATCTAGAACGTATTTTATAGATCTCCAAAGTTCACTACTCGAACAGCTCAAGTTCAGATTTTTCCAGATTTCCCGAAATCGAATTCCTCCGTTTTTGCAACTCCGGTGAGTTTCCGGTCAAATTGCTCCGTTATTGCTGTTAGTAATCATGTATCCGACCTAACCCAACAACCAATTGAGGTATTATGCTCTGTATGTGTAGAATTTTGCAAGATTGTAATCGAATCGAACTTAGAACCCTAACATTCGAATTGAATTCGAATTCCATCGTACACTGCATTATAATTGGGGAAACAGGTATCATTAGAACTGAAATTTGATTTCTAAACCATAGAAACAACAATCACTCGATTTCGTTGTGTAGATTGTGAGAAAATCGAGATTTAGTCCTCGAGTCGATTTGGGGGCGGATGAAGAACTGGGCTTTCAGCAGCCGTCCGATTGTAGTTATAAGAAACGGACGGCTGAGATTAGATCGTTTCAAATTAAAAGATTAAGTTTTTATTATGATTTCAGTAAATAACCCTAACTTGTTGAGTTAATTTAAATACCTTCCCGAATGTATTTTGACTTGAGATTTTAACCATAGATTCCTTATTTGATCTAGTTTATTTTGATGTAAATTATTATGGTTTTGGAGTTTTTAAACATAAGTTATGATTTTTGCAAGTTACGGGTTTTCTGGAATTATTTGGCTAAATTAAAAAGATATTTTTATGAAATAAAAATTTTATAATATGTCTAAAATGTTATAGTTACTGTATATTAAATTTGGGAATTTTGGGCAATGGTAAAAGGTTTTAAAAATTGTGTTTATGAGTTTTTCATAAGAATAACCTATAATATAAGGTTTTTAATGTAACCAAAAATTAAAGTATGGTTTGTTAGTAAACTTTTTAAGCTGGGAAAAATATGGAACACTAAATTAACATTTTATAACAGTAAGTTTATAAATGTTTTGGTATTAGCTTATAAGAGAAGTGAAATTATTTACATATATGTGTATATACTTATTTAAGTGGAAACTTATGTTAAATCAAGGAATTTATACATTTTATTTATTAATTATAGTATGGGAGTTAATATTTTAATTTAAACTAAGGAAAATATATACATATATATATATATATATAATATATATATATATATATAAAGAAAAAAATAGTAACTTAGGTTAAAGCAAGGAACTAATAAATTTAACACTTATAATAACTAAATATTAAAGAGCTAGTATCCTAAGATATAGTTAAAGGAAATACTTTATAAAACATACATGGAATGCAGTTAGTAATAAGATAGTTTAAATATAATAAAGTTACGTAGGGAATGTCTTAATTAAATTCTAATACAGGTATACTTATAAATATTAAAGGGAAACACTTTATTTTATAACCGTATATCGGTTGTAGTTATGCCTAAAAGTTTTTAAACATAATTAAATACAATATATTACATAAATAATGTTTTGAACAAATCCTAGTAATATAAATATATATATATAAATAAAATTAGTTACCTTATAGGAAATATAATACGAAGGGATTAGTAAGTTAAACTAAACCCGAAATACCCCCAAACTTAAAATAGTGATTAAGATCATTCTAATCCGTATTTAGGAGCCTAATAATGCTTAAGTAGTACTAGTAGGAAAATAAATCCAAAAGAATAATAAACGCTTAAAAAGCGGAAAACGCTAAATAAGCGTTAAATACCATGGAGGTATGAGACCTCGGTTAGCGTATTATGGATCTAGAGGTTTAATAAGACCTAATAATATACGGGAACAACTCCCGAAGAAAACGGATCCAAATAATGAATTAAAACGCTAATAGAGCCTTAGAGCACGTTTTCGAGAAACCCGAAAACGTGACTTTAAGTGGTCAACGGACCCGTAAAAATTATAAATCATTAAATACAATTATTAAGCATTATGGAAGCTTAATAGTCAATAAAAATAAATAAACGAGAAAATTCCGGAAAACGGGTTCGTTTAGTGGAAACTGTAAAAACGAGAAGTTATGGGGTGTAAACTGTAATAAAGCAAACTTATGTGTCCCTTTGGCAATAAAAAGCAAAAATCTGTGAGTATGAGTGTGGGTAACCGATTTGCCCCTCCCTCTCACTTTAATTAATTCCTCCTCTCATTGCTAAAAGACAAGCAAAATAAGTAAAGGGAAAAGGAGTCCTCTCTCTCCTACTCCCCCTCCCCTCTCTCTCACGTTTCCTCCTCCTCCATTTTTCTCTTTCTCCCCACAGCCATTAATGCGATTTTGTAGAGCCCTCTCCACTCTCTTCTCTCCTCATGTTTAAGGCTTTAAACTTCTCCAAACCTATAAAATTACACCATTGAAATCCCCTTGCCAAGGAGAACACCTTCCTCCTTTCAAAAATCGAAAACCACTACTTAATCTCCATGGGTATTCTCCATTTGAAGGTTTGAGACCACCATTGGAAGCACTCCATCTCCTTATCATTTTGAGGTAAAATAATCTTGAAACTCCATCTTTTTCCAGCCCCTACTTGCAAAACGAAAATTCCAAATGAGCCCTTGTTGTGTCCTTGTTGTTCCAGCCGATTTTGGTCTCTTCATTGGTGCTGGAATCTTGCTCTCTTGCTAGCCAAGTACTCCACTTAGTGGTTGAAGGTAATACTACTCTTTAAACCTTAAACATGTATAACCCTAGGCTGTTTAAGGAGGAAATTCTAAGTTAGAATTTGTGTATTGATATGGGCTGTCATTGGAGTGTGAACTCATTTGAAACCGAGAACAAAAGGAAGAAAGGAAAGAAAGAAGAAAGAAGGGAAGGGAAAGAAAAAAGAGAAACTAGAATCACAAGGTAAATGTTCTTACCTTGAGTTGGTTTATGAATTGTGTGTACAGATTTTGTGTAGTAAAAATGAGTAATGTATGGTAATGAGTAATGGTATGTTTGTAGTATAATGAGGATAGAATGTAACAGTTTGGAGGCCTTTGAAAGATGTTTAAAAGCTTGGGTAGAACATTGGGAAGTAAATGTTGTGCAGGAAATTTATTGTGTTGTGATGGAGCCGAAATGTGAGCATTGATGCCTTGAATAAACAGGTTGTATAATGGGCATTTGTGAGCCGAAACAATGTGTGGGCAATGCTAAAATAAGGGGAAACCTCTGCCCAAATTTGTATGGAAAATTAGAGGACTTAGATGTATAAGCGAGGGAATAACCTAGACAAAAACTAGTGTTTTTGGTAGTATTTGAGTGATCATCATGTTGGAAACAGATTTGGAAAGAGAGTTAGTAATGGGAAAAACCAAGTGGTGTATTGAGTTAGTAGAGATGATTAGTAACTAAGGAATGGAGTAGTAGTAGCATGTGAATAAAAGAGTGTAAAAGCTGTAGCAGGAAGTGTTAAAACACATTGAAGAAGAAACTAGGTGTGCTTGGAGAGCCTAAAGTGTGAAGTAAACCCCTGTAACAGATTTGAAAGGAGCTAGATAATGGGAGGATGAGTGGAAGGTAATGTAATGAGGATATTAGTAGTGGTATTGGTAGTAAGAGTATTGAAGGATAAAGGTTAGATTGAAAATCTGTAGCATTGAGGAAAGAGCAAAAATCTGTAGCATTGGTGAAATGGGAACTAGTACAAGTGTTGAGAAGAAGTGAGGAAAATATGTAAGTGAAAGTGAGAATTGAGTAGTAAGTTAGTGGATGAATTAAGGTGATTTAGAACATCTAAATGAGTGGTAACCATGTAGGAAAGTATTGGTAAAGATTGGGGAAACAATGGGTAAAGAAAACACCCAAAAATAGATTTTAAAACTGAGTACTGGGCCGGACCGACCTTAGGACCGAACTTGCAAGGTCGGTCGAGCCTAGATTTACAAGACGGGAAACCTTCTGGAGTCGACCGACCTTGCGACCGGACTTGCAAGTTCGGTCGGACCAGAAATTTCTCCCGTCAGAAACCTTCTGGAATGGACGAACTTGCGACCGGACTTGCAAGTTCGGTCGGCCAGAAAAATTCCCGTAATGCAAGCTACTGGAATGGACCGACCTTGCGACCGGACTTGCAAGGTCGGTCGGGCTAAAATTTTCAAATACGAAACTTACTGGAATGGACCGACCTTGGGACCGGACTTGCAAGGTCGGTCGGCCCTGGAATTTTCACACGATGTAACCTACTGGAATGGACCGGACTTGCAAGGTCGGTCGCAAGTCCGGTCGAGTAAAAAAAAAATTGTTTTAATTATATGATTATAGTAATCATATATACATGTATATATGCCTATATACATATGCATATATATGTAGTAATACACCATTAATGAAGTAGTAATGGTAAGAAAGTAAGTAAATGAGTAAGGAAGCAAGCTTAAGAAGTAAAAGGAAAGAATGGTTTTATAACCAAGTATGAATGTAAAGGAGTAGTAAGTAAACATTGAGAATATCAATGAAGGAGTAAGTTAGATCAATAATAGATCATTGATCATGCTACTTCATGTATGTATAGGAATCCAATAGTTGATCCTCGAAGGAGCCGGTAGTGCGGATACAACGGTGAACGGTATGATTTCTTCATGCTCTGTATCCTAACCTGGTTACCCCGATTTGTGTGCTTATGTGATCACCAATAAGATAAATGCACGAATCGGATTTATAATGCACTTAACTGTGTTTGAACTATTGTTCTTGTTGTATTTCTTGAACAATTAGTTTGTATAATTCATGAAATGAATGAATGGAATGAGAAGTATGTGTAAGTATTGTGTACTTGAGTATTGTATGTATGTATGGAAATGAAGTATTGACTTCTACTAATTCCTAACATTCTAACTCCTAACTTGAGTAATGAGTAAATGGAATGAGTAGAAGTCCGATATAGTTTCGGCCACGCGTGAGGATAAGGAAACACAAGAGGTTGGATCCGAATCCTGGCTGTAATCTTTTCCTTGGACCAATTCCCTTGAATGGGTAGCATCCTGGATTAGTGGGCCACCCTAAAGCCCGGTGGTGGGATGTAGTAATCCCTGCCCGGAGGTCATACGACTTAACTGGAAGTAAAGTATGTAAGAAGTAAGTATTGTATGTGTATTGGTCTGACTATTGTAAGTCATTGACCGGAAGTAAAAGAGTACCGAACACCCGATTAACCCGGGTGTGTAATGAAGCTAACTGGACCTTGTATGTATGGAGAATTGTATCTCCGTATTGCGTATTGGTATGTAATGAGGTAGTATTGTGTATGTATATTCGGAAGATGGTAAGTAAGTATTGGTTGACGTATTGTCTTCCAAGCATGTATGTCTGTGCGTATGTATGTATACTTGTGTAGTATTGTAGTATCGTGAATGAAAGCATGTATGTATGTATGTATGTATGAATGTATGTATTGCAAAATGAATTGCATGTATTCGACCAAATGGTCGGCGTACCCTCGCTAGTACGCGGGGTATGCGGTTATCATATTCAGCGAAAGCTGACCCCCTCGGGGGAACGTTTTTAGTGTGCAGGTACCCGGAGCAATACGGTCAAGGTAAGAGACCGGTGGCGCGCCTGTAATTAGAAGTATCTAGTTTGTGAGGAATGGGTAGCAGATTGATCCTAGTAAGTGTGTATGAATTTGGGAGAAGTACTGTATTGATTTTGGAACCTAGTAAACTCGGTATGCGTAGTATTATCTTGTAGAGTTGGAGTATTGTATTGAATGGAGTACGGTATTGAATGGAGTAATGTATCGAATGGAGTATTGTAGTATCAGTATGTAATGAGAGTATGTATTGTATTAAGTAGTACTCGGATATTCCGGTCCATCAGACCGATGCTGTATGTAGTAGTAGCCTTGTTAGTCACGTGGGTGACTAACGGCATTGTATCACCCGATGTATGTAAGTATGTATCCGCTGCGTGACTCGGGAAGCACGAGGAGATTGGACGGTAATGATTGAATTAATAGTAGGGGTGTTACAAAAAGTGGTATCAGAGCGAAGTATCGCTCTGATGACTGGAAATACCGAGTTTAGGAATACCGAGTTAGGAATTAGAAGCTTAGGGCTAGGGCTGAGTGTTAGCATTAGAGATGCTAGTTAGGAACTACCGGTGAGTACCGGATACCTACAATACCAGTCCCGCCCACCGCAAACCCCATTGTATAACTTGGGAAAGGACGCCAGAGAGAAGAAAAGCCTTCTCATACTCGGGGAAAACCCGATCTGGCAGTTGTGAAGTAATCACACAGTAAACAAGAACCGACGTATGGTAGATTCCAAGAAATGGAAGACCGGAAGTGGATCCCGGTTGAACAACAATAGCCGCACTTAATAGCGATAGTATAAACACTCCAACCACAAGGAGGCTACAACTTGCAACAGCATGGGGCGACATGCTTAGCAGTCGCAGAACCTAGCTAAACAACCCGCAACAGGAAAAGAAGCACTAACCGTGCAACGAAATGGAAACAGAAGCAGTAATGAAACCCGAGATACAAGTCTACGGGACAACAGTAATAGCCAAGCAACACCACCAACGGTGAGCTAGCTGGCTAAGGACATAGTCGGGAGTGACTGACTCCAAAACTACAACGCCAAAAAGGTTACAAACCTGGCCAACATAGCTCAGACAGCTAAGAATATTCACAAGATATAATCTGACGTAACTACAACTGTAGTGCCTAAACCAAATCAGGCTCAGTAACCACAACAAACGTGTGGGAATAAGCAACAAGGAAAACACAACCAAGTCAAAGGGGAAGCTCCAAGGATTGGAGAAGTACCCTGATCAATGACAGCATGTCAAACTCACTGAGAAGTTACTCAGAAGAGTGATTAACCTAAGTAAATGATCAACAAGATCAAGGAAGATACAAGATTCAAATGATGGAACCATACCGTGATCGGTATAGGATTACCAAAAACCACCAGTACCACGCACTTGCCACGGCAAGTGCAGTAAGAAAAATATGTAAAGGAACTAACATGTCACACAGTACATAGTAATGTACCGTGGCTACAAGAACAACTACAGGATCACACATCCTAACAACTAGAAGTATGGAACCTTAGAAAGGCCTAACGGCCGGATCACTGTATTTAGAACATACCGGTCAGCGAGAAGCTCGACTTGGTCAAGACCTCAAACATGGCTACGCCATGAGAGACTTCTTTTAACACCGAACCATAATTTTTTAAAACCCAAAATTCTTCTTTCAAAACCACAACTTTCTTTAAACCTTGGATTTTAAAACCAAACCAACAGAATTACGGTGAGTATCATAGAATGATACAAGAGGAGTTGACAACAGAATACTTCACCTAGGCGTGTGACGAACACTACGAGTGTACCCAATTACGGGATGTGGGACAACCGCACTCCGAAGGAGCTTGGGCCTGACAAATAGTCGGGTAAGTGGTAACGTATCAATAAGGTACCCCACGTATGTATACATGTAGTGTACGAAACACGGGAAGTAGTCAACTCCGTTCTACGGACCATGAGTAAGCCAAACCAGAACAACTGGAACTCCAGTCGAACAGGAGAAGGAACTCAGCTAAGAAATAAGTAGGAAGGACTCAGAGAATCCATCTGAGATAAGGAATAGGAACTAGGGAGTGCAAAGAGCACATACTAGTAAGTATAGACATTGGATATGTCTCAGGACATCAATAAATACATGGCAGCTGGAAAGTATACCCAGCCTAAACACAGTAAGGCAATCGCCTAACGTGGACACCAGAATGCTCAACAAACGGGACGGAGTTCCCAAGAGCAATTACAAGATTACCACAAATATAATCCATCATCAAAGAGGACATTTAACCTAGTCTAAAATACTAGGAGAAAGCATAAACAGTCTACCCAAGAATGGGGGACGTATACCCCTAAAGGGGATAGCTTAAATACAATACCACAAGGCGGTATAGCGGACACATCATGCCATAGACATTAGCCGGATGTAACGGCATAACTAAACACCCAGGAGCAATCCTCGAAGGGTGTCTGGAATAACAACAGTCGAATGAAGTGTCATGATAAGAGCACGACAACTAGAACGAACACTCGGTTAAGACACCGAAGGGATTCACTTAATAGGAAATACCCTAGTCTACAAAAGGCACTGATCAGCACCAGATTGCCTAAGGGTCTCCTATGAACGGAAGCGTGATGTCACGACTTACCATGGAGCCCAGTAAATACCTCCAACCTATGGGGTACAAAAGAATGGGAACGTGTATAAGCAGCTTGCAAAGAGCATAGCTTGCAGCAATAAGGCTTAAAAGCCACCAACCAACTACGTTGTGAACTCAAACAGTGGCAAAACCCACACCGTTACTAATAGGACTTGCAAGAAATATTATCCCATATGACAAGAAATCAACAACTGGACCATCAATTCAAACCCAACCTCTTGAGTGGCTTGGAGTAATGGTCAACTCAGCGTCACTGTCACTAGAGCATCAGTCTAGTATGCAGTTGACAAGCTTTAACTACCTTCATGCCTTATGTAGCAATGATAACACAGGGGCACAGAAATCGGGATAAATGCCAACATTGGCCTAGTCCACACTTGGACACTACGAGAAACCCGAGGGAAGACACCTCTTGTTAACCAAGATCACCAATGTGGTGAAGATGCGAACCCTTAGAAAAGGCTTCCATCTACTATAACAACAAAACTATGCATAGATATTGCCAAGAGACAACGAATACGGAAATGAGATTTCCAAACCACTACCACAAGAAGGCGTGGACTGTAGAAGCACATCGCTTAAGAGCATCGAAGCTCGAAGGAGTAAGTATACTCCTTATGCACCCAATCATGTGGTGAACCATTGTATAAATACTTACGGTAAACCTTGTCATGAGACCATGAGTGGAAACACACCCCTCAACGAGAACTTTCACCTACCAGTGATAGAATACCCTCCAATTGGAGAACGGGACCAGAAAACCCTTGAAGTTTTGGGGATGTCCCGGTAAGGTACATGCAAAAGCAAACCGCATAGCTAGAGCCTATGATCAATGCTCAGCACTATGGAGACAGTAATTGTCAAAACAATCAATGAGTGTGCATATTGCACACCATGAATGACCGGCGCTCAAGAGAACTTGTAACCCGATAAACCACTTCATCTTTGGTCAACCAAGTTATTGGCAAACGATATCATGAATGAGGAAGTAATGTGAGGTGAGCTAACCTACACATGAAACCTAAATTGAAATAAAACATCCCCACAATGGGAAGATAATAGTATCGCGGTATACTACGACAACCGTCATACATATGACTAGGAACCTCCTAGTGTTTGTACACCATAAGGAAATGATGCCAACGACAATGGCAAGGAGTAAAGGTAAGCTACCACAATAACGGAGACCGTAAAAACGATGTTGTATAGTGAGTAAGAATACGGTGCGCAACAAGCGACCGCTATGAGGAAGTAGTTGGACAATGACACGAAGTATAAGTATGAGATGACAAGCAGAAATATTCATCCCTATCACATAAGTGATTTACTGCCAAGCGTTTACGCCTCTGCACTCTGTATGACTGAGTGTTTTGGTATTGCACTCGCGCAGTAATGATCAATGATAGCTAGGAATATGGAAATGTAAACCGTAGTAAACCTTTCTTTCACCAACAACATGGCATAAGCCAGTCAAGCAAGCTTAGCAACAAACCGTGCGGCCTAAGGCCAAAGAAGCACGAAAAGTGTAAGCACACTAACAATCACAAGATGTGAATCCATTGGAATAAAAGGTGAAAGAAGACTGAAGAAAGTCACTCGGACCGACGCATTGAGAATGCAAGGTCATACAAGCAAAGAACACTTGTACTGAACCAGAAGAACTGGTATTCAGAAGCTAGTGCAACAGAGGAAGCACTGCAACTAGGTAGTGACTTAACCTCGCCCGACAACAAGTCGGAGGAACTTAGTGAATAATCGTGGGAGTACGAATAATATGTATAATAGATTACCAGAGAGCTGGTTACAATCTAAAACTCATTGAGTTCAAACAGCGGTAAAAGAATACCACACTGTTAGTAAACCTTATTTCCACAATAGAGGGATAGAAAGGTGATGTATAGCACATTAAGGATAACATGAAGGGTGAGTAACCCAAGTTATCAGGGGCGCAGCAGAAGCTAGTGGGCCCTAACTAAGAAATGTAATACACCTAGTAAGTACGAAAGAATGGCTATTAATGCCTTGAAGCCTAATAGGCTAGAACTGAATTAATTAGGAGTTAAATAAACTCATGTACGAATCTCGGTGCAAAGACTAAACCATTGGTATGGTTAAGACCCTTTGACCAGAGCACATTGTATAGTATATCGTAATGAAGCTAAACGCTTCAGAGCCCAAATCGAGTAAACCAATGTTTAATAGTAACATATGGTAGATTACGTGGGCGTAATCCCTTTTAAGGGGGGTAGAGCGAAAACCGCTTAATGCAAGTTTTATAAATAAAACACATAAAACTATAATGTGCATAGCACAAATGAGAATTGATTTAATGATTGGTACTTATGTTAATAAACATAATTCATTCATATGTAACTGTGGTAATTAGGCAAGAGATGCGAATACCATAGGATGAATATACCCATCTTGTAACCATAGTGGAAGTATTAGTAAAGAGAGTAGTAACTCTTGGGGAAAATAACCTGTAGTGTGTGCCTATCTGAAGTTAGACATGGTATTACGATGCATGAGTCGGTATAAAACCGATGTATAACCTAGAGGAAATTGAGTTCCCTAGGTGATTGCCTTGAGACAATTGAGAATGAGTAGTGGACGGAGCTCCACAAGTATTGTATTCTTAAAGAAGTAGTACGGATTGACTATGAGTAGTAGAGGATTGTAACCATGAGTAGTGTATTCGTAAGTATGTTATTGGAAGTAAATCGAGGACAACCGAATTTCCTAAGTACTGTAGTCCTTAGCTAGAATATTTGAGATGGAGGGGAGTAGTGAATGGAATTAGTAACAGACGATGAAATGAGTATGTAGGTATTGAATCTTGAAGCAAGTATTTGGAAGTAGAGTGAGGATGATTGATGGACTGAATTCCATCCTTTGGAGATGTGTGAAATTGTAATCACGACTAGGCAGAGTAAAAAGATAGAAAATTGAAATAATCAACTATCTGTTTGTTTGAAACTGATGTGGGAAGTCGAACTTGATCCTGATCAGATCGAGGGAAACCGAACACAAATTGGGGTGGAAAGATAGTGCAACACTGATGCTGATCACATCAGGGTTGAACGATTCTTGAAGCTCCCCTTAAGTGGTCACAAGAATCACATAGGATAGAAGTAATGAATATAAATTGGAATTTGAAGTTGTGTGTTTTAGAAAAGTTTTAATTGGTAGTAGTGAAAGAATTTCCTTTAGTATGGAGAATGAGGATCTGCTAGAAGGGTGTACCGAAGAAGACAGTAAGGTAGTATGTTGTATTATTCCAAGGGCAGCGGGACGTAGAGGAGTCCTGTGTCTAGACGACCTTGGTGCCTGAGGGATTGTATGTGTATTGCATTGCTTTGGGGATAGCTTTGCACCGTATGTATGTATAAATCTTGTAATGTGGAACCAGATGGTGGGACGTGATGCGGATGGAAGTAAGCATGGTATACTTGTATTGTATGGAATGTGGAGACCTGAAGTAATGAATTCAGAAATTGTAAGGAGGAAGAATGTACGACCTTTGGCATAGACAAGTAAGATGAGCAAGTATTGAAATCCTATAACCTTGAGCAACTTTGAGGACAAAGTTCTTAAGGGGGGTAGATTGAAATACCCCAAACTTAAAAATAGTGATTAAGATCATTCTAATCCGTATTTAGGAGCCTAATAATGCTTAAGTAGTACTAGTAAGGAAAAATAAATCCAAAAGAAATAAATAAACGCTTAAAAAGCGGAAAACGCTAAATAAGCGTTAAATAACCATAGGAGGTATGAGACCTCGGTTAGCGTATTATATGGATTCTAGAGGTTTAATAAGACCTAAATAATATACGGGAACAACTCCCGAAGAAAACGGATCCAAATAATGAATTAAAACGCTAATAGAGCCTTAGAGCACGTTTTTCGAGAAAACCCGAAAACGTGACTTTAAGTGGTCAAACGGACCCGTAAAAATTATAAATCATTAAATAACAATTATTAAGCATTTATGGAAGCTTAATAGTCAATAAAAATAAATAAACGAGAAAATTCCGGAAAACGGGTTCCGGTTAGTGGAAACTGTAAAAACGAGAAGTTATGGGGTGTAAACTGTAATAAAGCAAAACTTATGTGTCCACTTTTGCAAATAAAAAGCAAAAATCTGTGAGTGTGAGTGTGGGTAACCGATTTGCCCCTCCCTCTCACTTTATTAATTCTCCTCTCATTTGCTAAAAGACAAGCAAAATAAGTAAAAAGGGAAAAGTGAGTCCTCTCTCCTACCCCCCTCTCTCTCACGTTTTCCCTCCTCTCTCTCATTTTTCTTCTTCTCCCCACAGCCATTAATGGCGATTTTGTAGAGCCCTCTCCAACCTCTCTTCTCTCCTCATGTTGAAGGCTTTAAACTTCTCCAAATCTTATAAAAATTACACCATTGAAATCCCCTTGCCAAGGAGAACACCTTCCTCCTTTCAAAAATCGAAAACCACTACTTTCATCTCCATGGGTATTCTCCATTTGAAGGTTTGAGACCACCATTGGAAGCACCTCCATCTCCTTATCATTTTGAGGTAAAAATAATCTTGAAACTCCATCTTTTTCGAGCCCCTACTTGCAAAACGAAAATTCCAAATGAGCCCTTGTTGGTGTCTTGTTGTTCCAGCCAATTTTGGTCTCTTCATTGGTGCTGGAATCTTGCTCTCTGCTAGTACTCCACTTAGTGGTTGAAGGTAATACTCTTTTAAACCTTAAACATGTATAAACCCTAGGCTGGTTTAAGGAGGAAATTCTAAGTTAGAATTTGTGTATTGATATGGGCTGTAGCATTGGAGTGTGAACTCCATTTGAAACCGAGAACAAAAAGGAAAGAAAGGAAAAGAAAGAAGAAAAGAAGGGAAGGGAAAGAAAGAAAGAGAAACTAGAATCACAAGGTAAATGCTCTTACCTTGAGTTGGTTTATGTATTGTAGTGTAACAGATTTTGTGTAGTAAAAATGAGTAATGTATATGGTAATGAGTAATTGGTATGTTGTAGTATAATGAGGAATAGAATGTAACAGTTTGGAGGCCTTTGAAAGATGTTTAAAAGCTTGGGTAGAACATTGGGAAGTAAATGTGTATGTGCAGGAAATTTATTGTGTTGTGATGGAGCCGAAATGTGAGCATTGATGCCTTGAATAAACAGGTTGTATAAATGGGCATTTGTGAGCCGAAACAATGTGTGGGCAATGCTAAAAATATAGGGGAACCTCTGCCCAAATTTGTATGGAAAATTAGAGGACTTAGATGTATAAGGAGAGGGAATAACCTAGACAAAAACTAGGTGTGTTTTGGTAGTAGTTATGAGTGATCAATCATGTTGGAAACAGATTTGGAAAGAGAGTTAAGTAATGGGAAAAACCAAGTGGTGTATTGGAGTTAGTAGAGATGATTAGTAACTAAGGAATGGTAGTAGTAGCATGTGAATAAAAGAGTGTAAAAGCTGTAGCAGGAAGTGTTAAAACACATTGAAGAAACTAGGTGTGCTTGGAGAGCCTAAAGTGTGAAGTAAACCCCCTTGTAACAGATTTTGAAAGGAGCTAGATAATGGGAAGGATTGAGTGGAAGGTAATGTAATGAGGATATTAGTAGTGGTATTGGTAGTAAGAGTATTGAAGGATAAAGGTTAGATTGAAAATCTGTAGCATTTGAGGAAAGAGCAAAAATCTGTAGTATTGGTGAATGGAACTAGTACAAGTGTTGAGAAGAAGTGAGGAAAAATATGTAAGTGAAAGTGAGAATTGAGTAGTAAGTTGGTGGATGAATTAAGGTGATTTAGAACATCTAAATGAGTGGTAACCATGTAGGAAAGTATTGGTAAAGATTGGGGAAACAATGGGTAAAGAAAACACCCAAAAACAGATTTTAAAACTGGAGTACTGGGCCGGACCGACCTTAGGACCGAACTTGCAAGGTCGGTCGAGCCTAGATTTACAAGACGGGAAACCTTCTGGAGTCGACCGACATTGCGACCGGACTTGCAAGTTCGGTCGGCCAGAAAAATTCCCGTAATGCAAGCTACTGGAATGGACCGACCTTGCGACCGGACTTGCAAGGTCGGTCGGGCTAAAATTTTCAAATACGAAACTTACTGGAATGGACCAACCTTGGGACCGACTTGCAAGGTCGGTCGGCCCTGGAATTTTCACACGATGTAACCTACTGGAATGGACCGGACTTGCAAGGTCGGTCGCAAGTCCGGTCGAGTCAAAAAAAAATTGTTTTAATTATATGATTATAGTAATCATATATACATGTACATATGCCTATATATACATATGCATATATATGTAGTAATACACCATTAATGAAGTAGTAATGGTAAGAAAGTAAGTAAATGAGTAAGGAAGTAAGCTTAAGAAGTAACAAGGAAAAGAATGGTTTTATAATCAAGTATGAATGTAAAGGAGTAGTAAGTAAACATTGAGAATATCAATGAAGGAGTAAGTTAGATCAATAATAGACCATTGATCATGCTGCTTCATGTATGTATAGGAATCCAATAGTTGATCCTCGAAGGAGCCGGTAGTACGGATACAACGGTGAACGGTATGATTTCTTCATGCTCTGTATCCTAACCTGGTTACCCCGATTTGTGTGCTTATGTGATCACCAATAAGATAAATGCACGAATCGGATTTATAATGCACTTAACTGTGTTTGAACTATCTGTTCTTGTTGTATTTCCTTGAATAATTAGTTTGTATAATTCATGAAATGAATGAATGAAATTGAGAAGTATGTGTAAGTATTGTGTACTTGAGCATTGCATGTATGTATGGAAATGAAGTATTGACTTCTACTAATTCTAACATTCTAACTCCTAACTGAGTAATGAGTAAATGGAATGGTAGAAGTCCGATATAGTTTCGGCCACGCGTGAGGATAAGGAAACACAAGAGGTTGGATCCGAATCCTGGCTGTAATCTTTTCCTTGGACCAATTCCCTTGAATGGGTAGCATCCTGGATTAGTGGGCCACCCTAAAGCCCGATAGTGGGATGTAGTAATCCCTGCCCGGAGGTCTTACCGACTTAACTGGAAGTAAAGTATGTAAGAAGCAGTTAATGTATGTGTATTGGTCTCGACTATTGTAAGTCATTGACCGGAAGTAAAAGAGTACCGAACACCTGATTAACCCGGGTGTGTAATGAAGCTAACTGGACCTTGCATGTGTTGGAGAATTGTATCTCCGTATTGCGTATTGTGTATGTAATGAGGAAGTACTGTGTATGTATATTCTGGGAGATGGTAAGTAAGTATTGGTTGACTCGTATTGTCTTCCAAGCATGTACTGTTCTGTGCGTATGTATGTATACTTGTGTAGTATTGTAGTATCGTGAATGAAGCATGTATGTATGTATGTATGAACGTATGTATTGCAAAATGAATTACATGTATTCGACCAAATGGTCGGCGTACCCTCGCTAGTACGCGGGGTATGCAGTTATCATATTCAGCGAAAGCTGACCCCCTCGGGGGAACGTTTTTAGTGTGCAGGTACCCGGAGCGAATACGGTCGAGGTAAGAGACCGGTGGCGCGCCTCGTAATTAGAAGTATCTAGTTTGTGAGGAATGAGTAGCAGATTGATTCCTAGTAAGTGTGTATGAATTTGGGAGAAGTACTGTATTGATTTTGGAACCTAGTAAACTCGGTATGCATAGTGTATTATCTTGTACAGAGTTGTGAAGTATTGTATTGAATGGAGTTGGTATTGAATGGAGTAATGTATCGAATGGAGTATTGTAGTAATCAGTATGTAATGAGAGTATGTATTATATTAAGTAGTACTCGGATATTCCGGTCCATCAGACCGATGCTGTATGTAGAAGTAGTAGCCTTGTTAGTCATGTGGGTGACTAACGGCATTGTATCACCCGATGAATGTAAGTATGTATCCGTTGCGTGACTCGGGAAGCACGAGGAGATTGGACGGTAATGATTGAATTAATAGTAGGGGTGTTACAAAACCTATACATAGTACTATTAAAAGAATATTATATGAGCTAGTATTGAATTGTGGTTATGAAATTGAGCTTAAAGAGTTATCTTGGATTTCTAAGATTTATATAAACCATATTAGAATACATGTGAAATATTATTTGTCAAAGACCATAATGTAAATCTATAATTTGGTTAGGTAATTAATAAGTTGGGACTTAGGAATATTTGTAATTAGATTTTACACAAATAGAACTTACTATATAATTAATGAATAAATGTGATACTTTTACATCTAAATGTTCTTAATATATAAAAAATAATAAATAAATAAAATACTTTTACATCTAAATGTGAGGTGGAATAGTAAGTCTAGATTTAATAATTTCTTAACATTTATGGTATTGGAATATAACTTAATGTTTTAAGATAAAATCCTTAAAAGGGTTATGATATAAAACTATATTAGACTATGATTCGGAAATTTGTCTAAATAATAATCCTTAAGTTTCTTGGCATTAGATAAGCCATATGAAATACATTTATAACATTTATTACCAATACTTAGGATGTGAGTTTACAATTAAGTGAGGTATTTAGCAGTTAGAATTTATAGAAGGTTATAAATAGGAATTTGATACTTAAAACCTTTGAACTTTTTATTAGATAAAGCTAAGTTACATAAGAAATTATATTGATATACTTTACGGTAATGGGAAGTAATGATGGGTTATTTGAATATAAAATAAGAGAATTTTCATAGTAGATTATCTTATTAAATAATTAACAATTTCACTTACGAACCCGAATTTGATTCTTTGATAAATTCTACTCTATGTAGATATATTGTCCATCCTAAATACAATAAAGGAAAGTAATTTATTAAGTTATTCTTTTGAAACCTTAGGTTTAGTAAAACAATTTAAAACGTATTTAAGGCTTACGTTTATTGAAGTTTAGTACAAAAGGATTATACATAGTCTATAGAGTGTATGTGTGTAAGAATAAAACAGTTAAGAAATTAAATGTAAGTAAGGATATGTAAAAGGTTATCTTAAAACACCTTATTATATAGTTAATGATAAAGCAAATAATATACTTTCTGAACACTAATTGTAAGAGTTCGATAAGTCTAAGTTAATTATAATATAGTTATTTCAAGATGAAAAGTAATTTAACATCTTATGACAAGATTAGTAGACGGATGTAATAAAAATTTTTTCTGAACTAAAGATAAGATAATTGAGTTTAGTAGCACAATTAAGTTATAATAAAATGCATCTACAACACTATGATTCGATATACAAGATGTAGATCTTACTTAAGTTAAGGGGAAAACTTAATCATAATGGATTATCTAGTAGATATTGATAAAAATACATAATCATTACCTTAGGGAGTAATAGTATAGTATTCTAAGACAAATCCATCATAGGTTATAATACGATGTCTGTCCTAAAGTAAGAATAAAGATATTGAGTTTAAGAGTTATTATTGAGATTCTAAGATTGATTGAGTAATATAAATACACTTATGATATAAAGGTCTTAATGTGAGAATTGCGGTTAAGTATTAGTAAAGTGGATAAGAGTGGGGAATCTATTTAAGTTTAACTTAGGGTATGAGATATTGATGATAGACTACCTTTAATATTCTTCAGAGTATTGTTGATTGTTTGCGCAAGTTGACTAGAACTGCTACAGCGTTACCCAGGTACGATTTCTCGTACTCAGCTTGTTGTGTTTTGGACCTTATGGAATGTTTTGTACGATTTCTCGTACTCAGCTTGTTGTGTTTTGGACTCTATGGAATGTTTTGTACGATTTCTCGTACTTAGCTTGTTGTGTTTTGGACTCTATGGAATGTTTTGTACGATTTCTCGTACTACGTTATTTTTGCTGATTGACTTGTGGAATGTTTTGGAAAAACGCTAACTGGCTTTAAGAGGAACTTCTAAAAAAGGAAATGGTTGTGTGACTGACTCAGCTTGTGTGACTAACTGAGCCTTGGATGTGGAACTCACTTGGGTATTGGTTTCTTCTACTTGGTTGCCCGTTAGACATTGGCTGCTTAGGGTTTACGCTTCTGCACTCTATAGGACTGGGTGTTTTGGTATTGCTCTGGGTAGTTGGTGATCTAGTGGGATTTTTGGAAAAGGTCAATCTTGGAAATCTTTCTTTCGACGTGCGCACGTCTTCAATGGTAACAGTGAGGGGCTGTATATCCCCTGTCCCAGAAAGGGACGTGATAGACAGTGAGGGGCTGTATATCCCCTGTCCCAGAAAGGGACGTGATAGATAGTGAGGGGCTGTATATCCCCTGTCCTTAGTGGACGTGATAGACAGTGAGGGGCTGTATATCCCCTGTCCTTAGTGGACGTGGTAGACAGTGAGGGGCTGTATATCCCCTGTCCTTAGTGGACGTGATAAACAGTGAGGGGCTGTATATCCCCTGTCCTAAAAGGACGTGATTGGCGGTGGGGGCCATCTCTCCCAGTTGAAATTATTCCACTCTTGAGTTCTTGGTTCTTGGATCTGTTTTATCATTCCTAGTCCTTTGTGACTATCTGAGTTTTTCTACTCCTAATGGGAATTGGGTTTAACTAAGGAAATGGATGTTCACTAACACATGATGTGATTTTGTTTCACTAACTTTACCTTTTCTATCATTTATCTTTATCCTTAATTGTTATCTTTGGCTTGGTGATTTTAAAGTGCCTTGTTTCCCTGCTTTACTTTCAAGAGTTTAATTTCAAGTTACTGTTTATTTTGAAGAGTTATGTTTTATAAGTTTGTTTTTGGAGAATTGTACCAGTTCCATTCCAGGGAACTGACCCGCCCCTTTCGGGGTGGGCTGCTTGGTTTCATCTTGCAGGTACGAATTGATTTACAGGTGGCCACGAAGAGAATGAGCGTTTGGGATGGGACTAGGTTTTGTGGAGAGTTAATGTGTTTAATTTCTATTATGTTTGTGTTAAGTTTTTCTCGAGTTCAGACCGTAGCTTTTGTAGATTGTAAGTTGTAATTGGTGAGGTTTGGTGCCGGGTGTTTGGAACCCGATGGTCTGTAACCGCCTTAGAGTTTTATTTCCGCTGTATTTATGGTTAATAGGGGCGTTACAGAAATTGGTATCAGAGCGTAGTTACGCTCTGAACCCGAGAAAACAAGCCGAGTGAAATACTTAGATTATAGGTGCATTTAAAACTGGGGAACTGGGGTAGAATTGGGAAGTGAGGACTCCAGTAAGGCACGACTCCTAACCCTTCTTAGATTAGTGAATGATTTCTTTATACACTTTTCTGTTTATGAATGTCTGTAGAGAATGGTGTGCTGTTGTTCTGTTTGAACATTAAACTACAGTAGAAATATAGGTTGGAATATCATCTATCAAGTACGTTAAGTTTTTGGTTGGGATTAATCATATATTAAGCTATTTTCAAAAGCATACTTATGGAGAATACATGGCTAAGAATACCATTCCTTAAGAGCAAGTACACATGCTCCTAGAAATTTTAAAGAATACTTTTGGTTGAAAACAGTATACAAATAGAACTTGAAATAACTAAATTAGTATTGATATTATGTGAAAGTACTTCAACTCCTTTAAAGTTTGGAAATAAATTCCAAGAATTACTTGGTACAAATTGTTGCCTAAAGATAATGTTAGGATAAATCTCAAGTCTAGAAAATTATTAAATTAACAAGAACTAGTAGCATACATCCAAACCTGTAAACCACACTAAAACTCTACGCTAACTAGAAAGAAAGCACCTAAACCTAACACCCTACTGGAAGTGCCTGGTGCGACGAACTCCTAGGCTGAAAGTAGTGGGGGTGCACACCCACTTCTGGAAGTTTAGGGGCTAGACAAGCCTTGTCATCTGACCGGAAATAATCTTCCATGGAAGTGATGCATTATGTTGAACTTGAGGAGGATTGGTGGTAAGACGTTACCATCATGAAATCTTGAGCTAGGCATATTTCATTGCTAGCCACAATGAACAATTCAAAATTTATATCTTAATATCCAGTATTAAATTCATACATGTAAAGGATTTATTGAGTTAAATCTTTGGTGAAAAATACCTATATATGGAGGAAAGGAATTTAAAATTTGGGTACTTCAAGGTAGAACGTCTACCCCTTGTTGAATATAAAAACAATTAAAGGAAGTTACTTAAAGATTAAGTGAAGAGAAGAGTAACACTAAACTAAATATCATTGATCCTTAAATACTCGGAATATTGAGCATCTAGTGAGAAATTGAGAGTTACTTAAAGATTTGGAAATCCTCATGTTTATTTAGAAGTTTAACCTTATACATAGATAAAATCTTAGAAGTCACACTAAGAGTGATATTTACAAAAGCCACCATTGTCTAAGGGAGTACTAAGATTTAATAATCGGGAGAATACTTACATAGAACAAACCTTAAGAAAAATAATTACCAAGAGTGAGTGAGTTTTCATTAGACTAGCTCATTTGACTTAAAATTTTATATAGAGTCCCTACCTTAAAAAAAATATAATATATAAATTTTAAGATAAAGGAATCAGATTTTGGAAGAACTTCCTAAAATTCTGCCTTGGGTGAAGTTATATAATAAGTAAATTTTATAAAGTAAACACTGAATGAATCGTCTAAAATACGATAGTTAATTATAAAAACAATTGAAACTTGAAAAGTCACAGAAAATATTTATCTTATAGAGTTTTAACATATGGTTGACTAATAAACCTTTGAAGATAATTTTGGAAGATTATTGAGGATTATTAAATGATCGGGAATATTATGTTAAACTACTCAAGTACGTTACACCTGGTTTATAGCTTCGTAATATAATTGATATGATAAATGATCATATATGGACATATAATTCGTATCAGTCATTAAATGAATGGATAATAATCATAAGATAAAATTTTAAAACCACCAAGGAAATACAATTACATAACAATCAAGAGATACAGATATATGTAACGATCATAGATAAAATCAACGGTGCAGTAAATTCACAACAAAGCTGGTTAATAAGGTGTTGAATTCTTTGAATGTGCCGTTAGTAGCGGTACAAGGGCGTACCTTAGCTCTTTTAAGGGGGATATGCTGGCATACTCCTCCTTCGTTATCTCATCCGGATTATGCCTCGTTGCATTGTTAGTAAAGGGAGAACAGTATTAGCAGAATGAGAGGTGTTTGTATGTGCTTGGTTTTTACATTATGACTCAGTATGTGACTTTTGATTTTCATCATGCTATATCTTGGTATATCCTGGTTCAGTTTGATTTTGAGTAATCTTGAGTGGAATGTTGTTATGGAAATGGATGGAAATAAAGGATTAGTTTGGTATGGAATTTCATTGGAATTATTATTGTCTCAACACACCTGAAGCGGTGTGAGTGCCTATTAGTTGATTTTTAAACTTCGAGGCGAAGTTTCTTTTAAGGGGGATATACTGAAATACCCCTAAATTAATTTAAATTAATTTAGGGATTTCTTTTATTAAACCTTTAATAATACTATTAAGTATTAAATTATTATATGAAATTATGAATATTAAATTATTATATGGAATTATGAATATTAAATTATTATATGGAATTGTGAAATTTATTTAGGGGTTTTCTCCTATTTAACCCTAATTATTATATATTATTATATAGTATTATGAATTTAATAATAAGATTTATAAGTCAATAAATCTTGGGAAAATTCTAAACACTCCAAATATATTATAAAGATTTTAGGAAGTGTTGGAACATTGTTTTGAAACATAAAAGTCAATATAAAATTCTAGAAACCTTAAAGCTTATTAAGCCTTGCTAGAGTTGACTTTTTGAGAATGGTCAAACCAGGCCATGAAACCTATACCAATAAATAGGTTATGGAAAACCATGAAGATCGATAAAAAGAACGTCAAAAACGGATCATCCTAGCCAAAGTTATGCTAGATTGAAGTTTTGAATCAAAATTTTAAGAGATGCCACGTGTCACTCTGTAATGGGTCGCCCACACTTAGCCGATTCTTTCCCTGAATTTCGATAACTGATTCCAGTGTTTTGACCTAACTTTAGACGGCTATAACTTCTTCATCTTTCCATATTTTTCAATGTCGTCTTCTTTGTTGTCTTCTCCTACATTCCTTCTAAACAACTATAACTCATACAAACCCTAACTCCTTCTGCAACCGGAAAATCGAGTCAAAGTAGCCACCTTGCGAAACGTGTTTCCAGAATTCCAGATTCTCTTCGTTTTCAGGTAACTTGTGTCGATCATAACTTCTTCGTTACTCAACCAAAATTCGATTTCTTTAGCTCATTGTAAAGATCTCTAATCCCTCTACAATTTTCGTTTTTATGCCCAAGTCCGATTCGTAACCAGTTGGGAGATATAGAGGTCTAAAGTTTTGGTCATGCCAGAACATAAAATAACACCGAAACAGAGAGGTAAACTCGTGTTTTGCGACTTCAATTTCTTTCTGTGTGGTGCGAGTTAGGATTAGTTCTTGCTATCATTGTGTAGAGCTATGTTTCTTCTTTCTAATGAGCCCAAGAACATGGCCTAACTCGATCTAGAACGTATTTTATAGATCTCCAAAGTTCACTACTCGAACAGCTCAAGTTCGGATTTTTCCAGATTTCCCGAAATCGAATTCCTCCATTTTTGCAACTCCGGTGAGTTTCCGGTCAAATTGCTCCGTTATTGCTGTTAGTAATCATGTATCCGACCTAACCCAACAACCAATTGAGGTTATTATGCTCTGTATGTGTAGAATTTTGCAAGATTGTAATCGAATCGAACTTAGAACCCTAACATTCGAATTGAATTCGAATTCCATCGTACACTGCATTATAATTGGGGAAACAGGTATCATTAGAACCGAAATTTGATTTCTAAACCATAGAAACAAGAATCACTCGATTTCGTTCTGTAGATTGTGAGAAAATCGAGATTTAGTACTCGAGTCGATTTGGGGGTGGATGAAGAACTGGGCTTTCAGCAGCCGTCCGATTGTAGTTATAAGAAACGGACGGCTGAGATTAGATCGTTTCAAATTAAAAGATTAAGTTTTTATTATGATTTCAGTAAATAACCCTAACTTGTTGAGTTAATTTAAATACCTTCCCGAATGTATTTTAACTTGAGATTTTAACCATAGATTCCTTATTTGATCTAGTTTATTTTGATGTAAATTATTATGGTTTTGGAGTTTTTAAACATAAGTTGTGATTTTTGCAAGTTACGGGTTTTCTGGAATTATTTGGCTAAATTAAAAAGATATTTTTATGAAATAAAAATTTTATAATATGTCTAAAATGTTATAGTTACTGTATATTAAATTTGGGAATTTTTGGGCAATGGTAAAAGGTTTTAAAAATTGTGTTTATGAGTTTTTCATAAGAATAACCTATAATATAAGGTTTTTAATGTAACCAAAAATTAAAGTATGGTTTGTTAGTAAACTTTTTAAGCTGGAAAAATATGGAACACTAAATTAACATTTTATAACAGTAAGTTTATAAATGTTTTGGTATTAGCTTATAAGAGAAGTGAAATTATTTACATATATGTGTATATACTTATTTAAGTGGAAACTTATGTTAAATCAAGGAATTTATTTATGCTACATTTTATTTATTGATTATATTGTATGGGAGTTAATATTTTTAATTTAAATTAAGGAAAATATATACATATATATAAAAGGGATAAAATAGTAACTTAGGTTAAAGCAAGGAACTAATAAATTAACACTTATAATAACTAAATATTATAAGAGCTAGTATCCTAAGATATAGTTAAAGGAAATACTTTATAGAACATACATGGAATGCAGTTAGTAATAAGATAGTTTAAATATAATAAGTTACATAGGGAATGTCTTAATTAAATTCTAATACAGGTATACTTATATATATTAAAGGGAAACACTTTATTTTATAAACCGTATATCGGTTGTAGTTATGCCTAAAAGTTTTTAAACATAATTAAATACAATATATTACATAAATAATGTTTTGAACAAATCCTAGTATATATAAATATATATATAAATAAAATTAGTTACCTTATAGGAAATATAATACGAAGGGATTAGTAAGTTAAACTAAACCTATACATAGTACTATTAAAAGAATATTATATGAGCTAGTATTGAATTGTGGTTATGAAATTGAGCTTAAAGAGTTATCTTGGATTTCTAAGATTTATATAAACCATATTAGAATACATGTGTAATATTATTTGTCAAAGACCATAATGTAAATCTATAATTTGGTTAGGTAATTAATAAGTTGGGACTTAGGAATATTTGTAATTAGATTTTACACAAATAGAACTTACTATATAATTAATGAATAAATGTGATACTTTTACATCTAAATGTTCTTAATATATAAAAAATAATAAATAAATAAAATACTTTTACATCTAAATGTGAGGTGGAATAGTAAGTCTAGATTTAATCATTTCTTAACATTTATGGTATTGGAATATAACTTAATGTTTTAAGATAAAATCCTTAAAAGGGTTATGATATAAAACTATATTAGACTATGATTCGGAAATTTGTCTAAATAATAATCCTTAAGTTTCTTGGCATTAGATAAGCCATATGAAATACATTTATAACATTTATTACCAATACTTAGGATGTGAGTTTACAATTAAGTGAGGTATTTAGCAGTTAGAATTTATAGAAGGTTTATAAATAGGAATTTGATACTTAAAACCTTTGAACTTTTTATTAGATAAAGCTAAGTTACATAAGAAATTATATTGATATACTTTACGGTAATGGGAAGTAATGATGGGTTATTTGAATATAAAATAAGAGAATTTTCATAGTAGATTATCTTATTAAATAATTAACAATTTCACTTACGAACCCGAATTTGATTCTTTGATAAATTCTACTCTATGTAGATATATTGTCCATCCTAAATACAATAAAGGAAAGTAATTTATTAAGTTATTCTTTTGAAACCTTAGGTTTAGTAAAACAATTTAAAACGTATTTAAGGCTTAAGTTTATTGAAGTTTAGTACAAAAGGATTATACATAGTCTATAGAGTGTATGTGTGTAAGAATAAAACAGTTAAGAAATTAAATGTAAGTAAGGATATGTAAAAGGTTATCTTAAAACACCTTATTATATAGTTAATGATAAAGCAAATAATATACTTTCTGAACACTAATTGTAAGAGTTCGATAAGTCTAAGTTAATTATAATATAGTTATTTCAAGATGAAAAGTAATTTAACATCTTATGACAAGATTAGTAGACGGATGTAATAAAAATTTATTATGAACTAAAGATAAGATAACTGAGTTTAGTAGCTCATTAAGTTATAAGTTATAATAAAATGCATCTACAACACTATGATTCGATATACAAGATGTAGATCTTACTTAAGTTAAGGGGAAAACTTAATCATAATGGATTATCTAGTAGATATTGATAAAAATACATAATCATTACCTTAGGGAGTAATAGTATAGTATTCTAAGACAAATCCATCATAGGTTATAATACGATGTCTGTCCTAAAGTAAGAATAAAGGTATTGAGTTTAAGAGTTATTATTGAGATTCTAAGATTGATTGAGTAATATAAATACACTTATGATATAAAGGTCTTAATGTGAGAATTGCGGTTAAGTATTAGTAAAGTGGATAAGAGTGGGGAATCTATTTAAGTTTAACTTAGGGTATGAGATATTGATGATAGCTACCTTTAATATTCTTCAGAGTATTGTTGATTGTTTGCGCAAGTTGACTAGAACTGCTACAGCGATACCCAGGTACGATTTCTCGTACTCAGCTTGTTGTGTTTTGGACCTTATGGAATGCTTTGTACGATTTCTCGTACTCAGCTTGTTGTGTTTTGGACTCTATGGAATGTTTTGTACGATTTCTCGTACTTAGCTTGTTGTGTTTTGGACTCTATGGAATGTTTTGTACGATTTCTCGTACTACGTTATTTTTGCTGATTGACTTGTGGAATGTTTTGGAAAAACGCTAACTGGCTTTAAGAGGAACTTCTAAAAAAGGAAATGGTTGTGTGACTGACTCAGCTTGTGTGACTAACTGAGCCTTGGATGTGGAACTCACTTGGGTATTGGTTTCTTCTACTTGGTTGCCCGTTAGACATTGGCTGCTTAGGGTTTACGCTTCTGCACTCTGTAGGACTGAGTGTTTTGGTATTGCTATGGGTAGTTGGTGATCTAGTGGGATTTTTGGAATAGGTCAATCTTGGAAATCTTTCTTTCGACGTGCACGCATCTTCATTGGTAACAGTGAGGGGCTGTATATCCCCTGTCCCAGAAAGGGACATGATAGACAGTGAGGGGCTGTATATCCCCTGTCCTAGAAAGGGACGTGATAAACAGTGAGGGGCTATATATCCCCTGTCCTTAGTGGACGTGATAGACAGTGAGAGGCTGTATATCCCCTGTCCTTAGTGGACGTGGTAGACAGTGAGGGGCTGTATATCCCCTGTCCTTAGTGGACGTGATAAACAGTGAGGGGCTGTATATCCCCTGTCATAAAAGGACGTGATTGGCGGTGGGGGCCATCTCTCCTAGTTGAAATTATTCCACTCTTGAGTTCTTGGTTCTTGGATCTGTTTTATCATTCCTAGTCCTTTGTGACTATCTGAGTTTTTCTACTCCTAATGGGAATTGGGTTTAACTAAGGAAATGGATGTTCACTAACACATGATGTGATTTTGTTTCACTAACTTTACCTTTTCTATCATTTATCTTTATCCTTAACTTGTTATCTTTGGCTTGGTGATTTTAAAGTGCCTTGTTTCCCTGCTTTACTTTCAAGAGTTTAATTTCAAGTTACTGTTTATTTTGAAGAGTTATGTTTTATAAGTTTGTTTTTGGAGAATTGTACCAGTTCCATTCCAGGGAACTGACCCGCCCCTTTCGGGGTGGGCTGCTTGGTTTCATCTTGCAGGTACGAATTGATTTACAGGTGGCCACGAAGAGAATGAGCGTTTGGGATGGGACTAGGTTTTGTGGAGAGTTAATGTGTTTAATTTCTATTATGTTTGTGTTAAGTTTTTCTCGAGTTCAGACCGTAGCTTTTGTAGATTGTAAGTTGTAATTGGTGAGGTTTGGTGCCGGGTGTTTGGAACCCGATGGTCTGTAACCGCCTTAGAGTTTTATTTCCGCTGTATTTATGGTTAATAGGGGCGTTACACATTTCATCTTCAACATCGGACTAGTAAGAACTCCACCTAGTCTCGTTGAAAGTTGGCTTCAGTTGCAGTTGTTGAAGCATAACTTTTGATCAAAAGATGTCAACTAGAGCCATCCCAGGCCGTCATCGAGCTATATCTAAGCCTTTTCGGAGCTATCACGGGCTATCACCGAGCTACATTGAACCATTCTAGAGCTGTCCGGAGCCATGCGCAGGCCATCCCGGAGCGAGTCTCATCGACACCACTCCCAAAGCCAAGCTGGAGCTATATGGGAGCCAACCTCAAACATTGAGACCATCCCTAGAGCTACACAGGAGCCACCCCAACAGTTTGTGAACCATATAGAGCCACCTCAAATCCATGTCAGAGTCATTTCGTCACTAAGACCTTGCCTACAGAGATCGAACTACGTATAGTCTGAACTCAATATGGAATTGAGTACGTAGGCAGCCCGTCTAGGGTGCGACCACCTAAAAAAAAACTACCCCTTTTTCTCCTCGTAGTCACATTGAAGCTATTCCGGAGCCACCATGGAGCCAAATCTAGAATGATATCGGAGCCATCAAACCACAATAAGTCCACCATCGGAGCCACCAAACCACAATAAATCCATCACCGAAGCTATCAAACTACTTCAAAACAACCAAATCCACCAACCGTTTCAAACCCACCAACCACCCGAGACCATTGGTCACTCTCGAGCTATTAGTGCACACCAGAGCCATCAGTGCATACCGGAGCCGTCAACGTAACCCCGAGACCATTGGTCACACCGGAGCCATCAATGCATGCTGGAACCATCTCAGATCCTTAAAGCCATGCCAAAGCGATCTTGAAGCTTTGAAGCAAATCTGGAGCCATCAGTTCACAAAAAAAAAAATTTACATCCACGAACAGGGAGTTTGTATCAATTAATACATTTATTCTTGAACACCTCACATTGCAGATCATTTGCATGTACCCACAAAGTTCGTTCATAATCAAATGCATACTCACAACCCAATAGGAAGCTATTACACTACTAGTGCGGTCCCGTCGTTTTTCCTTCACTAGGCAGCTATTACGCTACTAGTGCGAGATCGTTCACCTCACAACCCACTAGGTGGCTATTACGCTACTAGTACAGTCCCACATTTTTCCTCCATTAGGCAGCTATTACGCTACTAGTGCGAAATCGTTTCACATCCACCTGCTAGGCAGCTATTAAGCTACTAGTACGGTCCCACATTTTCCTCCACTAGGTAGCTATTATGCTACTAGTGCGAAATCGTTTCACATCCACCTGCTAGGCAGCTATTACGCTACTAGTACGGTCTCAAATTTTTCCTCCACTAGGCAGCTATTACGCTATTAGTGCGAAATCGTTTCACGTCCACTTGCAAGGCAGCTGTTACGCTACTAGTACGGTCTCACATTTTCCTCCACTAGGCAGCTATTACACTACTAGTGCGAAATCGTTTCACATCCACCTGCTAGGCAGCTATTACGATACTAGTACGGTCCCACATTTTTCTTCCACTAGGCAACTATTACGCTACTAGTGCGAGATCATTTCACATCCACCTGCTAGGCAACTATTACGCTACTAGTACGGTCTCACATTTTCCTCTACTAGGCAGCTATTACGCTACTAGTGCGAAATCGTTTCACATCCACCTGCTAGGCAGCTATTCTGCTACTAGTACGGTCCCACATTTTCCCTCCACTAGACAGCTATTATGTTACTAGCGCGAGATCATTTCACACCCACCTGCTAGGAAGCCATTACGCTACTAGTACGGTACACAATAAAAAGTATTATAGGCTTGTCATAAGTCCTATAACTAGATATCAAGAGGTCTAGTTGAGACTTGTCCTAAGTCCTCGTACTAAATTTGCATTCTAGGCTCGTCATAAGTTCTAGAGCTGGATGTCAAGAGGTCCAGTTGAGGCTTGTCATAAGCCCTCATGCACCAAATCAAAAAATTGTTCATGTTCAAAATTTGTTTAATTCCAACCATTATGTTCAGGGCTTGTCCCTCACCCATTAAAACCTTTGTATTTTAGACTATCTGTTAATATTTTTGCATTCAATCTCTACGTCATGGGTCAATCATGCACCCCCTATCCTTTTGCAATCGTAGTTGCATCCCATAAGCCGATGGTGAGAATTTTTGGCGCCCTTTCATCCTTGATCCAATTCTGTAAGTCTTCCTTTGCAGAATTGAATCAAGGGGAGCCATCTGTAGACACCGAAAACTCTCACCCAATAAAGCAAAATTCAGACAAATTAATAAAATAAGAGGATCATCCCCTTTCTTTTTGAAATCTTATTCATGTGCATACCAAAATAGAACTGTCCTTTTTATGACAAATATTTTTAAATCAATTTGTAAAGCATCCATTTTTAAACCCCTCCATTCTCGTGACTTACTTATTTTACCATTTTAGTTTCAATTTATTTCATGTTAGTCGGTTCCATTTTATTCACTTATTTTGTTTTCCTATTCGTTTATCTCGATTCATGCTATTTTGTTATTTGTTTATTCTATCTCATCTCCTTTCATTGATGCTTCTACTTGTATTTTCTTTATTAGCACTTGTTTTTCTTTTACCTTTATCTTTATTATTTTTAGAATTATTTCCATCATTTCATATACCTTCCGCTATTATATTCCATACTAGCATATTTTGTTTTGTCGCTAGTTTGGTGAAACTCCCTCTCATCTCATTTTATTTTGTTACTTCTTTTTCCTATCTCATTACCGCTACTCGTACATATCTAATTGTGTCTCCTTCTTTTCTTTCCATTGTATTAGTGCTATTCCATCATTTCATGTACTTATCATCATCTTATTTCATTTGATTAATACTTTATTACATTTTTGTTTTATTACGTTCCATAATTTCAATACTTTTAGGTAGAAAACGATTCATTTTGTTGGATTAAACTTTTTTGTTTTACTACATACTCCTGTTTAAAACGTTTGTGTTTTCAAAGGAATTATTCATTCAAGATAGAGCTCTAGTGTTATTTCTCAAGAATGTATGACGAGTTCGGTTGTTAGCATAATTAGTCAGTGCATGTATGTTAGAACTTATAGGCCCCAGGTTCAAATCGGGCAAAAGACTGGGCAAGTTTTTTACTTTCCCTTCCACCCACAAGAGCCCTTTTGTTTTACTTTGTGTGCTAATATACCAATTGCTGATGTAGCACAGCTGGTTAGAGCTCCTGAAAGAGAAGGCGAGAATCCCGGGTTCGATACCCAGGACTAGCAACACCCGATTCCATTTTTCCACTCGTACGCAAAGCTAGTCAAATGAGGCCTGATGGCCTGTCCCATGCCAAACGCAGCCCACCTCAGTTTTGGTCCGATTTGTTTTGGCCCAATACTCCAAAATAAAGCCCATAACTCTTTAGTAAGTCTAACAAAATGTCAATTGACTTTCCTCAGCAAAAACCCTATTACCTCTATTATAAAAGGACCCTACAACGATAGGTTATGGTAATCAGTCACAGATCCCCAGTATTCTCATTTTTGAAAGAACAGAAACTTCCACATTCTTTTTGTCCTTTCCTCTCCTAAACTCGACCCAGAAACCTCACTCTCATTCGCCAGAATTTTTTTCCTCTCATCTACAAATCTTTCTTCCCTACTCTTCTACCGTCCATTCTCGCCGGAAAATTCTACTACCCTTCGCCTATCCTCTCCGCCCCGTCGAGTTTAGTAAGTCCTTTTGTATTTAGAGAGGAGTTCCATTCCTCTTCTTCCCTCTTGGCGCGATTGCTCTTTCTCCATTCAGACATCGAGACCGGAACTTCGAATTAAATTTTTTTTGCATACCTCTGGTTTCTTGAAAAGCAAAACCTATGTTCTACGATTTGGCGTTTTATCTAGAGTTTCATGGTGCGAGGAACCTCTTGGTTCTCGTTTTGAGTTTCAACTCCACTGTAATGTTCATTACAAATTTTGACTTCCTCGGCCGATTCCTATACTTGCATCGAGCAAAATCCTGAGAATGGAAGACCACGAGAGGAACACCATCATCTGTTTATTTATTATCCCGTTTTTTTATCATCCTTTCATACATTTGTCCTTTTTCATTTCGCACCAGCCTTCAGGCGATTGTTAAACCTAGTATGGACTTCGAGGTCCATAAACAGGACAACAAATTTGCTGTTTGCTCTCAGCTCTCTCAGTATTTACATATCGTTGTAATATTGCATTGTGAATGATACTAGACTGGTTTATCTCTAGTCATAATTTTGTCCATTCACATACTATGTTTCTGTTTGGATTTGCAATTAATGAGTACACTGGTCCATCTCCAGTCGAGTGCCTCACCCCTGTTGTTCTTATTCTACCTGGTGGTTTACCTTGTGAATCTCCTCTATTGTTCTTGACCTAAGTTACAAATAAGACTCGAAACTTGCTGACTTTGTACAGCCATTGAGTATCTGTTCTTCAGATGAAGAGTTTAGTCTCACCATCTTTGGTGTTCTGCAGGGGGTGTAGTTTCATTTTTTGAAACTTATTTCGTTTTCCTTGCTAACCTGTTGAACTAATGTTGTTTTATCTCTGGTGTTATGAGTTTTGCAGGAAATTGTAGATGCCCTTCCTTCGGTATTAATTTCTGGCTCCTATGATTACTCTTTGGGTCTCCATTAACATTATTACCCATGTGTTGTGTGGCTGCTCTATATCTTTGTCATGTCTTCTGATGGTTACATACAGATTGGGTTTGTTTCATTTTAGTTCTGAAAATGTATGCTCAGTAAGCATAATCTCTGTTGGTGTGTAGATGTTGTTTCATTTTACTTCTAGGAGGGAGAACCACCGAATTGTAGCCTATGAAGTCTGTTCATATTTATGTAGGTATATAAAGTTGATAGAAACCCCAGGTTTCACTTTGTTTGTCTGGGAATCAATGGGATCAATAATGGCAATCTTTAATCTGTTACACCGTTTGTTTCTCTTTAGTAACTTAGTTGGTAGTTTTGTTTATCAAATAACAAACAAGAAGATGATTAGGAGTCCGCTTTGGTAATTCCATAAACCCGTATTCTTCCCACTGTTGGTCGACAATTCATTAGGGAATTAGTGCCCTGTTAGGTTTAGTTAATGGCTGAGACAATGGATAGTTTAAGACATTCATTGCGCTAATAAAGAACATGTTTGATAAGGTCAGCTGAAAGTTTAAGCTAGGTTTTTGAACTGATGTTGAACTGTATAACTCTCTAGTATGCTCACCTAAGTTCTAGTTAACGCTTTGATTAAGTTAAAATCTCCTCGAAATTCATTGGTGAACTGTGTATAATTTGGTAGGTTCTTAGATCGCCCAACTTTGGCATTTAATAAACAGTGAACAGGAGCTGAAATAAAATGGGATTAGTGATTCAAGTTTACGTTTGATTACCACTTGGGCCTTTAATGGGATTGGTCTTCTCGGTTCAAACCGCATTTGCAATTTTCCTGATTTTGGTAACTTAACTTTAGTTTACTTTTTTCCCTCGCTTGGGGTTCGTGCTTTACTCATGTCTGGTCGTTCTGTGTTGTATATATATATTCACGCTTTACATTCAATTTCTTTTTACGAAATTTCAATTCAGTGTTTGATTTTGATCATCATTATTTAAGCTATAGTTATTACCCTCTAGGACCTTTTTCACTGACAGAAAAGTTTTGGATGTATTATCGCTCCACACCTAACGGGTCTCTCATTCGTTTTGTGGGGCAATAATCTCCTATAACATCAGAAAATACACAAACCACCTTTATATGTATATAAGAACAAATAAACTTCAAAAAACAAGCCATTAAGGCTATTTTAGGAGGGCTTAGGATGTGAAACCACCCCATGCCTAGCGGGTCTCTCATTCGTTTTACGTGGGTGGAATCCTCCTTTGCCTTCAAAACACCTATAATCAAGAGTTAATAAATCAATAAATTGATCCATCTCACTTGTTAATATCTCACAAATCAGCCCAAGTCAATAAGGCCCATAGGCAATTTCGGCCCAAAACCAAATCAAGCCCAAGGCCTAAATCAGGCCCAAAATCATATAAGGTCCCAATCGACCCAATATTTAAAAAGCCCGGCCCAATCCACTGCTCGACCCAATCCACCAGCAAGGCCTAAATTAGGCCCAAAATGCAATTCCAATCGGCCCACAACCCAATCACCCAAAGGCCCAAAAGTCCAATTCGGCCACGACCCAATCACCCCCAAGCCCAAAAGCCTAATTCGGCCCACATCCCAATCACCCCAAGGCCCAAATTCCAATCGGCCCAAAAACCCAATTCAGCCCACAACCCAATCACCCCAAGGCCTAAATCACAATCGGCCCAAATGTCCAGTCCGGTCCAACTTTGATCTCAACTTTGACCAACCTCAACTTTGACCCAATCCGACTTTGACCCTGTCTAACTTTGACCCGACTCGTTTTCCAACCCCAACCCGAATTGAATTCAACCCAATTCAAGCCCAACTCATTTCAATTCAGTCTATTCAATTCATTCCAATTCCATTCAATTCAGGTTCAATTCATCTAATCCAAACTCAATTTGTAAATCCCATTCAAACTCCAAAAATATCTTTTTTCAAATTTCAAACATTCATCTCATTCAAATTTCATCAAGTTTTCTTAGATTTCAAAGAAACTATTTTGTGGAATTTTAAAGGAAAAACTCTTCTCACATCCCAAAAAACTTTTCTCAAAAGGCAGAAAGTTCTTCTCACATATAAAAAAAGTTTTCTCCTAAAAACATTTCTCAAATCAGTGTTTCTTCATTAAGAATTCTGAACAACTTTCAAAGTTTTCTAACTTAGTTTTCAAATCCAAATAAAACGTTTTCGGGGAACAAGAAATGTCTAACCCCTTCAAAACATTTCCTTCCTGGTTAGACATCACTTGTCTCCCTTACCAAAACAATCTGAGACGGGGCACTGGGGTCGTAACTTCCCTTGTCGCAGTCTGGATCTCTTTAGGTGGGGCATTAGGGTGACAAACATCGCCTAATTACAGCCTAGATTTTTACGAGGTGGGGTGCTAGGGAAGTAACGACCTTCCTAGATGCAACCGGGATTTCAGAATCATCTAACTCTCTTTCGCTCGATTTCAATGTTTTTGGTTTTCAACGTTTTAAAACCCGGGAGTTAGAGACGTTATTAGGGTTTGACTGAGAGCATCTTATTCATGATGTTTCTCTCTAAATCCTACTTTCGATATAAATTCATTGCCCCATCTTTCGAGCCTCGGCACTTACCATTAATAAGTGTCGCGCTCGAGGGGGTACATAGGGTGTTGCCTCAGGATCATCCGCCCTTTCACAACAAAATGATTTTCCTCATCCATTTTCAAACCTCAAACCTAAACCCGAGATCTCTCCCTAATTCTAATTGCCTCACATACTCAAATCATCACCCAAAACTCCAAATCAGTACAAACTCGAATCATCTCCCAATTTTTCTAATGTCTCATAGGCCTGAGCGCCTCACAGACTCGAACATCTCAATCTCTCCATCATACTAAGATTTCCATCGTGTCACAGACCCGAGCGTCTCACAGACTTTGTCATCCCAATGATGCGATTGTCTCACAGACCTGAGCGTCTCATAGACTTTGACATCCCAAGATTTCAATGTCTCACAGACCCGAGAGTCTCACAGGCCCGAGCACCTCACAGACCCAAATGTCTCATAGACTTTGTAATCTCGAGATTTCAAACATCTCAAAGATCTGAGTGTCTCACAAACTTCAAATACCTCATTCGTTCCACCATCTGAATACCCTAAATGTCTCATAGACTCGAGCATCTCACAGACTAGCATCCCAAACCCGAAACTTCTCGAAACTCTAAAACTCCTTTCAATCTTAAACCCCTCAAAACCCTTGAAAACCTCAAAATTCCAAACCCCTAAAAAATCGTGAACTACGTAAGGTCTGATCTCAACAGGGAGTTGAGTATGTAGGCAGCCTATCTAGGGTGCGACCCCATTTCAAACAAAAAACCCTTTTCCCCTTCTAAGGTGGCTCTCATATCTCCCAAACCTTATTCAGCTTACACATACTTCAAACCATCAAACTTCAAGTCTTGTCTATTCACTCAACCTTGGACTTTTCCCAAATCTTCATTATATACTCATCCGAATTCACTAATTCCTCTTCTTTGTGTTGGCTTGGCAGAAAAGCTCGCCTCATCTACTCTCTCTCTTCTCATCCTAATCCTATCCTTGGATAATAAATGAATCTTATTAAATAAGGTTTTGAAAGAAGAAAATCCCGACAATTGGAGACCGAGGTTTCCTTAGGCACCAATCCGAAGTCATGGTCGTTGCCACTTCTAACGGGTGTAACCCAATGAGAACCCATCATAGAATCTCTAGTATGATCAGAAAAGTCCTATCCATAGGCAGCAAATCATAGAGTCAATTAACGGTTCTTAGAACCCTTCTCCTCCCTTCCTAGTTCCTTAGGTCAAACTAGGTGGCGACTCTAGTCAATTCTACCTTATAGAGGCATAAGTCCGCGTGGAGCCCATTAAGAGCGGGTGTAGTGCTCACTAGCATTTCCCTTATGCTTTCTGGGAAAAACGGACGATAGAGTAGGTATTTGAGGGATGCCATAAATAAAGGGTCTTCACCCTCCACAGAATGGCAGTTTCTAAGATCTAGGCTTTTAGTCAGACCATATTTAGATTGACCTTCCTCATACCGAAAAATCACCCTCCACAGAATGGCGAATCTGTTGGGGAAAACTTGAGTAAGTTTTTCTCAAACTCAAGGATGACTGAACTCCATTCAAAATTGTTGGGACTTCCCCACTTCTTTCAAAACCTTCAAGAGATTCATTTCAAAAGCCACTAGGACTACTCTACTTCACGTAGAGTGTGTTTGGTGAGGATAGCTAGGATGAGAGCTTAGTGTTTATGCTTGGCCTGCTTGTCATTCATGTTTTGTTTGCTCTACATAATTATGTGATTATGCTAGATTAACCTACAGGATCTCTAGGTAGATGGGCCCATTAGGGGGTCCAACCTGTTCTCTCTCTTTGCTTGCACATTTATTACCGCCCTTTCTCTTTGCTATTGAACTGTTAGAAATAGTCCTGATGGGGGGTGCATTGGGTAGCTTAGGACATGCATTCCTCTGTGTTATCCATTTTATCCAAGATGTCACGGGATCCCTAACCGGTCCACAGTTGATTCCCCATGAGCTGGGTCCTTCTCTAAGGGAACTAACCCACGAGGCGGTATGGTCTCCGACTAACGCCTTGAAGCTCGTGATCCAAAAATATCCTTCATTACCCGAGTCTAAGCCAATATATAGTGAGCCATGAGCCTTCAGTGTCCATCTACCTTATCCGTTGTCTAAGATGGGCTTACGGGTAGTCACCCCATTGCATGACGACTGTCTGACCACCCTTATGCCATACCCTGAAGATTGCATGGGCTCAGTTCTCCATGATTCCTCGGCACCACGGGTGTCTTTAAAGCCCAATGTCACGCTACAAGTTCATAGAGGATCCCGTATTTACGGAAACCCATACATGACACAACGTAGTCAGTGAATAATTTGGACTTTAGACACACCTTATCGTGCAGACGATGGGAGACCCGTTCCCATGCAGTACTTTCCCAAGTTTCCCAAAAGTGAGTATGTTGTGATAATCCTCGGCCGTGGCTCGTGTGACTGTATCACTTCGGGTATCCTGACCTTTCGAACTTAAGCACTCCGGACTTTCTTGATGACGTGCCCCACAAGGCATAACAGAGATAAATCCTAAGAGATGAACAGTGAAGGAACGATGGTTCCCCCGGTGGTATGGAAGCATTGATTAACCTGGAAGGTGATTATCCCAATCATTCACACTCAGCTCCACATAAAATCAGCGACAATTTTTATTTTGCACTTACATATATGTGTGATCACACTTCAAAAATTAGCAAAGATAAGAAAATGAATCATGTCGAACACTCTATTGAATTTTTTTCAAAGCAGTTCATCTCGAATGATTTCAAAATCGTTATTTCCACAACAGTTTCAAAACCAATTTCAATCAAAGTCTTCAAGAAAACAAACTGTATCAAACGGTTCCCAAAGAACATATTTCAAAAATCTACTACTTACAAATGATTTTCAATCAATTTTTCTCACAAACGTTATTCAAAAACTATTTTCAAAAATAGATTTCAAAAACCTACTTTTTGCAAACAAATTTCAATCAACTTTTTTCACTGATATTATCTAACACTTGTTTTTGAAAACAATTTTCAAGTTGATTTCCCCAAATGATTTTTAAAATTTATGATCTAGTCCCCATGTTGTGACCCGCTATTTTTGAAGTTCTGCTCACCTTCAAGAGCAGTGGTCATTACTGTGGAGCGTACTAGTCATTTCGTGTTTTCGCAAAAGTGGTGGATTATCACATAAGATTTTTGTGCTTGATCATTCATCTTTCCTTTCAAAAAAATATCCCCCATTCCCCTTAGATCAAATTGAGCTCATGAAAATCGACAACTCAGTTCGAGCCATAAATCAGAGGTGTACCAGTCCGAGTTTAGCGATGTAAAGGCTATCAACAACCATCTGTGTTTACAAACGTCGGAAATCAGAAGAACACAAACTCATGCAACAAGTCGAAAGACATAAAGACCGAACATATCCAAACAAATGTCGAGTCCAAGAATGTAGAGAATAAGTGGAACCCATTTCACTGTAAGAGCCCGTAGAAGAGCGAGTAGCCGGTCAAGAGCCCGAAGTGAGCGTAAGCAGTCAATCAGAAGCCTAAAGACGGACCAGAAGAGTTCAGAAGAAGTTTAGCTAAACATTCCCCCTTTTTGATGACTTGATGATGTATAGGTTCTCCCCTATGATTCTATTCTCTCTTGTCCATTTCTAAGTAGATTGCATGTATAGGTCAACACATCCCCTTTAGGTTTTCTTTAGATCTTTATGTGTACAGGGTTCCTCACTCCCTATTTTATTTACGAACGACCAAGCGTCAAAATTCCTATAAATTAGAATCCACCACTTTGAAAAAACACGTGTTTTCAAACGGGTTTTTCTAAAACCTAGTTTTTCTTGATGAAAAGAAGAAACAAGATAAAATGACACTTACAAGCGCTCATGTCCATAACATTCATGCATCATTTCATAAAAGAATTTCAAAATGAATAAAAGTTATTTTTGCCCCAACAATCATTCACACTCATCACACAACCACATTTTTGTTTAACGGAGCATACTGACATTACCTTTTCTCCTTCATTCTAATCCTTATGTGTGCAGGTGTTCGTGACAGTTAGTAACTGAAAAGAAAGAAGACCAACCCACTTAAAGCAACGGCAAAAGATGGAGCAAGCACCTTAAAGCGATCAAGCAGTCAAAAGTCAGATTGTTCATGAAGGATTGTCCCACGACCTTAGTGGCGACTTGATAAAAAACTTGAGGACAGGAGAATGTGCCCAAAGAAAAAATAAAAGAGGCCTATTCAAAGTCGGATAGTAATTACAAGGAGTCTCCAACTTACTCTGCATACGATGCTTATGAGTTTCAAGAAATGGACCCGCACACTCTCTCTGTCCAAACCCGAGCAGTGCCAAGCACGCCTCCTTCGTCTGTATGCAGTTCAGCTCTGAGAACCCTAGTTGCCCCTTTGGGAAGACTGCAGCCACAAATCATCCATAATGGAGGAAATCCCCAAACCTCATCCTCACTCATTGTAAATCTTGACCCAAACATCTCCTTACCCACACAAAAACAAGTTCCTCCATAGCAAACACTCCCCCAGTCATCAAAGCCTGACCAATATCCTTACCCATGAGCAACAATCCCATTTCCATATTCCTTTGACGATAGCCACCCTCAGATAGCCTCTACCTTCATCCAAAAATTTGATCTTAAGGTGGTCTCAATGATTAAACAATTGCAAGAGCTGAGGATGGAATTGCAAGAGTGGAAACTAACCCAACGTTTCAAACCAGTGGGCTGGGAACCGATTAATCCATATGTTGAAGCTCGCTTACCCAAAGGCCTGAGTCTGCCTGAAATGGAGAAGTATGAAGGAATTGGAAACCCAAGGCATCACGTTGACAAATATGATAAGCTCATGGATCTACATGGTTTATCTGATGAGCTGAAGGTTGCATGCTTTAGATTCTACTTAGAAGGACCTGCTTACTCTAGGATTATGGTCCTGAAACTAAAAGGAAAGTCAAGCCAAGAGTTGTACTTCGAATTTCTCACCCAATACGGTGGTAACTTTCATCATGAAGTTACACGCAGAGAATTAGAAATCACCCGCCAAAGCCCTGGCGAAACTGTGAGGGAATTCGTAGAACGATGAAGGGTGAAGGCTGGGGAAATGAATAATTGACCCACTAAGGAGGAACAAATACAAATAGTTATTTCTGGCCTGAGAGAAGAGTACCAATGTCGGCTCAAATACCTAGGCATTTATGAGTTCAAACGATTGATGGCGGCCGTAATTGCTTTGGAGGACACTGAAATTAAATTGATTGAGCAACCAGAAATGATGGGAAAGAAGGATAGTCCACCTGGACAAAGCTCACAAGGACAACTTTCAATGTCACTCAGCAAAACATTGAAAATATTAGTTGAGGGGGGTCATCTAGCACTTTTCAACACAAGATCACGAATTAAGAAGCTTGGGCCTCACTTGCATGAGTATTGCGACTATCACAGAATCTGGGGGCACACCACCGACGAGTGCACCACACTAAAGGATGCAATTCAAGAGTTGATAGTAAGAAGGGAAGAAATGGTACCGAGCCAAAGAAACATATGGAACATCCAACCACCTCTAGCCGAATGAAAATAGAAACACATAGGGCATCCGACCACCTCTAGCCAGATCAAATAGAGCTCAGACAGGGTAAAATATAATGCGGCCAGTCGCCTGTGACCGGCCAAAGCTGCTAGGGGAGGGTAAAATTGTACTTATACATGTAAAAGGACAGGCTGGCAGCATGAGACCAGGTACGAAAAACACTATAAATAGGGGTGTACCCCCATGAAATAAGATACGTTATAATTGGCAATCAGACTTAGCTCGATTCTAGCAAAAGGCTCTCTCTCTCCCTTTCCCTCTCGCTGAACTTGTGAACGAAACCAGGTAACATAGGATAGTTAGGAAGATCGAACTGGATAAGAATGAATACAACGTTTCATTTGGCGCCGTCTGTGGAAAACGGACAGCTAGAAGCAACCATGAAACCACGTAGAAGTAGGGAAATGATCTTTGATGTCGGTAAGGAAAAGTCTAAAATAACTAATCATATTTTTTGCAGGACTTAAGTACGGGAAATGGCTCCGAGATCTAAGAAAACACCGAAGAGCACCGCCAAGGAGAATAATCGTGTCAAAGAGGAAATGTGTCCCGAAATGCCAGAAGCTATCTCTAAAAATGATCTCGAGGATATGCTGAAAGGATTGGTCAGATCGATCGATGAGAGGATCGTGGAAGGAAATGAGACTCTGCAGCAAGAACTGATGCAAAGAGAAGAGGAATATCAAAGAAAGTGGGATGAAATGATTGAGACTATAGAACTATTGAAGAACAAAGATTTGAAAGGAAGTAATGGCGAAGAGAGCAAGGACCGGAAGAATTCTACGATCGTTATTGAGGAGGAGACAAAAGAATAAGATCAAATAGACATGAGCTTTTATCCCTTCTCGGAAAGGATAAGGAGAGCGAAACTTTCACCACACTTCATTGCTCCGGCGGTCTAGAAGTATGATGGAACGGGGGATCCCGCCCAACGTATCAAAAAATTCATGTTCGCAATGAATACTCAAGGGATTAGTTCCCTCGCTCTCTACAACCTATTTCCAGGAACACTTTCAAAGAGAGCATTAGGATCGATCTCCACCAGGCCGCCACAATCCATCACCAGTTTCAAGCAGCTAACCGAAGAATTTCAACAATACTTTGCTGCAAGCAAGAGGGTCACGAAAGAGACAATAGAATTGATGGATGTCAAGCAGCGAAAAGGAGAAACTGTGAAGGAATACAGTGAGCGCTTCCACAAAAAAGTTATGGAGATTGATGACATTGATGAGAAGATTTTGATTAAAGCTTTTGGTAATGGCCTGGCGTAGCCCCGACTAGCTGGAAAAATTGTAACCAAAACACCAAAAACCCATGGAGAATTGGCAGAAATGATCCACGACTTTTTGAAATCTGAAATAACAGAAAATAAGGCCAAAGAGCTAGCAGATAGCTTCAAGAATTCAGCCGCATCGGAGAAAAAAGGAGGTCAAGGTGGAAGCGCCGGAGGTTCGTCAGGAGGGGGGGTCGAGGTACCGACCATATTACAAGGTAGTGGCTGGATCATCTTCCCAAGGATCACAACATCAAAACTCGAGGCCCATTGTTTACATTGACCCGAGAAAATATGCAGCTGCAGTAAGAGAAGGATATCTCCCCCATCCTAGGAAGCCGTCGCTGGGAGAAATCCCAGTGGCATTTTGTGAGTATCACGGAAATCGGAGTCACCGGACAGTAAACTATGCTACCTTAGCTAAGGAGCTCAGGGTCATTGAGGAGAATAAGAAGAAAGGAAAGCAGCAGGTGTAGAAGCAGTATGACAATCAAAATCCTTCCCAAAACAACAATCAGTATGCACCTCGAGGCCGTCAAGAGGAGGAGGTCCACCCCAAACTCAACCATAGCAAATCTGTTAGTATGATTACAGGTCTGTAAGAAAGGGAAGTAAAGCCTTCTTTCCCAACAACAGGTGTCCTAGGAATAAAATTTGTTATAGATCGCCTTTTTAAAGGAAACAAATCAAAAAGTATGAGAATAAGCTCTGCTAAAACATCACATTAAGAAATAAAATGATCAATAGCATTTCATTTCACACTATATTTCTTGAATACAACAGATTTCCCCCTAAAAAATGCTAACAAAAATTCTTTCTAAGAAAACTCACAGGGCTTTTTTCAGAAGTAGGACCTCTAACTCCTAACGAAAGAAAAAGGCACATTCATGAGGTGCATCAGGAGCTCCCAGAGAGAAAGATCGCCAAAAGAGAAAGCTTCCCTCCAATCTTCTTTTTCGATGAAGACAGAGATGGAGTTCTATACCCACACAACGATCCATTTGTCATTCGTGCGCAAGTAAATGATCGGATGATGGAAGGAATCCTGATTGACAGTGGAGCCGGAGCGAATGTCATATCAGCAGAAGCAATAAAAAAACTAGAAGTGCCATAGGACCAGATCAAGCCATATTCGGTAGTTTTGGGAGGATTTGTAGGAGGAGTTTCCACCACATCTTCCAGCAGTATAGATTTTACAGTAACTTTTGGTCAAGGAGATGAAAGAAGGACAGAAAAACTCACGACTTTCATTGTGCCAGGCCTCTCTTGATATAACATGTATCTCGGAAGACCAGGGATCAATACTTTCAAAGCTATATGTAGTACCCATCATTTAAAATTGAAGTATCTAACCAAAAATGGGAAACTGGTTACGATAAGAGGAAGCCAAAAGATGGCTCGGATATGTGAGGTCCGCATTATGAACAGTCTTCCTAATGAAGAAGTGGTCAAAACTGTGGGATCAGAAAAGGAATTCAATGGGAAATTGCCGCTTCCTCCAGAGCCAAACCAAGGAAAAGAAGAGCACCAAGCGACTCAGGATTCCCCCAGAGAGGTATATAAAATCTGACCCTTCTAAGTTTTTTAAAATAGGAACTGCATTTGACAGCGGTGAACAAACTCACTTAATAAGGTTCCTGGAAAAAAGAAGGACAACATTTGCTTGGAGCACGGATGAAATGCTTGGAATAGACCCAAACGTTATCCAGCATGAACTCAGAGTGGATCCAAAGCATCCGGCGGTCAGGCAAAGAAAAGAGTAATAGGGCAGGAAAGGGATTTGGCAGCTCGAGCCGAGGTCCAAAAGCTCCTCAAAGCCGGATTTATCAGGTAGGTAACTTACCCACAATGGCTGGCTAATATTGTCATGGTAAAGAAAGCAAATGGAAAATGGAGAATGTGCGTAGATTTCACGGACTTGAATAAAGCATGTCCTAAAGATTTCTATCCCCTGCCATCAATAGACAGATTGGTGATTTCAACTGCCCAGAGTTCTTTGTTAAGTTTTCTAGATGCATTCTCCGGTTATAATCAAATTAGAATGAATGAGGAAGATTCAGAAAAAACGTCTTTTATCACTTCAACCGGAACGTTCTGCTACAAAGTAATGCCTTTTGGCCTAAAAACGTAGGGGCTACCTTTCAGCGAATGATTGATAGAGTGTTTGGTCAACACAACTTGCTCGAAATGTAGAAGCTTATGTTGACGATATAGTCGTAAAAAGCCCATCTAAAGAGCAACACATGAAAGATTTGGAAGAAACATTCGATACTCTGGACAAATATCAAATCAAGCGAAATCCGGAGAAATGTGTTTTCGGTGTAACTAAAGGAAGATTTCTTGGCTTCATTGTTGGGCAGCGAGGTATCAAAGTTGACCCAGAAAAAAGTCAGGCAATCCACAACCGTTCCCCACCCAAAAATATCAAGGATGTTCAGGCACTAAATGGGAGACTCACGGCATTAAGCAGATTTTGCTTCAAGCTTCAGGAAAAATCAATCCCATTCTTCAAAACCATAAGGAAGAATAGCAAATTCCAGTGGGGACAAGAGTGTATAGATGCATTCGAAAAAATCAAAGAGATGCTCCGGGATCTACCTAAGTTAGGTGTACCTACCCCTGGTCAAGACCTCTACCTTTATTTATCAGCGACAGATTGGGCAGTTGTGGCTGTCTTGATCATGGAGGAGAAAATAGAAATACCAGTCTATTATACCGACAAAATTTTGAGCCCAGCAGAAGGGTGTATACAAATATAGAGAAGATTTTGTATGCGCTGGTGGTAGCATCAAGGAAATTACGACCCTATTTTCAGTCGCATCGAATCTTCGTCAGGACCAATTGGCCGCTCAAGAAAATAGCGAACAATCCAAATGCTTCCGGCCGAATGGTGAGCTGGACGGTAGAGCTAACACAATACGAAATTCACTTCTTGCCCAGAACAACAATTGAGGGCCAAGCCTTGGCAGATTTCATAACAGAGACAAACTTTGCAAGAGAGAAGAGACAGCCCTAGAATCCATACGTTATCTTAGTTGACGGAGCCCGATGCAAAACTGGGGCAGGAGCTGGAATAGTAGTGCAAGCGCCGGATGGACAAAACTTAAACTACGCCTTCCGGCTAGAGTTTGACGTCACCAACAACGAAGCTGAATACGAAGCTCTTATCCAGGGATTAGAAGTGGCTACCGTCCTAGGGGCAACAGGTCCCATATGAAGATACCCTCTCTATTCTTTCCTTCCCATAAAATCTTGTTGGAAATAAAACTTATAAATTTTTACTTTTCGTAGAATTAGAGGTATACTCAGATTCTATGTTGGTAGCAATACAAAATGACAACGTCTATGAGGTCAAAGAAGAGAAGTAAGCACCGGCCAGTGAGCCGCAGGCTATCATGCCTTGAAAGTAAGCACTGGCCAACGAGCCGCAGGCTATCATGCCTTGAAAGTAAGCACCGGCCAGTGAGCCGCAGGCTATCATGCCTTGAAAGTAAGCACCGACCAACGAGCCGCAGGATATCATGCCTTGAAAGAAAGCACCGGCCAGTGAGCCGCAGGCTATCATGCCTTGAAAGTAAGCACCGGCCAATGAGCCGCAGGCTATCATGCCTTGAAAGTAAGCACCAGCCAGTGAGCCGCAGGCTATCATGCCTTGAAAGTAAGCACCATCCAACGAGCCGCAGGCTATCATGCCTTGAAAGTAAGCACGACCAGTGAGCCGCAGGCTGTCATGCCTTGAAAGAAAAGATCCGGCCAGTGAGCCGCAGGCTGTCATGCCTTGAAAGGAAAGATCCGGCCAATAAGCCGCAGGCTGTCATGCCTATAAGAAAAGATCCGGCTAACAGGCCGCAGGCTTTAATGCCTTAAAATAAAAATTTGGCCAAAATGCCGCAAGCTTTTCATATCGTAAGGGTAGGCACTCGGCTAGCAAAACTTACATAAGATAACCACGTAACAAAGCATTATGCCTAAAAGCACACAAATTGGCTAAAAAGAGAATGGAGATAAAAGCACAAAAAAGAGACCGGTCACTCTAGCAAAAGGTTGACAAAGGCAGTAAAAAAGTAAGCTTATATTCCTCCTGGAAGTGGGTAAAGTTACTTACAAGAATACAATCATTACAAAAGTTTGACGCCCATCAAGGGTATATGCAAAAAAAAACCTCTAAAAGCAACCATCCTACTTTTTCGTGGCTAACTTATCACCGCTATCAGCAACACTTTCTGAAGATTTGGATCTCCCAGTACCATGCGGCACTCCTCCAACAGATGCTTGGACATTGCTTCTGGCTGGAAGAAAGGAGGCTTGACCGGGACTAAAGCATGTCTCACCGGGACAGCGACCGAATCTCTCAAGTTCGTCAAAAAAGTTAGATTTCTGGGTGACAGCCTTGAACTCTAGCCCGTTGTACAGATCATCATCCAACACCTCCCCTTTCTCCAAGAAGTGCTCCGAGATAACTTGGCGGCAGATATTAGCTATCCTGCGGCACTGAGAGGCAAAAGACTCCTTGAGATGAGCGTTGATGGTGCCTTGCTTTTGTATTTCCTCCTGAGATTGTCGTGAGAACGATGTGAGCTTAGCCACTTGGGTCTCGAGAGTAAAGACCTGGGCCCGATACTTGTTGCGTTGAGCATTGGCTAAAGATAGCTCCTCATTGACACTATTCACTCGGTCGTTTAGCTTCCGAATATGCTTGAAAAGATTGTCGGATCCTGGACCTAGCCGGAACACAATAAGGGAAAAGAATGAAGACACGAAATGAAAGTAACAGAAAATCAAAATCTGGAGGCTTACTTTTTTTCGACAGCTCAGTATTCTTAATTTGGAGGTGGGACATGGCACCCTCCAAGTCTTTCACCCTCTCTTCCAGCATAGCTTTTTCGCTTGCAAGGACAGCTTTTTCTGCAGCAAGAATCTTCTTCTCCTCTTCTAAAGTGGAGCAATCCTGAAGCAGAGATTGCTTCTCCTGCTCAAAAGAAGTTCTTGACTGCTCTTCCAGTGCGGCCTTTTCTTCCGCTGAGCAGTTGAGCTCCTAAATGAGCTTTCCCTTTTCCTCTACAAGGGCCCTATTTTCTTGCAAGGGCCTGCTTCTCCAGCTCGAGCGCCTCTACCTCCTGCTTAAAAGCATTCTTCTCATTGAAGAGGAAAGACTTGTAAGATTGGAGAGAGGCCACCTCATTCCGATGAGCAGACTGTACCTGATTTAGCAAAACGTCTAGGTCAGAGAAAGCCCGAGCCAGCTCATCTTTTCCAAAAGCAAGACGGTTTCGTACCTCTATCAAAGTTTCGTCAGCCTGAAGAATCCAGCTTTTGAGGGAAAAATTCTCCTCTCGAAGACCCTTCAGTTGCAGTTCATACTCGTCACGCTGACGGACACATTCCTGCCGAGACGACCGCAGTTTTTTTGTTTAGTGCGTCAGTCCTTTCCTTCACTTTGAGATCAATCTCATAGTGAATCTGGTCGATGTAGGCATCATGTGTGGAGCAATTTCGCTTTAGTTCCTCTTGAGCATTATTGGCTCGGCTCTCCTCATAACGAAGCCTGGTCTAGAGGTTGCTGGAATGAACCTCAGCACTCTGGGCCATAGACATCACCTAAAACAGCAGCACAGATCACCAAAATAAAAAAACAAACAAAGAAAGGAATACAAATAAATTATTAAAAGTCAAGGAATGTATACTAACCCGAAAGATGCCCTCCCACATAAAGTCGAACATGTCTTTTATTGGAAGGGAATGCCGCATAATGGCGTCTACTCCCCCGTCTCCCGTCCGCAACTTGTCTTTAATTGCAGTGGTAGTTGCCGGAGGAGCGAAGATCCCATCCGGATGGCCGGACATCTTTATTGCCTCTTTCTAGGCGGCAAAGTATTTAGCAGACTCGCAAGAGATTAAAGAAAGAGGATGTCCACGGTGGTAGAACCATCCTTCCTTCTGGGAAGGACCGGTAAAGGACTCCTTAGCAGGGGGAGGAGGAGAAGAAGAAGAGGCCATAGTATCCTCCCTTTGTTTACTCCGTAGTTTAGGATTTTCGGGCACCTGCCGGTATTCCATTGCCCGTTGCCGCACCGCATCCTTGGCACCAGCAATATCGTACGAGGTTGAGGCCTCAGGGTTGCCGGAGGTTTGTTCTTCTCCTGATGTCTTTGGCAGTGGAGCCTTTGGTTTTGATGTGGTTTTCTTTTTGAGCTTAAGTTTACCAGGGACAGGAACTGTGGCAGCAATCAAAGACAGGCACAATCTCATCAACAAAAAATCAATAAAATGTATACATAGCCAGGGACAAGGGAACGCTATTCAAAAGGAAAAAGTGGTAAAGGGAAAGGAGTATTGATCAAAACCTTGTTTGGCCGGAGGATCGGTGTTGAGCCCTGTGGCTTCCAGAGTATTTTCTTGAGTGGGATCTGAAGAAAAGTAGCCCGACAAGTCAGGAAACTGTTCGCAAATGGGGGTCGGATGACCAGACTCCCGCTCCGGGCGAGAACCAAGGTCTAGACCCGAACCAGAAGTGAGAGGGAGAAAGACACGGCACCCAGACTCTGGACTCACGTGCCATGTACCTGGCAATCCGGCATTCTGGCATTCGGGGGATTCCAAGCTTTTCTTTTTCTTTGGTTGCCCAGCTTGGTCATCTGGTGCTCCTTGCCTGGAGCGCTTTCTAGAGGGAGTTGTTTCTCCCAAGAGTTGCTCAGCCGCACCGACGGACGCATCTATTGAATCATAATAATTGATCCTTTCGTCCCCGCTCTTGAAGCTGACGAAATTCCAACTATTGAAAGGACCAATTTTGTCTCCCTTCCGGAAGAAATCTACATGCATCGCACCAAAATGGTAAAGGAACTAATGAAGGAAATAAAATTTATACTGATAATCGACACTTACTGTAGTAGGTCTTCAGCGAAGATTGACGCGCTTTGGTGAAAAATGCCTTGACGGTCAATGGTTCGCGGCTTCGTGCCTTCAAAATCTTCGAGATAGGCAACTCAGCCGGAAGAGTAGTGGGGCAGACTAGCTAACCTTTGATAACTTCTGAGCAGTACGGTACACCCAGGTAATGGCCGAATGGAGGAACGATGACGAACCACCGTGAGCCCCACCCGTGAACCTTCTTGTAGTCGAAAAGAGAGTATCCGGCCCTTGCAATGATGGTTAGACTGTCGGGATCAACCCTGACCGTAAAGAATCGGGCAAATTCGGTACCCTCCGGCCAAATTTGGTTTTCTTCGCAAAGAGTGACAAAAGCATGGAGGTACAAGATGGCCTTTAGGTGTAAATGAGCAAGAGAACAGCAACAACGAAGCAAAAAACCCAACACGAAGGAATGTGGGGGAATGGTCAAGCCGGAAGGAAAGAAATCAGCATAAACTACGTACCCGAGACCGAAATCATCGTAAGGGTAGGAGTCGGAGGATGGTAGATAAATTTGGGTGCTTGGTGGGACTTCGACACCTCTGAGACAATTGGAAAGGGAGGAAAAGTCAAGATAAGAAGGAGAAGGCTCGCGACCAGCCAAAAAGGGCTTCGGGGATTGCAGGGAAGAGGGGCGAAAGCCACTATAGGAGCGAGAACCTTGAATCGCTTCAATGGCTGGCGAAAAGCTTGCAACAGCCTTGCTCTTCTTTGCGGCGGAAGAAGACATTGGAGAAATTTAGCATGAAGTTAAGAGCGACGGTGACGAAAGCAAGAACAGAGTACGACAGCGGAGAAACAAAAAGGAAGACAGCGAGGGCAAGAGAGCGGAGAAGGAAAGAGAAGGAAGCCCAAAAATTCAGACTTTAAAGGGAAGTTTTCTCCCACCCAAATAAATAAAAATATATATATACACAGACAAAAATCGCTTTTTTGCATAAATAAGAAAGAAGGTTACACATTTCCTAAAGACGATTCTGACATTAGCCGAAAAGGGGACCTTACGTATTCTACATCGAAAACAGGCGAGAAGATTCAAAAAGAGCGGCACACGCCAAGCACGAGTCACGAGCCCCGCACATGACCTTTAAAAAGTTCTTTCTCTCCAAATTTGAAGAAAAAGAACTTGTGGGACTAGGATGAGGAAAGGACAGTGCACAGACAGGGCGTAAAACCTCGGGGATAGCCGCAGCCGCAAATTTTTTCCTCAAACCAAGACATAGAAGTTCTACTTTCTTCACCAAAATTCAAAAAGATAGAACATATGGAGCATCCGGCCACCTCTAGCCGGATGAAAATAGAAACACACAGGGCATCCGGCTACCTCTAGCCGAATAAAAATAGAGCTCAGGCAGGGTAAAATATAATGCGACCGGTCACCTGTGACCGGCCAAAGCTGCTAGGGGAGGGTAAAATTGTACTTATACATGTCAAAGGACAGACTGGCAGCATGAGATCAGGTACAAAGAACACTATAAATAGGGGTGCACCCCCATGAAATAAGATACGCTATAATTGGCAATCAGACTTAGCTCGATTCTAGCAAAAGGCTCTCTCTCTCCCTTTCTCGCTCGCTGAACTTGTGAACGAAACCAGGTAACATAGGATAGTAAGGAAGATCGAACTGGATAAGAATGAATACATCGTTTCAGATAGACAAGGGAAACGCCTCCGCACTAGGAATGCAACATATGTTCTAGGCCAAGGAAGATACTTTTGTTCTTTTTCTTGAAAACTCACCAAGTTGAACATCACAATTTTCTTAGCTAAGAGCCGTAGTTGTAGAAAGTAGTTTGTACACATTTACTGTAATTGCTAGAAAATAATTGTTTCCTCATCATAAAAAAAAGATAAGTTATGAAAAAGAGAAGGATGTCATATTCTCTATCGTATTACGGGGCCACCGCAGGAGTTGCCACTCCCTAAAATTCCATAATCCAGAAGCCAACCACCAGTCGAACATCATTCCAAAATAGCTTGTCTCACATCGGACTCGAAAGCCAAGACCATCTTCAGGGCCAATCGTGACAGGATCAGCTTCATGGACTATTAACTGGAACTGACTCAAGCGAGACTGGGTGTAATCTTACCATTCATGCATTGCATCCAAAACAAAAACATTCAACCAAAATCCAAAATTCAATCATTTTCATTGTCAATACTTCATGCATTCTATATGTAGTAATTCCATATTACCACAATATATTGCATTGTAGATAGTTGCATGGGCATATCGCGTATCGAAATGACATCTTTGGGAAAATCTTGGGAGATCGATTGAACAGAGTGTGCGAATCACTAAACTCTCGACCCGTCGACTCACACTTGAGTCTAATCAAAATCAACCCCACAACACAAAATGTGTAGCATGCGGAGAGCGTTATTTTCCCTAGAATTTCAATTGAGTGTATTGGACGAGCTACTGAGCGATGAGGGACCGTACTAGTAGCGTATGAAATTCAATGGGTATTGTTGGCAGTGTCACTCCGTCTTGCGTTCGCTTCTCTTGGTATGTCTTGGTATAAGGATTCCAATCCTTTCCCAAGCACATCATCTTCAACTTCATCTTCGCTTCGCCAGGGAATTCGGGTGTGTAAAATCCTCCTTGGCCCCTCCTAGATCATTGCATCGTCGGATGATGGAAATTTGTGCTTCAGGTGTTAGGTATCCTATTAATAAGATCATACCTGGGCGGATAACCTGACACTTCTCGTTGAAGAAGTGGTGAGTAGTGATGTCGACTTATTCATGGTTTGGGTTTGAAGGTATTTGGTAGCAGATACAAAAATTTCCTAAGGTTGTAAATTTCATCTAATGTGAGTTCTAGCTTCAACTAGTTCATTTCATGATCAAATACATACTTCAATTCTACTTACTCATGCATTCATTCAAACAAGTACTTCGATACTTTAGACATGCTTTTCAAGGATTCAAGGTTATAGTTAGTACCTAGGCCAGACTTATAACCGGTCCCATCACGGTCAATAATGTGTAAGGCTGGCTGCTTCTGTGGTGTGCCCTTCTCAGGACCTCGGGACCCCTGTCCCTGCAAGGCCTGCTGGGCTGGAGCATCGCCAGATGCAACCTCCTTACGCTCACGTTGCTTGAACCCTTGGCAGTTTCCCTTGGACTTCGAGTTTTCCGGGCATACATTAGCACGGTGCCCTGGTTTCTGACAGTTGAAGCATTTGATTTCTCTACCTTGGTAATCTGTGCCGGGGTGATCTTGATTTCATTTTCTATAAACATAACTACGACCATCAGAGTAGTTTTTGCAGTATCCGGAGCCAGAACATGTGGCTTTGAGTGTTAGCACATTCGGTGTGGTAGTACTAATTATTGTATTTACACATGTACAAGTTTAAATTTAGAAGTTTACCCTAGGGCGGGTGTTATCTCAGTGACTTTGCAGCCACCGGCTCAGAATAAGCAAGCTGAAGTGGTTCAGCTGCTTTGCCCTTCTCAGCATAGGCACTGCTCTCACTGGGGGTGTTCTTCTATGAATGCTGAAAGAACTTCCCCTTCTTCTTCTTCCAACTCTTGCCCTGCTTCTACTCCTCCGAGCTGGTGTTCTTACTGTTAGCCTTGCGCTTAAGCGCTTGCTTCTCATCCCTCAGCTGACATGTAATCTCAACGCGAGATGCAGCGTGGTAGCACTCCTGAAGTTTTTAGGTATTAGATGGTGCTCTTACTCATTAAGATAATGGGTTAAGTATTGACAATGGCCACAAGGATTCGAACCAACGTTTACCTGAAGGGAGGTAAATCGGGTGTACCCCATGCCGTACCGGAGGCGATGGCTTAGCAGCCTTAAAAGCGATCGACCAAGACCTAGCCGGTGTACCCAAGGTCGGGTAGTAGACGTAGAATGAAGGTGATGGTGCGGTAGTATTCGTTAACTGACATCTTTTCTGTCATCCTCAAGGTGTCATGCTCTAAACCCTTCTTTGTTTTGACGTGTTCAGGGTAGTACTTTGACCGGAGAAGGGCGGTGAAGAATTCCCAATCAAATGTATGGTCATCAACATACTCATTCTTCACTAGCTTTCACCAATACGTAGCAGCATTTTTGAGATAATATGCCGCTATCCTCACTCGAACTCCAGCAGGAGCCTAGAGAGTCTCAAAAGCCGTCTCCATCTTGGAGATATAAGCTTCGAGCTTGCTGGGTCGCTCTCGCCTCTAAAGCAGGGAGGTCGGAGATCTGTAACTGCTTTCACCCAATTCACTTCTCTGGGTGGAGGGGGAGGGGCTGGTCCCGCTTGAGTTTGCTGGTTTTGCTGTGTGTTTGTACACCCGTGATTACTTGTGGTAGAATCTGTGCTACTATGGCAACGACGATCTCTGCTATCGTCTACGTGCCTGGCTCACTAGTAGCCTCTCCTCGGGGTCGGCCTCGACCTCTTCCTGACATCTAAACAATTGACGTTTACATTAGGTACTGCGACCAGTTAGTCTTGAGTTTAAGAAATGGTATCATCTGAAAGGACGTTAAGGGTATCCGTTGTTATCAACGGTCATTCTTAGTTAGGTTCCTATTTCTCCATCTTAAAACAGTTGTAATCCTAACTCGGTAATCCCTATGCTCGGTAATTCTAGACATCAGAGTGTCACTACGCTTTGATACCACTTTTTGTTACCACTAATCCTCTAATTACTGTCTAATCATCTCGGTTATCTTACTACTCGCAGCGGAATTACAAACACTACGGCGGGTGATACAATGCCGCTAACTGCCCATACGGCTAGCAAGGCTTACTCTACATACAGTAACGGTCCAATAATCAGAATATACCAAGCCTCCTTAATTACTTCCCAATACATATATAACATTTACTTACAATACTCGATTACCGAGTGTCCAAAAGTCATAATCAAGTACATCCCTTCTTACAAGTTTACAAGCCATGAGTTTACCGACCTACTCATCTCTACCAAGTTCAACATTCTCAAAATATGAAAAGGGTGTACAACATGGTACACCGACAACTCAAAAAGCATCCAGCCGTGTACAACTCGGTACACCATCCTCAATCTACTAGCTACACAAAAAGTAATCAATCTTGGTCTCAACACGACCATCATCCTTCACAAGCACCTGTAAAATTAAAAACAGTGCCCCAAGGGGCTCAGCAAAAGCTGCGCATAAACTTCGCATACCCCGCGTGCTAACGAGGGTACGCCGACTATTCGTTCGAATACATGGTTCATTTTTATACATGCATACATGCTATTGCATACAACATTACATTCATACAAGGAACATACATACAAGATACAGTACATACAACTGGAAGGCAATACACAAGCCAAACAACATAGTAATACACTTCACATATCCTTACTTCATTCTTGTTAGCCGGTTACCCAGCCGGGTTAATCGGATGTTCTTTATTCTTTTACTCGGTACCATACGGCTTACACCAGTCTTACTCTTACTCATACAAATACTTACTTACTTACTTACTTAATTACATTATACTCAAGTTAAGTTAGTGTGACCTCCGGGTAGGGACTACACCATCCCACCACCAGGTTTAGGGTGGCTCACTAATCTAGGTTGCTACCCATTTAAGGGGTTTGGACCATGGAAAAGATTAAGGCCAGGATTTGGATCCAACCTCTTGTGTCTTCTCCTCCTCACGCGCGGCCGAAACTATATCGGACTTCTACTCATTCTAATTTACCAATTTCTCAATGTTAGAAATGTTAGCTAGTTAGGAATTAGTTAGAAGTCCTTTTCTTACATTACTTGGTCAATACAATACACATAAAGGCAACACACATGTCATTCTCATCCATACATTTCATGAATTATACAAACTAAGAGTTAAAATAAGTATCCAACATGGAACAATATAATGCAAGCACAAGAAGGTGCGATAAACCCGATTCATGTGTTTTTATCTTATTTAGGTGATCACATAGCACACAAACACACGAATCAGAGTAGCCAAGGTAGCATACAGGGCATGAGAAATTCATACCGTTCACCATAGGCCTTGGACTCACCGACTCTCCTTCGGTGTTCGACTATTCGAATCCTATCGCATACATAGAGTCGGGCGGTTAATTATCTATAATTAACTTTACTTATTTCTTTTCTAACGTTTCCCGGTTTATACTTACTAACTCATTGTTATTCAAATCCATTTACTTAAGTCACTTACTTAAAATTACTTTCTAAGCTTGTCTATACACTTACTGACCATTAGACATAATTAATCAAGTCTTAATTACCTTATACTATCATTACCCACCAAGTCCCAATCTTAAAGTGGCTTTAAAACAGTTTCTGTGAAGAATTTGGGGTGGTCCAGGTTTGTGTCCGGGGTTACTAACCCAGACCAATACCTTTGGTCACTCTCGGGTATGATTTTTAAGTGGTCCGGGTATGTGTACTAGTATACAAACCCAGAACACAATGACTGGTAGCTTTCGGGTGTGATTTTGGGGTGGTCCAGGTTTGTGTACCGGTTTGTAAACCCGGACCACTCTAGTTGTATTACTCACTGCCGTGTTTTAAGCCTTGTTCGGGTTTCTGTACCGGTTTGTAAACCAGGACCAGGTGCAGTAATGAACAATTTACTTGTTTTTGGTCCTCTTTCAACTCCAAACTTCTACCAACTTCTTTCCCAATCTTTCTACATATATCATAGCATGTGTGACACTGATTAGGCACTTAAAACTAACCTAATCCAATTTTTATACTAATCTCAACCTCTGTTAACTTAACATATTTTCCACTGTTAGTTTTCTCCTGCTACAGGTTTTTCTTCCTCAACTGGTGCTACAGATTTTCCTCTCTTCTTCCCACTAGCTAAATGGTTCCTCATCTAGCACTACTTAGTTAAACAACTTACATTACTCCATTTCTAGTTCTACTCAACTACACCACTTCCTCCTAAATACAAACAAGGTGATAATCACACATTTTCTTCTCTGAACATATCCATGTTCTTTCCTCTCAAACAACACTCACTCCCTTAATTCCTAGCCAAAATTTGACAGAGTTTCTCTACATTCTAGTATTCCCACCACATTAATTTCTCACTCAACACAGTTTACATCCCTGCTCAATATATACATTATTCACACCAAATCCTAAACACTTACCACACACTTAATACTCACACTTAGCATTTTATTTACTTGATCCAAAAGCTTTCTAATTACCCATACCATTGCTAAGGCAATGTACTTATTCTTACATAAACATTAAAATCTGTACAGAGGTAACTCATTACCTTAAGTTCTTGATCCCTTTTTCCTTTCTCTTCTTCTTACTTTCTTGTTCTTTCCCTCCTCTTTTTTTCTTGTTCTTTAAACCGTCAATGAGGCTTGCCAATGCTACAGCCACATTCCAAGGAATATACACACAAGCTAGTAAATTTCCTAACTTAGGTATTAAACCCTAACTTATGAGAAAACACTTAAAACTCTTAAGAAATCTTACCTTGAACTTCTAAATTTAGTTATGGGTAGTGAAATGGCAATGCTTTAGATTCTCTTTTGAAATGCCAAAACCGGCTGACAAGGAACAATGGGGCTCAAACGTGGGTTTTTGATTTTACAAAGGAAAACTGGAAAAGAGAAGGACTTGAGTACCTTTCTTACCTTAGAACATCAAGAATAAGGTGGGGCTCCAAATGGTCACGTTCAAGCTCCAAAAATGGTTACACCCATGGAAATGAAGTTGGAGATTTTTGATTTTTGAAAGGTGGAAAACGATCTCCGAAGCGAGGGGAATTCAACGGTATAATTTTTGTAGGATTTGGAGATGATTTGGGCTCTAAAAGATAGAAGGAAAGTGAGCTGCTGTACGGGCTTTCTCAAATCGCCATGCTAGGAAGAGAGGAAGAAAATGGGGTGTCTGGGCAGAGAGAAATCGTGAGAGAGGGCTGGTAAGGGAAGAGAGAGAATTCTTTTACTTTTTACTACTTTATGTATTTGTCTTGTAGTGAGTTAGGATAAATTAAGAGGGGAGTGTGGGGCTGAATTAACAAAAGGTGCCCAGTATACAAATAAGGGGCCGGCTCCAATATTACAAGGGGAAGGGGCAATTTTCGCTTTATTATATTTACACCCCACAACTTCCCAATTTTTGCACTATTCACTCCCGGAACCCGTTTTCTGGAATTTTCTCGTTTAATGAATTTTATTGGTTCTAGACATTCATTATGGTTTAATAATGACTATTTGGTTGACCAAAATTATTACAAGTCTATTTAACCCGCTTAATGTCGCGTTTTTACAGTTTCCTCGAAAAATGCGCTTTAAGGTTCGTTTGTGTTTTTAATCCGTTTTAAGGATCCATTTTCTTCGAGATTTGTTTTCTCATGTTTATTTATTCTTAATTAAGCCTTTAAAATCTTCATTAGCCTAATTAATCACTATTCTTAATTTCGGAGTATTTCAATTAGCTTGGAGATCTAGCTCGCAGCCATGGAACAAAAGTATGTTACCATCATCGAAGAGCTGAAAAGAAAAATCAATTCCCTTGTGGTTGGCCATCAAGAAAAAATTTCGGGGAAGATTACCGACTCCGGGAATGAGCGCGACTACATCAAAGTTAACCCCGTTGGGGCCCAGGATGTGCAAAGATCTGTAGGGGAAACCGCCCCAGACCACTAACTAACTGTAGAACTCAAGAAGGCTCTAAAAATATTGAGCGCATAGAGAAAGCTAACAAGCCAGCCGGCCTCGATTACCTTTCCATGACATCGTATCCCGAGGTGATCTCTCTCTAAAGCTGAATCTGCCTACACTTGCCTTGTACAAAGGTTCCTTGGATCCGCAAATTCATTTGGCAATGTTTGACCGGGAAATGTCCATCCTTGGGCTCAATGACATGCAAAAAGCCATGGTTTTTGCACGCTATCTAGATGAGACTCCTCAACGCTGGTATCTTACTCAGAGGATGAATACCATGACCTACAGGGAGGTTTGCAAGGCTTTCCTAAATCATTTCGAGTATGCTAAGAACCTCGAGGTCACCAGAGTTCATCTTACAGGCACTCGACAGAAAGACAGTGAGTCCATGTCCGATTTCATCAAGCATTAGAGGAGGAAGACTACTGCTATGCCTACACAGAATGGAGGAGCAGGAACAGTTCCGCATGATAGTGGAAAATATGCAGAAACAGTACAATGATGAGTTAACGTGCATTTATTTCCCGAATTTCGAGATGCTAATGGGACAAGATGAAATCCTGGAAGAGAGAATCCACAAGGGAGATTTTGAATCCAAGGCAACACCTGGTACCCGGTGTAGTTCCAGGCAGCATGAAGTAAACATTGTTAGGAAACCAAAGGGGAGGGTCAGAACCATAAAATGATGCCATCACTTGGCCAGGATTTCCGGCGCAGTGAATTTACAAATATCGGCCGACCTCTAAGTCAAGGATTTAGAGACTTTCAAGAATGAGGCATGCTACAACCTCTCATCCCTAGACAAAGAGACCCTCAAAAGGGAAGGAATCTAAACCAGTTCTTCTGTCAGTATCACCAGCTTCCCGGTCATGACACCGACGATTGTAAGATTCTGAAGCAACGCATCGAAGATCTTATCAACTAAGGTTTTCAACTCCTGAGTAGGAATCCCATGCCTAGCCTCATTAGATATTGCCATTTTATGCCCTTCATTAAGTTTCTTTTCTTGACCATTCGCCCTTATTCGTTAGGTATGTTCAACCTCAGAATTCAGGGCCCACTAGCTTCTACTGCGCGACCCTGATAACTTAGGATTTGTTCACCCTTCTCGTTATGCTTAATATGTTACACATCACCTTTTTATCCCTTTTTTGTTGGGAATAAGGTTTCTCAATCAAGCGTGGTATTTCTTACGGTACGCGAACACGATGAGTCATAACTTTTCTATCCAGCACCTGGGATTCTATTGTACATTCTGTTGTGTACTTTTGTAATCATTCACTTGATTATTTTGACTTGTTGTCGGTTGAGGTTGAGCCACTGCTTAGTATGTAGTGCTTCCTCTGTTGTTATTGGCTTCAGAATTATGCCCACATATCTGATTTTGTACAAGTGTTCTTTTACTAGTACTATCTTGAATTTTCTATGCATCGGTCCTCAAAATGTACATTGGTTCCTTCAGTTTTTGAAATACCCAAAACTTAGATATGGTGTTTAAGTGATAAACTAAGATATAAGAAGGCTAAATAATGCCTTAGAAACATTAAGAAGCCATGTTAATCAAAGAAAACATAAGAAACACCAAAAGAGCAGTTTAAGCAAAAACGTGCTCTAAGCTTGGAGAGACTTGGGTGAGCCCCTAAATATTGTTCTAAGACCTTAGTAACATCCTAATGGTCATTTTAAACCAATTACCAAAGAAAACCAAGCTTGAAAACAAGTAAAAACACAAAATGTGCTTTAAGGAGTCTTAAAGCACATTTTTGAAAAATTGTCTTAGAAAGGGGTTTTAAGTGGCTAAATGCCCATGATTACCCCTTAATTAACTTGTGTACTAATTATTATCACATTAGGAAGTTTAAATCAATGGGAAATCAAAAATTTCACAAATATGTGCACTAATTTGTGAATAGTAACCAAATAGTGCCTAGTTTAGTCTTTAATCAATTAAGTCTAATTAATTGGTCAAACAAGACCATGACCAGCCTAATTAATGAAGGGGGCCGGTTTTCTAAGGGTGTGAGTCACCAAGAGTAGCCAATTAATGTTAGAAGAAAAAGAGAAAAGTAACTTGTTACTATTTGCTTTTAAGGAATCAAATATCTTATATGCCATCTCTCTCCTCCTTTCTTCATTCTTCATCTTCTCCATCGAATTCTCTTGCTCTCTTTCTTCTCTCTCATGTAAGAAGCAACCTCCATGCTAGCTCCATTTTCATTTGCCCACATCTTGCTCATTTTAGCTCCAAAACCAAAACAAATTACATATTCTTCTTAGTTAGCTCAAGCTCCTTCTTCCTATCTTTTCAAAACTTCAAGAGCCTCATTTTGGAGCCAAGGCAAACCACCATTAGAGGAGGAAACTCAAGCTTGGAGACTCCATTAGCTTCTCCATTCTCTTAAGGTAAAGAATATGTAAGAAAATCTAGGTTTCCATCACTTTCTTCCCTTGTCCGAAAATTAGTACTCATGGGACTCCATGTTTATGCCTTGTTCTAGCTTGTTTTCTACTCTTCAAAGGATAAAGGAGCTCCTTCTTGCTTCATATCCAAGCTTGTCTTGAGAAACCAAGGTAAAACAATCAATTAAATACCTTAAAGCACATTTTTAACCTAGGGTTTGTTCCTTAGGGTAAATGTATTATCTAGCACTCATTGGAGTCATTGGATATTGGTTAGAACATTGGCAAGGAGAGTTTAAGTGGTGACCGAGATTGAGAAAGGAAAAACCTAAGGAAGGAAGTTGTGAAGCTTGAAAAAAAACAAGGTAAATGTCTTACCTTAAGGTGTTTAATGCATTAAGGGATGGGATTTAGTTATATGATGAGTGTAGCTTAAGGTTTACATTAGAAAAGGGCTATATATAACCTAGGAGAAACAATGACTATGTTTGAGAACTTGTGACTAAGGAGCCAATGAGAAAAGAGATAGTTAAACAATGTTGAGATGAATTACAAGAAGCATTTTATTTCAATGGGAGCCTTGCTGTGTGTATTCGCAGATTAAAGGCAATATATGTGGAAATTCAGTGGTTAAGATTATTGTCATTTAAGGGCCTAAGTGCCAGCATTTTAAGTTTATACACTATATGATGATGTGGTGTAGTTTTGGTGTAAATTGTGTGTTAAGATGATGTAATGAGGAGTTGAGTGATCTTGGTTGTTTGATGGTGATAAACCAAGTGTTTAAGTGTAACAAGTGTCCTAGAGAACCCATGTCAAAATTTGATGAAGAAATTTGGTGTTTAAGATGTTCTAAGAAGATTTCATGACTAAGATAATACTAGGAAGTTTAGAGGTTGTCTTGAAGGAAAAAGAGTGAGTTTAAGGTGTTCTTGTGAGTTAGAATGACTTAGGCATTATCATGGAGAATCTTGGAGTCAAAAGAATGTTTAGGTATGTACCAAAGGCAATTTGAGAATGTGTTTAGGAAATATGAAATCTTTTTAGGAGAAGAGTAAAGTAATGTGTTTAAAGGTGAAGAGACTTCATGTAGTTACATAAAGGAACCTAGATGTTGAAAGATGCTTGGGAGATGATGTTGTGGTGGTGAGGAAGCATTTGGCATAGTGGTTATATTAGGTATGAACCACCACTTAGAAATCTAGTGAAAAACATTACAAGTGTTGGCATGATTACAAGGAAAGTGCATAATGACTAAGGTGGATGTTGGTGAGTGATTTAATGTGTTTAGTGTAAGGCTTAAGGTGTATTTGAGATGCCCAAATGAGGTTAGAACATACTAGGATATATGAGGTGAAGTTTGGAGTTAAATGGGAATTTAGAAACAAGGTTCTGAGCCGACCGACCTTAGGGACTGGACCTGCAAGGTCGGTCGAGGTCAGTTTACACTACCGGAAAGAGTTTCAGGAATCGACCGAACTTGGGGACCGGACTTACAAGTTCGGTCGGGCTTGTATTTTGTGTACGAATTAAGTCTCTGGAATGGACCGACCTTGGGACCGGACTTACAAGGTCGGTCATGCCTAGAATTTTGTACTGTAATTGGTATCTGGAATCGACCGAACTTGGAACCGGACTTGGCAAGTTCGGTCGGGCTTAAATTTCCCACGGGGAAAAACTCTCGGGAATGGACCGACCTTGGGACCGGACTTGCAAGGTCGGTCGGGGTAGAATTTTCAAACGGTAATGCGTCCTGGAATGGACTGACCTTGGGTAAGGTCGGTCGGTAAGTTCGGTCGGGCCTAAAACACAAAAAAAAAAATTTTAAATTCTAAGGATGATAATTGGTATTAGGGTATGCCATTGGTAGGGTAATAATGATTAGGAACCTAAGAACCTAAGGAATTAAGTTAAGTATAAACCTTAATGTTTAAAGTTAAGTTTATAAAGTTAAGTGGCAAGGACTTAAGAGGGTATTGAATGGGAATCTTTAGGGACTAAGTGAGTTAAGTAAGGTGCAAATAACTAATGGCCTAAGAATGAATCAATGTTTTAGGTTTGTGAATTGGGACCCCGGAGAAGGTTAAACAAACGACAGTCGACGGTGAACGGTACAATCTTTCTTGTGACCTGCTTGCTAACGAGGTGTCCCTCGGCTTGTGTGCTATCTGTTTATTTGCTATGACTAAGACAAGATAAAACATGCAACCGGTTATATTTGTTCTCGTTGTGTATGTGTTTTCTTTACACTAACCCACGAGACTTGAGATTGTTACTAACTAAGTTTAGTACTTACTGAGTTAAGGATAAGAGTTAAGTATTGGTAATTGTTGGTTAATACCCGTTAAGGTTTAACTAACACATGGTGTGTAAGATTTTTACTAACTGGAACTTGAGTGAGGAAACCCGGGACTGACTCCGGTCATGCATGCTAAGGAAAGGGGGATGGTATCTGAATCAGATCCGCCCTCCGCTTAAGGACTTGTCTTCGGACTTGTTGCCTAGGGTCGGTTGCCGGCTCAGCTACACTGGACTCTCGTCCAAGGTAGGTGGCATTAAGATGGTGCGGTAGGATCACCTAAATCCTAGGTTTGAGATTAAGCTACAACCATTTCCTTCTAGGAACGGTTTGTATACTGAGATTAAGATAAGGTTAAGACTAAGGTAAGATAAGGAACTGAGGTTAAGGAAATCAGGACTAAGGAGGGGGTTACTAACCCGCTTGATAAGGGAACGCTTGTGTCGTTCGTTGTGTGTGAACTATGAATGTTCATCTGTGGATTGTTGTTTATAGCACTTCATATCATGCTTGTGTACTTAATCAATTTCCATGCTATCAACAATTAGTCGTTGTAGCCCCGTTAGCTTGGGGGCCATGAGAGGGAGTACCAGCATTCGTGCTGACCCCCTTTGGGGGCTGTTTTTACACTTGCAGGTAAGAGGCCCATGAAGTCGCTCCACGAGAGTAGGAGCGGTTAGACTTAGGATTGGTTGTTTATTTTGAACACAGGTTGCGCCTGTGCTCCCGTCTGTTTATATTGAAACTGATGTAAGTTTGTGGCTATGACTTAGATACTTAAACTCGGTTGGTTGGTGGTGTTATGGTTGGTGGTGTTTTTGGTCGGTTGTTTATTTTGGATAAGTGTTGTAAATCGATAAGGCCGGTATATTCTACGATCAGACCGTGGCAAGGTTCCGGTGTTTGTTATTTCCGCTGCGAAGAATTCGATTAAGTGTTGGTTTTTGCGATAACCACGATTGGCTTTGGACGGGGTGTTACAAAAATTGGTATCAGAGCGTAGTTATGCTCTGATCAAGAAATACCGGACATAAGAAACCACCGAGTTAGGATATAAGTTAAGAAATAAGCGATGGGTTAAGGGTGTGAGCTGTTAGTGTGAGTAGAGTCAGATGACCACTAATAAGTGTGGATCGTCTTTACCGTCTACGGACGTTATAAATTCGTTAACCGAAACAGTGGTGGACACGAATCTAATGTGAGTTGTGATTGTTCAGATGCCAGGAAGGAGAGGCCGAGGCCGTGGTCGAGGCGACGAGACTGAGATACCAAGGGCAGACGATCGCAAAGATCGTAGCTGTCGCATTAGGGCACATGGGCTATCAGCCTGGTGTGGGTGCACCACCTCCACCGCCACAACCCCGGGAACCGAATTGGGTGAAGAGCCTTGCAGACCTTCGACCCGCTCATTTTAAGGGGGAGACTGATCCCGCCAAGCTTGAGGCGTATATCTCCGAGCTGGAGACCGCCTTCGAGACCCTTGACGTCCCTACTGGGATCAAGGTGCGTCTGGCTGCGTTCTACCTGAAGGGGGCAGCAGGCGACTGGTGAGGGCCGAGCATGTGGCCAATCCAGAGTTCGGCTGGGAGCAGTACACCGCATTGCTACGAGCAAAGTACTACCCCGCCCATGTCCAGACAAAGAAGTGCTTGCAGTTGGATGCGCTTAAGTAGACCGACAAGATGGTGGTGGACGAGTATTACTCAGAGTTCACCACCTTGCTCTGTCTTCTGCCAGGTCATGGATATTCAGACCAGATCCTGGTGGACCGCTTCTATGGCGGGCTTAGCCATGGACTCCGCTACGGCATGGGGCCGACGAGTTACACTACCTTGCAGGTAATAAGAATGGCTGAGATTTGAGTAAGTAAATGAGTAAGATTTAGATTATGGAAAATAAGAGTGACTAATGTTGTGGAAAGCAGGAGTGCTATCATGCCGCTGCTAAGGTTGAGATAACCGTCCAGCTGAGGGACAAGGATAATGCTAAGAGGAAGAGTGCCGGTAAGAGCACGGAGAACCAAGGGCAAGGTGGGTACAAGAAGCAGAAGTACCAGCCTCAGGCCCAGAAAAATCAGAACCAAAAAGGGAAGGAGGAAAAGGAGAAGGCTCCGGAAGAGCCACTGAAGTTGACATATGTGTATGAAGCTACACCCCTGCGCTCAAGGGCGCCAAAGGGTAAGGGATTGATATTGAGTGAGTTATGAGACAACTAGTAACCGTTTGAGATATGAGTACTAATATTGCGAATGATCAGGATCTGAGACTGAGAAGGGAGCCGGTGGTGGCTACCAGCGACGCTACATCTGTAGGTGGTGTCACAAGGACCACCCCAGGCTCGATTGCAAGGGGAATAAGGTGGAGTGCAATTATTGTGGGGTGTACGGGCACCGAGCATACGAGTGCTTCCGGAACCCCGCTAGCAGAGCCTATAGACCCGAGACTAGGGGCAAGGGCAAGACTGATCTGGGAGCCGGGCCTGATAGTCAGAAGAGAGTGCAACAAGCTGTAGACAAGAACCCACGGGTGACCCAGAAGTCGGGACCCACACTACACTTGGTGGACCGGGACGATGAGCCTGAACCCTCATCGAGGCCAGGTACCGCTATGACCACTTAGTAATAAAATTACCTGTTTACCGCATTATCATGCATGTTGGGTGAATAATTGAGTTAAGTGAGAATGAGATGAGATTAGAACTTAAGTAAGATATAACTACTACCACTTTAGGAAGCTTCAACATCTGCTATCCAATACCATCTACACCTAACCCGGAGTACACCGACATCGAAACCATAGACTTTCCAACCGAACAATGTCAGGTTATCCACCCAGGTATGATTTTATTAAGGGGATACCTGACACCCGAAGCGCAAATAGCCATCATCAGAAGATGCAGTCAACTAGGAATGGGACCGGGAGGTTTTTATACACCGGAGTACCCAAAGGGAGCAAGGATGAAATTAAAGATGATGAGCTTAGGCAAGGATTGGAATCCGTATGCCATGACCTACCAAACCACGAGAATGCAAGATGGAGTCTCACCACCGGGGATACCCGAAGAGTTCCATCCAGTTATTACGCAAGTCGTGGAGATCGCTCAGCGGTTGGAAGCTGAACCGATTCTAGACATACAAGCAGATATTTGCATTGTGAACTTCTACGAGAAAGATGGGCGACTTGAACTACACCAGGATAAGGACGAGACAACAGAGTCTCTCGAAAGAGGGATACCCGTAGTGTCTTGGTCCATAGGAGATGACACTGAATTTTATACGGCGAGCAGAAGCGTGCGGACCGTGCAAATAATTTGGTACTTAAGTCTGGAGATGTATTAGTTATGGGAGGAGAGTCAAGGATGTTATACCATGGGATTAAGAGAATCAAGCTGAATACAACACCGTCAACAGTGATTAATGCGACGCATATGAAACCAGGACGGTTAAACCTAACCTTTAGACAATATTAGCCATGTAATGTTTTAGTATGAGATGAGGGATGAGATGTAAGATTAAAGCACATGTTGTAAACAGGATGGTTATGAATAAAATAACAGTGTTGTTCATATTAATTGTTACGACTCTTGTTATACCATCAATACTCATGAAGCTTGTGAATACGATTAGGTTATGGACTCGGTACGGAAGGTGCGCTAAGCATACTTACAGAGGCACAGCCGACGACGGTACTATCCTCACCGGCACCTTTCCGATTAATGGGATTGAGGCATCAGTTCTCTTCGACTCAGGGGCCTCGCATACCTTTGTCTCGACATCTTTCGCGAGAAGGTTGGGGCTAGATGCTGATGAGCTACCCGACTTCACGGTGACGCTCCTGTCTAAGGAGAAGGTTCGTTGCACTCGCTACTACCGAGGAGCCATTGTCAGAATTAAGGGGGAACACTTTCCAGTCAGTTTTATTGAGTTCAGGGAGTTAGGATTTGATGTTATCTTTGGGATGAACTGGTTGGAGCGGCACAAGGGTCGTATCCTCTGCGCCGAGCATAGATTGCTACTTAGGAGCCCGTCTGGGGTAACAATATCATACCGCCAGAGGCCTAGAGAGCCTTCGACTAAGATCATCACCGCCATGATAATGTATAAGGAATTGAGGAGAAAGGAAGAAGTGTACCTCTGCTATGTACAAGACATAGAGAGAGACCCCGAGTTCGACCCCGACTTACTGGTAGTGTCGGAGTTCCCCGACTTATTTCCGCGGGAACTGCCCGGCATGCCACCCACTCGGGAGGTAGAGTTCACCATCGAGCTGCTAGCTGGTACCGGACCGATAGCCAAGGCACCATACCATATGGCTCTGACAGAAATGAATGAATTAAAGGAACAGTTGAAAGATTTGTTGGATAAGGGATTTATTATACCAGTGTATCACCATGGGGAGCGCCAGTTCTCTTCGTGAAGAAGAAGGATGGTAGTCTCCGCCTCTGCATCGACTACAGAGAGTTGAATGCAGTGACAGTGAAGAATAAGTATCCACTACCCCGCATTGACGATCTGTTCGATCAGTTGAAGGGGGCATCTGTGTTTTCCAAGATTGATCTCAGATCGGGGTATCATCAGATAGCCATTAAGGAAGGAGACATTGAAGACGGCATTCCGACACAATACGGCCACTATGAGTTTACAGTGATGTCGTTCAGTTTGTCGAACGCACCGGCGAAGTGTATGGATCTGATGAACCGCTTGTTCCGGGAGCAGCTGGACAAGTCGGTTGTGGTATTCATCGATGACATATTGATTTATTCGAGATCTAAGGTTGAACATGAGGAGCACTTAAGGAGAGTATTGGAGATATTGAGGGAGAACCAGCTATATGCTAAGTTCTCCAAGTGTGAGTTTTGGATTGACCAGGTCTCTTTCCTAGGTCATGTCATCTCAGATGCTGGGATCTCAGTGGATCCAGCAAAGATTGATGTCGTACGTACTTGGCCAAGGCCGGAGACTGTTACCGACATCCGGAGCTTTCTCGGTCTGGCAGGTTACTACAGGAGGTTTGTTAGGGATTTCAGCAAGGTCGCGAAACTGATGACCAGTTTGATGAAGAAAGATGCACCGTTCTTATGGACGGCTAACTGTGAGAGATCATTTCAGAGTTTGAAGGACTCACTGACCACTGCACCGGTTTTGACCATTCCAGACGGTACATAGGGCTTTGAGGTTTACTGTGATGCATCCGGCAGAGGGCTGGGTTTCGTGCTCATGCAACATGGCAAGGTGGTGGCATATGCCTCACGCCAGTTGAAGAAACATGAGGAAAACTACCCCACACATGATTTAGAGCTAGGAGCTGTAGTCTTCGCTTTGAAGATATGGCGCCATTACTTATACGGGGCTAGTGTGACGATCTACACCGATCATAAGAGCTTAAGATACATATTCACTCAGAAGGAGTTGAATCTCAGACAGAGGAGATGGTTGGAATTCTTGAAAGACTATAACATTGACCTCCAATACAAAGAGGGAAAGGCCAATTGTAACACCCCATATGAGCAACTGTCCAACAACCTAGCCCCCAAGCCATCGGGCTTGAAAACTAGCCACTTTAGGCCCTCAATCCTAACTTGGGCTTAAAAGTGGAAGGCCTGTTGTTGTAGTCAACACATATGTATCCTTATAAACCACTCACATTACAACTCATATCCCGATGTGGGATGGGGGTATTACATACTCCCCTACTCAAAGAATGCGACATCCTCGTCGCAAGCCTAATATCCAAGTCCCATGGACCTCCTCGGTAGGTGTCGGGTTATCCATCCCGACACGGTCCCGAGTCCGCTCTGATACCATTTGTAACACCCCATATGAGCAACTGTCCAACAACCTAGCCCCTAAGCCATCGGGCTTGAAAACTAGCCACTTTAGGCCCTCAATCCTAACTTGGGCTTAAAAGTGGAAGGGTGTTGTTGTAGTCAACACATATGTATCCTTATAAACCACTCACATTACAACTCATATCCCGATGTGGGATGGGGGTATTACGCCAATGTTGTAGCGGACGCCCTGAGCCGTCGAGCACACTCACTCATTCGCTAGTTTCTTTCTCCAGCTTGGTTGATGAGGTGCGAGAGGCTCAGAGGACAGATGAGTATATGAGGGAGGTCAGACAGAAGCTGACAGATGGTACATTTGAGGGTCAGAAATATGACTTCAGACTTCACGACGATGATCTGATCGGACTTAAGGGCCGGTTATGCATACCATGGGGCAACACGGATCTGAAAGACCGTATACTTAGGGAATCACACTATTCTTCAGTTTCCATCCATCCAGGAGCCTCTAAGATGTATAAAGACATGAAGAGATACTTCTGGTGGTCAGGGATGAAGACAGATGTTACCGAGTTCGTCTTGAGGTGTCTCACATGCTAGAAGGTAAAATTCGAGCACCAACGACCGGGCGGAATGGTACAATCGATGCCAGTTCCAGAATGGAAGTTCCATGATATCTCTATGGACTTTGTAGTTGGACTTCCACCTGCTAGGGGAGGTCTCAACATGATATGGGTGGTGGTGGATCGCCTTACCAAAGTAGCCTGATTCATACCGATGAAGGATACTTGGAAGGTGACCAAATTAGCTGAGTTGTTTGAGAAAGAAATAATGAGACATCACGGGATACCAAAGACCATAGTGTCAGATAGAGATACAAGATTCCTTTCGAGGTACTGGAGAGCTACCAGAGAAGCGCTGGGTACAGAACTAAACCTGAGTACCGCGTTCCATCCTCAGACAGATGGTCAGACTGAGCGTATAATTCAGACACTCGAGGACATGCTGAGGGCATGTGCCTTAGACTTCTAGGGTAGTTGGATTGACAAATTACATCTGATCGAGTTTTCATACAACAACAGCTATCACGCTTCGATCAAGATGGCACCTTTTCAAGCGTTGTACGGTAGACCATGTCGTACACCGCTCTGCTGGGATGAGTCGAGTGAGACGGTCATTATAGGACCAGAATATTTAGAACAAGTTAAGGCTGAAGTTCAGCAAATCAGGGAGAACATGAAAGCTGCTCAAAATAGGCAGAAGTCGTATGCTGATGTTCGATGATGAGACGAGTTCGCAGTGGGTGACCGGGTATTTCTGCGAGTTTCACCAATGAAGGGTGTATTCAGATTTGGGTAAAAGGGCAAATTAAGCCCGAAATTTGTTGGTCCTTATTAGATTACGGAGCGGGTGGGCCCGGTTGCTTACAGGTTGAATTTACCTGCTGAACTGGGTAAAGTGCATCATGTTTTTCATGTTTCACAGCTAAAGAAATACATGCACCACCCCTCTCATGTGTTAGAACCTAAGAAATTGACTTTAGAACCGAATATGAGATCCGTGGAGCTTCCTCAGAGAATCTTGGATAGTAAGACTAGGGACACTCGCCATAAGTCAGTGCGACTGGTGAAGGTTCTCTGGTCTAACCAGGATGTCGAAGAGGCCACGTGGGAATTAGAGGATAAGATGAGGGCGAAGTACCCTTCTTTTTTTACCAAATAGATCATCTGTATAGGGTACGGGGCGTACCCCTTTTTAAGGGGGGTAGAGCTTCCTCGCATTTGAGTTAGGAAACGAGCATGTTTGTCGTTTGCTTGGTTGTGTAAGATGTGATTTTGTGTAAGTTGCTACACTTTGGTGATAAGTTTGAGTTATGTATAATACTTATGTATTGTAATTGTGATTGACCTTCGAGTCTTGAGATGTGTGAATGAGAATATAAGATGTGGTGTTAAGATTAAGAGAATTGAGTACTGTGAATGGTTAAGCATATATGTGAACTTTGGGGGCAAAGTTCTTTTAAGGGGGTAGATTGAAATACCCCAAACTCAGATATGGTGTTTAAGTGATAAACTAAGATATAAGAAGGCTAAATAATGCCTTAGAAACATTAAGAAGCCATGTTAATCAAAGAAAACATAAGGAAACACCAAAAGAGCAGTTTAAGCAAAAACGTGCTCTAAGCTTGGAGAGACTTGGGTGAGCACCCAAATATTGTTCTAAGACCTTAGTAACATCCTAATGGTCATTTTAAACAAATTACCAAAGAAAACCAAGCTTGAAAACAAGTTAAAACACAAAATGTGCTTTAAGGAGTCTTAAAGCATATTTTTGAAAAATTGTCTTAGAAAGGGGTTTTAAGTGGCTAAATGCCCATGATTACTCATTAATTAACTTGTGTACTAATTAGTATCACATTAGGAAGTTTAAATCAATGGGAAATCAAAAATTTCACAAATATGTGCACTAATTTGTGAATAGTAACCAAATAGTGCCTAGTTTAGTCTTTAATCAATTAAGTCTAATTAATTGGTCAAACAAGACCATGACCAGCCTAATTAATGAAGGGGGTTGGTTTTCTAAGTGTGTGAGTCACCAAGAGTAGCCAATTAATGTTAGAAGAAAAAGAGAAAAGTAACTTGTTACTATTTGCTTTTAAGGAATCAAATATCTTATATGCCATCTCTCTCCTCCTTTCTTCATTCTTCATCTTCTCCATCGAATTCTCTTGCTCTCTTTCTTCTCTCTCACGTAAGAAGCAACCTCCATGCAAGCTCCATTTTCATTTGCCCACATCTTGCTCATTTTAGCTCCAAAACCAAAACAAATTACATATTCTTCTTAGTTAGCTCAAGCTCCTTCTTCCTATCTTTTCAAAACTTCAAGAGCCTCATTTTGGAGCCAAGGCAAACCGCCATTAGAGGAGGAAACTCAAGCTTGGAGACTCCATTAGCTTCTCCATTCTCTTAAGGTAAAGAATATGTAAGAAAATCTAGGTTTTCATCACTTTCTTCCCTTGTCCGAAAATTAGTACTCATGGGACTCCATGTTTATGCCTTGTTCTAGCTTGTTTTCTACTCTTCAAAGGATAAAGGAGGTCCTTCTTGCTTCATATCCAAGCTTGTCTTGAGAAACCAAGGTAAAACAAACAATTTAATACCTTAAAGCACATTTTTAACCTAGGGTTTGTTCCTTAGGGTAAATGTATTATCTAGCACTCATTGGAGTCATTGGATATTGGTTAGAACATTGGCAAGGAGAGTTTAAGTGGTGACCGAGATTGAGAAAGGAAAAACCTAAGGAAGGAAGTTGTGAAGCTTGAAAAAGAACAAGGTAAATGTCTTATCTTAAGGTGTTTAATGCATTAAGGGATGGGATTTAGTTATATGATGAGTGTAGCTTAAGGTTTACATTAGAAAATGGCTATATATAACCTAGGAGAAACAATGACTATGTTTGAGAACTTGTGACTAAGGAGCCAATGAGAAAAGAGATAGTTAAACAATGTTGAGATGAATTACAAGAAGCATTTTATTTCAATGGGAGCCTTGTTGTGTGTATTCGCAGGTTAAAGGCAATATATGTGGAAATTCAGTGGTTAAGATTATTGTCATTTAAGGGCCTAAGTGCCAAGCATTTTAAGTTTATACACTATATGATGATGTGGTGTAGTTTTGGTGTAAATTGTGTGTTAAGATGATGTAATGAGGAGTTGAGTGATCTTGGTTGTTTGATGGTGATAAACCAAGTGTTTAAGTGTAACAAGTGTCCTAGAGAACCCATGTCAAAATTTGATGAAGAAATTTGGTGTTTAAGATGTTCTAAGGAGATTTCATGACTAAGATAATACTAGGAAGTTTAGAGGTTATCTTGAAGGAAAAAGAGTGAGTTTAAGGTGTTCTTGTGAGTTAGAATGACTAAGGCATTATCATGGAGAATCTTGGAGTCAAAAGAATGTTTAGGTATGTACCAAAGGCAATTTGAGAATGTGTTTAGGAAATATGCAATATTTTTAGGAGAAGAGTAAAGTAATGTGTTTAAAAGTGAAGAGACTTCATGTAGTTACATAAAGGAACCTAGATGTTGAAAGATGCTTGGGAGATGATGTTGTGGTGGTGAGGAATCATTTGGCATAGTGGTTATATTAGGTATGAACCACCACTTAGAAATCTAGTGAAAAACATTACAAGTTTTGGCATGATTACAAGGAAAGTGCATAATGACTAAGGTGGATGTTGGTGAGTGATTTAATGTGTTTAGTGTAAGGCTTAAGGTGTATTTGAGGTGCCCAAATGAGGTTAGAACATACTAGGATATATGAGGTGAAGTTTGGAGTTAAATGGGAATTTAGAAACAAGGTTCTGGAGACGACCGGACCTGCAAGGTCGGTCGAGCTCAGTTTACACTACCGGTAAGAGTTTTTGGAATCGACCGAACTTGGGGACCAGACTGACAAGTTCGGTCGGGCTTGTATTTTGTGTACGAATTAAGTCTCTAGAATGGACCGACCTTGGGACCGGACTTACAAGGTCGGTCATGCCTAGAATTTTGTACTGGAATTGGTCTCTAAATCGACCGAACTTGGAACCGGACTTGGCAAGTTCGGTCGGGCTTAAATTTCCCACGGGGAAAAACTCTCGGGAATGGACCGACCATGGGACCGGACTTGCAAGGTCGGTCGGGGTAGAATTTTCAAACGGTAATGTGTCCTGGAATGGACCGACCTTGGGTAAGGTCGGTCGGTAAGTTCGGTCGAGCCTAAAACACAAAAAAAAAGAAATTTTAAATTCTAAGGATGATAATTGGTATTAGGGTATGCCATTGGTAGGGTAATAATGATTAGGAACCTAATAACCTAAGGAATTAAGTTAAGTTAAGTATAAACCTTAATGTTTAAAGTTAAGTTTATAAAGTTAAGTGGCAAGGACTTAAGAGGGTATTGAATGGGAATCTTTAGGGACTAAGTGAGTTAAGTAAGGTGCAAATAACTAATGGCCTAAGAATTAATCAATGTTTTAGGTTTGTGAATTGGGACCCCGAAGAAGGTTAAACAAACGACAGTCGACGGTGAACGGTACAATCTTTCTTGTGACCTGCTTGCTAACGAGGTGTCCCTCGGCTTGTGTGCTATCTGTTTATTTGCTATGACTAAGACAAGATAAAGCATGCAACCGGTTATATTTGTTCTCGTTGTGTATGTGTTTTCTTTACACTAACCCACGAGACTTGAGATTGTTACTAACTAAGTTTAGTACTTACTGAGTTAAGGATAAGAGTTAAGTATTGGTAACTGTTGGTTAATACCCGTTAAGGTTTAACTAACACATGGTGTGTAAGATTTTTACTAACTGGAACTTGAGTGAGGAAACCCGGGACTGACTCCGCTCATGCATGCTAAGGAAAGGGGGATGGTATCTGAATCAGATCCGCCCTCCGCTTAAAGACTTGTCTTCGGACTTGTTGCCTAGGGTCGGTTGCCGGCTCAGCTACACTAGACTCCCATCCAAGGTAGGTGGCATTAAGATGGTGCGGTAGGATCACCTAAATCCTAGGTTTGAGATTAAGCTACAACCATTTCCTTCTAGGAACGGTTTGTATATTGAGATTAAGATAAGGTTAAGACTAAGGTAAGATAAGGAACTGAGGTTAAGGAAATCAGGACTAAGGAGGGGGTTACTAACCCGCTTGATAAGGGAACGCTTGTGTCGTTCGTTGTGTGTGAACTATGAATATTCATCTGTGGATTGTTGTTTATAGCACTTCATATCATGCTTGTGTACTTAATCAATTTCCATGCTATCGACAATTAGTCGTCGTAGCCCCGTTAGCTTGGGGGCCATGAGAGGGAGTACCAGCATTCGTGCTGACCCCCTTTGGGGGCTGTTTTTACACTTGCAGGTAAGAGGCCCATGAAGTCACTCCACGAGAGTAGGTGCGGTTAGACTTAGGATGGGTTGTTTATTTTGAACACGGGTTGCGTCTGTGCTCCCGTCTGTTTATATTGAAACTGATGTAAGTTTTTGGCTATGACTTAGATACTTAAACTCGGTTGGTTGGTGGTGTTTTTGGTCGGTTGTTTATTTTGGATAAGTGTTGTAAATCGATAAGGCCGGTATATTCTACGATCAGACCGTGGGAAGGTCCCGGTGTTTGTTATTTCCGCTGCGACGAATTTGATTAAGTGTTGGTTTTTGCGATAACCACGATTGGCTTTGGACGGGGTGTTACAAAAAGTTGTATCAGAGCGTAGTTACGCTCTGATCAAGAAATACCGGACAAAAGAAACCACCGAGTTAGGATATAAGTTAAGAAATAAGCGATGGGTTAAGGCTGTGAGCTGTTAGTGTGAGTAGAGTCAGATGACCACTAATAAGTGTGGATCGTCTTTACCGTCTACGGACGTTATAAATTCGTTAACCGAAACAGTGGTGGATATGAATCTAATGTGAGTTATGATTGTTCAGATGTCAGGAAAGAGAGGCCGAGGTCGTCCCAGAGGCGACGAGACTGAGATACCGGAGGGGCAGACGATCGCAGAGATAGTAGCTGCCGTCTTAGGGCACATGGGCTATTAGCCTGGTGTGGGTGCACCACCTCCACCGCCACAACCCCGGGAACCGAATTGGGTGAAGAGCCTTGCAGACCTTCGACCCGCTCATTTTATGGGGGAGACTGATCCCGCCAAGCTTGAGGCGTATATCTCTGAGCTGGAGACCGCCTTCGAGACCCTTGACGTCCCTGCTGGGATCAAGGTGTGTCTGGCTGCGTTCTACCTGAAGGGGGCAGCAGGCGACTGGTGGAAGCTGGTGAGGGCCGAGCATGTGGCCAATCCAGAGTTCGGCTGGGAGCAGTACACCGCATTGCTACGAGCAAAGTACTACCCCGCCCATGTCCAGACGAAGAAGTGCTTGCAGTTGGATGCGCTTAAGTAGACCGACAAGATGACGGTGGACGAGTATTACTCAGAGTTCACCACCTTGCTCTGTCTTCTGCCAGGTCATGGATATTCAGACCAGATCCTGGTGGACCGCTTCTATGGCGGGCTTAGCCATGGACTCCGCTACGGCATGGGGCCGACGAGTTACACTACCTTGCAGGTAATACGAATGGCTGAGATTTGAGTAAGTAAATGAGTAAGATTTAGATTATGGAAAATAAGAGTGACTAATGCTGTGGAAAGCAGGAGTGCTATCATGCCGCTGCTAAGGTTGAGATAACCGTCCGGCTGAGGGACGAGGATAATGCTAAGAGGAAGAGTGCCGGTAAGAGCATGGAGAACCAAGGGCAAGGTGGGTACAAGAAGTAGAAGTACCAGCCTCAGGCCCAGAAAAATCAGAACCAAAAAGGGAAGGAGGAAAAGGAGAAGGCTCCGGAAGAGCCACTGAAGTTGACATATGCGTATGCAGCTACACCCCTGCACTCAAGGGCGCCAAAGGGTAAGGTATTGATATTGAGTGAGTTATGAGACAACTAGTAACCGTTTGAGATATGAGTACTAATATTGCGAATGATCAGGATCTGAGACTGAGAAGGGAGCCGGTGGTGGCTACCAGCGACGCTACATCTGTAGGTGGTGTCACAAGGACCACCCCGGGCTCGATTGCAAGGGGAATAAGGTGGAGTGCAATTATTGTGGGGTGTACGGGCACCGAGCATACGAGTGCTTCCGGAACCCCGCTAGCAGAGCTTATAGACCCGAGACTAGGGGCAAGGGCAAGACTGATCAGGGAGAAAGGCCTGATAGTCAGAAGAGAGTGCAGCAAGCTGTAGACAAGAACCCACGGGTGACCCAGAAGTCGGGACCCACACTACACTTGGTGGACCGGGACGATGAGCCAGAACCCTCATCGAGGCCAGGTACCGCTATGACCACTTAGTAATAAAATTACCTGCTTACCGCATTATCATGCATGTTGGGTGAATAATTGAGTTAAGTGAGAATGAGATGAGATTAGAACTTAAGTAAGATATAACCTACTACCACTTTAGGAAGCTTCAACATCTGCAATCCAATACCATCTACACCTAACCCGGAGTACACCGACATCGAAACCATAGACTTTTCAACCGAACAATGTCAGGTTATCCGCCCAGGTATGATTTTGTTAAGGGGATACCTGACACCCGAAGCGCAAATAGCCATCATCAGAAGATGCAGTCAACTAGGAATGGGACCGGGAGGTTTTTATACACCGGAGTACCCAGGGAGAGCAAGGATGAAATTAAAGATGATGAGCTTAGGCAAGGATTGGAATCCGTATGCCAAGACCTACCAAACCACGAGAATGCAAGATGGAATCTCACCACCGGGGATACCCGAAGAGTTCCATCCGGTTATTACGCAAGTCGTGGAGATCGCTCAGCAGTTGGAAGCTGAACCGATTCCAGACATACAAGCAGATATTTGCATTGTGAACTTCTACGAGAAAGATGGGCGACTTGGACTACACCAGGATAAGGACGAGACAACGGAGTCTCTCGAAAGAGGGATACTCGTAGTGTCTTGGTCCATAGGAGATGATGCTGAATTTTTATACGGCGAGCAGAAGCGTGTGGACCGTGCAAATAAGTTGGTACTTAAGTCTAGAGATGTATTAGTTATGGGAGGAGAGTTAAGGATGTTATACTATGGGATTAAGAGAATCAAGCTGAATACAACACCGTCAGCAGTGATTAATGCGACGCATATGAAACCAGGACGGTTAAACCTAACCTTTAGACAATATTAGCCATGTAATGTTTTAGTATGAGATGAGGGATGAGATGTAAGATTAAAGCACATGTTGTAAACAGGATGGTTATGAATAAAATAACAGTGTTGTTCATATTAATTGTTACGACTCTTGTTATACCATCAATACTCATGAAGCTTGTGAATACGATTAGGTTATGGACTTGGTACGGAAGGTGCGCTAAGCATACTTACAGAGGCACAGGCCGACGTCAGCGGTACTATCCTCACCGGCACCTTTCTGATTTATGGGATTGAGGCATCAGTTCTCTTCGACTCAGGGGCCTCGCATACCTTTGTCTCGACATCTTTCGCGAGAAGGTTGGGGCTAGACGCTGATGAGCTTCCCGACTTCACTGTGACGCTCCTGTCTAAGGAGAAGGTTCATTGCACTCGCTACTACCGAGGAGCCATTGTCAGAATTAAGGGGGAAGACTTTCCAGTCAGTTTTATTGAGTTCAGGGAGTTAGGATTTGATGTTATCTTCGGGATGAACTGGTTGGAGCGGCACAAGGGTCGTATCCTCTGTGCCGAGCATAGATTGCTGCTCAGGAGCCTGTTTGGGGTAACAATATCATACCGCCAGAGGCCCAGAGAGCCTTCGACTAAGATCATCACCGCCATGCAATGTATAAGGAATTGAGGAGAAAGGAAGAAGTGTACCTCTGCTATGTACAAGACATAGAGAGAGACCCCGAGTTCGACCCCGACTTACCGGTAGTGTCGGAGTTCCCCGACTTATTTCCGCGGGAACTGCCCGGCATGCCACCCACTCGGGAGGTAGAGTTCACCATCGAGCTGCTACCTGGTACCAGACCGATAGCCAAGGCACCATACCGTATGGCTCCGGCAGAAATGAATGAATTAAAGGAACAGTTGAAAGATTTGTTGGATAAGGGATTTATTAGACCAAGTGTATCACCATGGGGAGCGCCAGTTCTCTTCGTGAAGAAGAAGGATGGTAGTCTCCGCCTCTGCATCAACTATAGAGAGTTGAATGCAGTGACAGTGAAGAATAAGTATCCACTACCCCGCATTGACGATCTGTTCGATCAGTTGAAGGGGGCATCTGTGTTTTCCAAGATTGATCTCAGATCGGGGTATCATCAGATAGCCATTAAGGAAGGAGACATTGAGAAGACGGCATTCCGGACACGATACGGCCACTATGAGTTTACAGTGATGTCGTTCGGTTTGTCGAACGCACCGGCGAAATTTATGGATCTGATGAACCGCTTGTTCCGGGAGCAGCTGGACAAGTCGGTTGTGGTATTCATTGACGACATATTGATTTATTCGAGATCTAAGGTTGAACATGAGGAACACTTGAGGAGAGTATTGGAGATATTGAGGGAGAACCAGCTATATGCTAAGTTCTCCAAGTGTGAGTTTTGGCTTGACCAGGTCTCTTTCCTAGGTCATGTCATCTCAGATGCTGGGATCTCAGTGGATCCAGCAAAGATTGATGTCGTACGTACTTGGCCAAGGCCGAAGACTGTTACTGACATCCGGAGCTTTCTCGATCTGGCAGGTTACTACAGAAGGTTTGTTAGGGATTTCAGCAAGGTCGCGAAACCGATGACCAGTCTGATGAAGAAAGATGCACCGTTCTTATGGACGGCTGACTGTGAGAGATCATTTCAGAGTTTGAAGGACTCACTGACCACTGCACCGGTTCTGACCATTCCAGACGGTACAGAGGGCTTTGAGGTTTACTATGATGCATCCGGTAGAGGGCTGGGTTGCGTGCTCATGCAACATGGCAAGGTGGTGGCATATGCCTCACGCCAGTTGAAGAAACATGAGGAAAACTACCCCACACATGATTTAGAGCTAGGAGCTGTAGTCTTCGCTTTGAAGATATGGCGCCATTACTTATACGGGGTTAGTGTGACGATCTACACCGATCATAAGAGCTTAAGATACATATTCACTTAGAAGGAGTTGAATCTCAGACAGAGGAGATGGTTGGAGTTCTTGAAAGACTATGACATTGACCTCCAATACAAAGAGGGAAAGGCCAATGTTGTAGCGGACGCCCTGAGCCGTCGAGCACACTCACTCCATTCGCTAATTTCTTTCTCCAGCTTGGTTGATGAGGTGCGAGAGGCTTAGAGGACAGATGAGTATATGAGGGAGGTCAGACAGAAGCTGACAGATGGTACATTTAAGGGTCAGAAAAATGACTTCGGACTTCACGATGATGATCTGATCAGACTTAAGGGCCGGTTATGCATACCACGAGGTAACACGGATCTGAAAGACCGTATACTTAGGGAATCACACTATTCTTCATTTTCCATCCATCCGGGAGCCTCTAAGATGTATAAAGACATGAAGAGATACTTCTGGTGGTCAGGGATGAAGACAGATGTTACCGAGTTCGTCTTGAGGTGTCTCACATGCCAGAAGGTAAAATTCGAGCACCGACGACTGGGTAGAATGGTACAATCGATGCCAGTTCCGGAATGGAAGTTCCATGATATCTCCATGGACTTTGTAGTTGGACTTCCACCTGCTAGGGGAGGTCTCAATATGATATGGGTGGTGGTGGATCGCCTTACCAAAGTAGCCCGATTCATACCGATGAAGGATACTTGAAAGGTGACCAAATTAGCTGAGTGGTTTGAGAAAGAAATAATGAGACATCACGGGATACCAAAGACCATAGTGTCAGATAGAGATCCATATTCCTTTCAAGGTACTGGAGAGCTACCAGAGAAGCGCTGGGTACAGAACTGAAGTTGAGTACCGCGTTCCATCCTCAGACAGATGGTCAGACTGAGCGTACAATTCAGACACTCGAGGACATCCTGAGGGCATGTGCCTTAAACTTCCAGGGCAGTTGGATTGACAAATTGCATCTGATCGAGTTTTCATACAACAACAGCTATCACGCTTCGATCAAGATGGCACCTTTTCAAGCGTTGTACGGTAGACCATGTCGTACACCGCTCTGCTGGGATGAGTCGAGTGAGACGGTCATTATAGGACCAGAATATTTAGAACAAGTTAAGGCTGAAGTTCACCAAATCAGGGAGAACATGAAAGCTGCTCAAGATTGGCAGAAGTCGTATGCTGATGTTCGACGACGAGACCTGGAGTTCGCAGTGGGCGACCGGGTATTTCTGCGAGTTTCACCAATGAAGGGTGTATTCAGATTTGGGCAGAAGGGCAAATTAAGCCCGAAATTTGTTGGTCCTTATGAGATTACGGAGCGGGTGGGCCCGGTTGCTTACAGGTTGAATTTACCTGCTGAACTGGGTAAAGTGCATGATGTTTTTCATGTTTCACAGCTAAAGAAATACATGCACAACCCCTCCCATGTGTTAGAACCTGAGAAATTGACTTTAGAACCGAATATGAGATCCGTGGAGCTTCCTCAGAGAATCTTGGATAGTAAGACTAGGGACACTCGCCATAAGTCAGTGCGACTGGTGAAGGTTCTCTGGTCTAACCAGGATGTCGAAGAGGCCACGTGGGAATTAGAGGATAAGATGAGGGCGAAGTACCCTTCTTTGTTTACCGACTAGATCATCTGTATAGGGTACGGGGCGTACCCCTTTTTAAGGGGGGTAGAGCTTCCTCACTTTTGAGTTAGGAAACGAGCATGTTTGTCGTTTGCTTGGTTGTGTAAGATGTGATTTTGTGTAAGTTGCTACACTTTGGTGATAAGTTTGAGTTATGTATAATACTTATGTATTGTAGTTGTGATTGACCTTCGAGTCTTGAGATGTGTGAATGAGAATATAAGATGTGGTGTTAAGATTAAGAGAATTGAGTACCGTGAATGGTTAAGCATATATGTGAACTTTGGGGGCAAAGTTCTTTTAAGGGGGTAGATTGAAATACCCCAAACTTAGATATGGTGTTTAAGTGATAAACTAAGATATAAGAAGGCTAAAGAATGCCTTAGAAACATTAAGAAGCCATGTTAATCAAAGAAAACATAAGGAAACACCAAAAGAGCAGTTTAAGCAAAAACGTGATCTAAGCTTGGAGAGACTTGGGTGAGCACCCAAATATTGTTCTAAGACCTTAGTAACATCCTAATGGTCATTTTAAACCAATTACCAAAGAAAACCAAGCTTGAAAACAAGTTAAAACACAAAATGTGCTTTAAGGAGTCTTAAAGCACATTTTTGAAAAATTGTCTTAGAAAGGGGTTTTAAGTGGCTAAATGCCCATGATTACTCATTAATTAACTTGTGTACTAATTAGTATCACATTAGGAAGTTTAAATCAATGGGAAATCAAAAATTTCACAAATATGTGCACTAATTTGTGAATAGTAACCAAATAGTGCCTAGTTTAGTCTTTAATCAATTAAGTCTAATTAATTGGTCAAACAAGACCATGACCAGCCTAATTAATGAAGGGGGTTGGTTTTCTAAGGGTTTGAGTCACCAAGAGTAGCCAATTAATGTTAGAAGAAAAAGAGAAAAGTAACTTGTTACTATTTGCTTTTAAGGAATCAAATATCTTATATGCCATCTCTCTCCCCTTTCTTCATTCTTTCTTCTCCATCGAATTCTCTTGCTCTCTCTTCTCTCTCACGTAAGAAGCAACCTCCATGCTAGCTCCATTTTCATTTGCCCACATCTTGCTCATTTTAGCTCCAAAACCAAAACAAATTACATATTCTTCTTAGTTAGCTCAAGCTCCTTCTTCCTATCTTTTCAAAACTTCAAGAGCCTCATTTTGGATCCAAGGCAAACCGCCATTAGAGGAGGAAACTCAAGCTTGGAGACTCCATTAGCTTCTCCATTCTCTTAAGGTAAAGAATATGTAAGAAAATCTAGGTTTCCATCACTTTCTTCCCTTGTCCGGAAATTAGTATTCATGGGACTCCATGTTTATGCCTTGTTCTAGCTTGTTTTCTACTCTTCAAAGGATAAAGGAGGTCCTTCTTGCTTCATATCCAAGCTTGTCTTGAGAAACCAAGGTAAAACAAACAATTTAATACCTTAAAGCACATTTTTAACCTAGGGTTTGTTCCTTAGGGTAAATGTATTATCTAGCACTCATTGGAGTCATTGAATATTGGTTAGAACATTGGCAAGGAGAGTTTAAGTGGTGACCGAGATTAAGAAAGGAAAAACCTAAGGAAGGAAGTTGTGAAGCTTGAAAAAGAACAAGGTAAATGTCTTACCTTAAGGTGTTTAATGCATTAAGGGATGGGATTTTGTTATATGATGAGTGTAGCTTAAGTTTTACATTAGAAAAGGGCTATATATAACCTAGGAGAAACAATGACTATGTTTGAGAACTTGTGACTAAGGAGCCAATGAGAAAAGAGATAGTTAAACAATGTTGAGATGAATTACAAGAAGCATTTTATTTCAATGGGAGCCTTGTTTGTGTATTCACAGGTTAAAGGCAATATATGTAGAAATTCAGTGGTTAAGATTATTGTCATTTAAAGGCCTAAGTGCCAAGTGTGAGCCTCGATTTTAAACCCTATCCTATGTTGATTAAATTGATTACGATCTAACCGGGTTTTAGGTCCACTTATAACCTAAGATTAATAACTATGTCATAAAACAATAATTATTAAAAACCTAAGCTAGCTCACTGGAACCTATTATGAGTCGCCACCTAATTTTTACCTAGATCAAATTAGGAAAGGAGAGTTCGGGTTCGGGGGCTTGATATTCGACTTATTTAGGGTTCAATTACTTTCATTACCCCTAGAAGTCGTTTTTCCTCTACTTAGTTTAATTACGGCTTATTATGAGTCGTTTTTAACCTAAGTGCGCGCTTATGATTTTTTTGTATTTTTAATATTTTTTGACACAAATTGAAAGAGTGAATTAAACTAACCTAAATAAGGGCTTTGGGACTTGAATTAGGTCAAAAGTTCTTTTGTCCGTGACCCCGGACTTGTTGTCCGTGACCACGGACTTATAACAGAAAACAACATCGGTAACACGAAAATAGCAAAAGATAAAGTTTTTAGTGTCCGGGACCCCGGACATAAGGTCCGTGACCCCGGACATCATCTACAGTGTTAAAATCATCAAATTTCAAAAAATGTTATTTCCCGTCCGTGGCCTCGGACACCCGTCCGGGGCCTCGGACAGGGTGTCCACGGCTGCGGACGCCTACCGGACGGGCTCGTTTTTAGGGTTCCGGGTGGAATTTTTTGCTCAAATTTTGAGCGTATGCTCCTAATGTTATTCTAAACCTGTTGGTGACTTCAATTTTCAGTTTTGAGGTTGAATTTCAGGGGAAACTTGGTGAGCAAGTTATTGACTAATAACGCAAACAAACAGTAATTCGGGAGCCGAAAAAAGGTCAGTTCGATCCCAAAATTTAACAGAGAGTTAATAAGGTTGTGGGGAGTTAGAAAAGTAGAATTATAACCTGCTTTACCTTCGAATTCAAGATGATTCTTCACATTGGGATTCTTCGAAGGCTCCGATGATGCCGGTTCCGGATTGAGTTCGACCCGAGCTTCTGTTTGTTGATTGTTGATGATGTTCTTCACGTTTTGGAGGTGGTTTGGTTGATGTTTGATGATTGTTGATGTGTTGAGAGTTGAAAAGTGTGTTTAGGTGGTGATTTCGGGTGATTTTTGATGTGATTTTGGTGCTTGGAGGTGTAAAAACGTGGGGGACTTGTGACGGCTAGGTTTTCTGGTTGCTTAGGTTCTTGAGGTTCTCCTTGATCATGGGATAGGTTCCTTATATAGGCTTCCTTAAAGATAGAAAATCCGGTAAAAACCGAGATTTACCAACGTTTTAGCTCAAGGGCTTCCAAAAAGAATTTGATTATGAAATTTTACACATGGGTAAAGGATGATGTTTCTGAATTTTCTAAAGTGGAATCGAATTTTTTGGATATTGGAATATTTTTAAATTCAATTTCTCGTCAGATTCAATCAGAAATTACTAGAAAATTATTGGAAATTCGAAAAATCGAAATTCCAACACCATTATGCTTCAAATGTCATCCTCTATCATGGGTTAAAATTTCAAAGCATTTTGAATTGATTTGACCCTTATTTGGAGGAGAGAGAAAGCCTATAGGGGGCTTAAGAGCCTTGAAAAATTACAAAAGTGCCCCTAGAGATGACTAAGCTGTCCCTAGTACTCCGAAATGTGCCGATCGAACCGGGAACCCTCGCTACTATCCTATTAGTAGAGACTCTCTTTTGGGGGGGTTGAAATTTTGGGTATAACAGATTGCCCCCCGTCAACTAGACTTTGTAATGGAAATGAGAAGACTAGTTGATGCTTGAGTGATACCCCCAAAATTTTGGATCTTAAAAGACCCCACATGCAATTGAAATCTGACAAGTTGTGTCGAGCTGTTCTAAGGTGCTGACTACCTATGAGTAAAGTGGAAGGGATGTCAAGCGATTGTAAGGCGTTGACTACCTATGAGGATGATATGATGTCAAGCTATTCTAAGGCGTTGACTACCTATGAGGATGATATGATGTCAAGCTATTCTAAGGCGTTGACTACCTATGAGGATGATATGATGTCAAGCTATTCTAAGGCGTTGACTACCTTTAAAGGAATGAAGTACGCCGAGCATTCTAAGGTGTCAGGAACCTGAAAGCGAATGAAATACGCCGAGCATTATAAGGTGTCGGGAACCTGAAAGCGAGTGAAATACGCCGAGCATTATAAGGTATCGGGAACCTGAAGTTGAATGAAATACGCCGAGCATTATAAGGTGTCGGGAACCTGAGATTAAATGCGACACGCCGAGCATTATAAGGTGTCGGGAACCTGAAGTTGAATGAAATACGCCGAGCATTATAAGGTGTCAGGAACCTGAGATTAAATGGGACACGCCGAGCATTATAAGGTGTCGGGAACCTGGAATACGCCGAGCATTATAAGGTGTCGGGAACCTGGAATACGCCAAGCATTATAGGGTGTCGGGAACCTGGAAAAGAGATGTAATGAGATCGATGTGATGCGTGCTTAAATTGACGAATGTAAAGTAGGACCTAAGGGTGCCTAAGTGGAATGGTAGGAAATTGGGTTCATGACGAGCCTGAGGTTGAGTTCATCTATTCTGGTGAACCTGAATCTTTGGCTGAGAATCTGCATCTCTGAAGAATCTGTACCTTCGGCTGAGAATCTGTATCCCTGAAGAATCTGCATCTTCGGCTGAGAATCTGTATCTCTGATCGGGTGAGAATCTGTATCTCTAAGAATCTGTATCTTCGGGGCGAGAATCTGTATCTCTAAGAGTGCCTTCGGCTGAGAATCTGTATCTCTGGTCTATGATGAGGAGTTTCGTATGAACGGATGCGAGGTAAACTTTATGCAAATGATCATGATGAAAGTTGATTATGAAAGTGCCAAACGTGGCAAAGATGATGTGCATGTCAAAATACAATCAAAGTGTATGTAGGAAACTTGTCCAAAACAAGAAATCGTTGGAAAATGTGCCAAACATGGCAGGTTAAGGATCAAAAATTGTCCAAAGCAAGACATTGCTAGAAAGTGTGCCAAATGTGGCCATGATGAGGTTTATGAAACCGAAGTGGTTAGAGGAAAGTTGTTCAAGACAAGAAATTGTTAAAAGAGGTGCCAAACGTGGCAGTGTTTGAAGAAAATTCTGTTTAGTGAAAAGGAAAGTGAATTATCATTTCCTAACTATAGACTTTGGACTTGTAATTTATCTCCTACGAGATGAACATGCCGCCGGTGGGGTGGTGTATGATGTGAAGGTAAGGGCTTATGTGGGCCTGTGGTGTTTGATGTGCAGGTAAGGGCTTATGTGGGCCTGAGGTGCTTGATGTGGTGGTAAGGGCTTATGTGGGCCAGTGTGATGTATGAAGTGAAGGTAAGGGCTTGTGTGGGCCTGAGGTGCTTGATGTGGTGGTAAGGGCTTATGTGTGCCTGTGGTGGGATGATGGTGGTCATGTTTGAGCTCTGGGTTCCAATTGGTGTTGTCATGCAATGTTGGAACCAACAATTGCCCCCAGTATTTTCCCTTAAGACAATCTGAGCTAGAGTTCATGGCAATCGATCATTCCGATCGATTGCCCCCAGTATTTTCTTTGATCAAACGTGCGAACGAGTCTCGTCCTCACAGGGTCAAGGCTTATGTTCAGATTTGGTGCTTCCTAACCTACACTCGACGTGTTTGGTGTTTACACTCATTTCTCACGTACGGTCACAACTTCTAGACCATTGAATTTGATATTTGATGAATTTACGCATTCGATCTGTTACTATCACGTGATTGGATACACAACTACCAAGTTGGAAGTCTTTGAGGCTTATAACGTGGCCATAGGGTGTGATGAAAGACGACGGGATCATGGAGGGATATTTGAGGTATGTGGAGCTTAAATGGGTAACCAAAGCTGCAACTTGCGTCTTCTCTCGGATTCATCTTCCTTGTCTAGAAGTCGTCTGGCTGCTTCATGTTGATGTTGTTTTCGAGCTTCTGGACCTGGACTTTTGAAGTTGTCCTTTACACCATTTCTCTTTTCGTCATTTGGATTTCTTCGAGGCACTTCGGGTTTGCCTTTTGTTTTATCCTTTCTTGCCTTCGGGGTTCTTGTGTTTCCCTGTTTTGGGCTTCGAGAGCTGTTTTGATGTGAGCTCTTTTGATCCTGTGTCACTCTAGGACCATTTACGGATCGCTGCGTCATGCTGATAGCGGCATTGCTTCTTTGGACTGATGAGAATGTTATCTGAGAGTCGGCTCGTTTCCTTTGGTCACCGGGTCGGACATTCATCATTGGCTGGGTTATTTTGTGGAGCTCACAATATCGAAAAGGGATATACGAAAGGCTCAACGGGGGTGCCTAGGGTTTAATGATAGGGTTTACAAGCTTTTGGCTATGTGGTGCTGTACCTAGTTGCTTCGTCATTCCTGATAGCTGTGTATCCGTTCCTTGTTACTTTTCACAGGTCTAAGAGTAAATTTACAAATTATCTCCTTCGGTCGGAGTTATACCGTTTACCTCACCTTTGAATGTGGTCTCACCGGAGTCGTGTAAAAATGACACGCTCGTTCGCTCATGGTTTTTCCGCTCAATACACTCTCGTGAATTTCACTCAGAGACTAGTTCACACGCTTAAACGAAAGATGAAAGATGATGAACCTAAACTCAGATTGCCCCCAGTATTGATTTGGGGTTAATGACGACAATTTAAAAGATATGGATTTGGAACCGCTTTGGGGGTCATTTGGATGTTTTGGGATAAGCTGTGGGGTTTGGTAAGGCATGTTCAAAACTTCAGAAACAAAATACAAGTCTTTGTATTCCAATGTCAGGAGATAATTAATTCATGAACCATTTTCTCAAAAGAAACTTGTGTGAAACAAAACCTTCTCTTTTTTGTGTTATCATTTAGACTTGAAAAAGTCATCGATTTGTGAACATGAGGAAGAAGATGATTTAACAAGATCGATGCTTATTAGTGGTCAGAAAACGATCATTCTTTGAAAAATATGAGAGGTGCATTTGGAAGATGAGTGTTATGGCAGGTTATGCAGTAGAATGCATGGGAACCCTAAAATTTCTGTTGAATCCAAATCCTGCTGAACCGTCTGAAGTCGGCATGCTGAAGACTCGAGCTCTTGACCGCCGGGATGTCGCTAAGATGACTGCGATCGTCTTCTTCTTGGACTCTTAGTAGGCTCCTAGGAATGCCTATGGATGACGCATGAGACACTTGGGCCTGGATGTGAGGTGCATGGGTTGAAACGGTTTCATGAATGTGGATTAGGCGCTCGGGCCTGGATGATTTTCATGGATGTGGATAGGCACTCGGGCCTGGATGAATTGAAAGTGAGGCACACATGCCAGAATGATTCATAAGCGGGTTGGCACTCGGGACGGAATGAGGATGCGGCACTGGGGCCAGAACTTGTTGTGAGACTGTGGCACTAGGGCCGGAATGTTTAGAATATGTGGCACTTGGGCCAGAACGATTTCAGATTAAAGTAAGAAATATGGGCCAGAGGGACTTCTAGACTGGAACGGATGTGCGGGCCTGAATACCCTTAATCTGGAAGTGGAGTAAACAGGCCGAAGGAAGCCACATGGACCGTGAATGTGCCACTGGGCCGAGAGAGAAACCTTGAAGCCTAAGATTCGTTTGATGATCTTGTTGGGCCTTGAGGCCAGAAACTAGAATGAATGGGTTGCGCAAACTATCTGGGATTCAAATGTTTTATGCTATGGGCCAAAATTTTGGATTCAGAGCAAAGTTCGTGGGCCAAAACTATGAATTGGTCTGTGGGCCCAGATTAAGTGAGTTATGAGTGTGGTACTTGGAATATTCTATGAATTTGGCACCTGGGCCAAAATGTGTTTGGGCTAGAAAGAGGGTGCATGGGCCGAAATGATTTTTAAACCATGTCCCAGATGTGAATTGGAATTTGGGCCGAGTACTTCTGATTGGGCCTAAAAGATGATACTTATACCTAGGATTTTGGGCCAAAGCCCGAGTGGAAAGTCTTTCTAGACTAGAATAAACCCTGAAACGGAAAGGCCTGATGGATTTTCATGAACTGCTTTCGGTGGATTTGTTTTCATGGGCCTAGAACTAAATTGATAATTCAAATTGGGCCGAAAGAGAGAAATCACCTAGGTCTAAACTTTTGGGCCAGAGCCCAAACAATTCATTTATTCAAACCAAACAGGGCCTCTGGGCCGCAAACAAATAGTGCTACCGATTCGGGTTGGGCTAGGTTGACGTAGGAGAAGTTCCTATCAATCTCTAGGCCGGGTAGTGGGCCGATCATACAAGCAGACAAAGCCCACACAAATTCAACATGTCCCCACTAGACGCTTAAACCAAGTTAAAATTAAGAAGTATGATCCCCAGCAGAGTCGCCAGTCTGTGAGCCTCGATTTTAAACCCTATCCTATGTTGATTAAATTGATTACGATCTAACCGGGTTTTAGGTCCACTTATAACCTAAGATTAATAACTATGTCATAAAACAATAATTATTAAAAACCTAAGCTAGCTCACTGGAACCTATTATGAGTCGCCACCTAATTTTTACCTAGATCAAATTAGGAAAGGAGAGTTCGGGTTCGGGGGCTTGATATTCGACTTATTTAGGGTTCAATTACTTTCATTACCCCTAGAAGTCGTTTTTCCTCTACTTAGTTTAATTACGGCTTATTATGAGTCGTTTTTAACCTAAGTGCGCGCTTATGATTTTTTTGTATTTTTAATATTTTTTGACACAAATTGAAAGAGTGAATTAAACTAACCTAAATAAGGGCTTTGGGACTTGAATTAGGTCAAAAGTTCTTTTGTCCGTGACCCCGGACTTGTTGTCCGTGACCACGGACTTATAACAGAAAACAACATCGGTAACACGAAAATAGCAAAAGATAAAGTTTTTTAGTGTCCGGGACCCCGGACATAAGGTCCGTGACCCCGGACATCATCTACAGTGTTAAAATCATCAAATTTCAAAAAATGTTATTTCCCGTCCGTGGCCTCGGACACCCCGTCCGGGGCCTCGGACAGGGTGTCCGCGGCTGCGGACGCCTACCGGACGGGCTCGTTTTTAGGGTTCCGGGTGGAATTTTTTGCTCAAATTTTGAGCGTATGCTCCTAATGTTATTCTAAACCTGTTGGTGACTTCAATTTTCAGTTTTGAGGTTGAATTTCAGGGGAAACTTGGTGAGCAAGTTATTGACTAATAACGCAAACAAACAGTAATTCGGGAGCCGAAAAAAGGTCAGTTCGATCCCAAAATTTAACAGAGAGTTAATAAGGTTGTGGGGAGTTAGAAAAGTAGAATTATAACCTGCTTTACCTTCGAATTCAAGATGATTCTTCACATTGGGATTCTTCGAAGGCTCCGATGATGCCGGTTCCGGATTGAGTTCGACCCGAGCTTCTGTTTGTTGATTGTTGATGATGTTCTTCACGTTTTGGAGGTGGTTTGGTTGATGTTTGATGATTGTTGATGTGTTGAGAGTTGAAAAGTGTGTTTAGGTGGTGATTTCGGGTGATTTTTGATGTGATTTTGGTGCTTGGAGGTGTAAAAACGTGGGGGACTTGTGACGGCTAGGTTTTCTGGTTGCTTAGGGTTCTTGAGGTTCTCCTTTGATCATGGGATAAGGTTCCTTATATAGGCTTCCTTAAAGATAGAAAAATCCGGTAAAAACCGAGATTTACCAACGTTTTAGCTCAAGGGCTTCCAAAAAGAATTTGATTATGAAATTTTACACATGGGTAAAGGATGATGTTTCTGAATTTTCTAAAGTGGAATCGAATTTTTTGGATATTGGAATATTTTTAAATTCAATTTCTCGTCAGATTCAATCAGAAATTACTAGAAAATTATTGGAAATTCGAAAAATCGAAATTCCAACGCCATTATGCTTCAAATGTCATCCTCTATCATGGGTTAAAATTTCAAAGCATTTTGAATTGATTTGACCCTTATTTGGAGGAGAGAGAAAGCCTATAGGGGGCTTAAGAGCCTTGAAAAATTACAAAAGTGCCCCTAGAGATGACTAAGCTGTCCCTAGTACTCCGAAATGTGCCGATCGAACCGGGAACCCTCGCTACTATCCTATTAGTAGAGACTCTCTTTTGGGGGGGTTGAAATTTTGGGTATAACACCAAGCATTTTAAGTTTATACACTATATGATGATGTGGTGTAGTTTTGGTGTAAATTGTGTGTTAAGATGATGTAATGAGGAGTTGAGTGATCTTGGTTGTTTGATGGTGATAAACCAAGTGTTTAAGTGTAACAAGTGTCCTAGAGAACCCATGTCAAAATTTGATGAAGAAATTTGGTGTTTAAGATGTTCTAAGGAGATTTCATGACTAAGATAATACTAGGAAGTTTAGAGGTTGTCTTGAAGGAAAAAGAGTGAGTTTAAGGTGTTCTTGTGAGTTAGAATGACTTAGGCATTATCATGGAGAATCTTGGAGTCAAAAGAATGTTTAGTTATGTAGCAAAGGCAATTTGAGAATGTGTTTAGGAAATATGCAATCTTTTTAGGAGAAGAGTAAAGTAATGTGTTTAAAGGTGAAGAGACTTCATGTAGTTACATAAAGGAACCTAGATGTTGAAAGATGCTTGGGAGATGATGTTGTGGTGGTGAGGAAGCATTTGGCATAGTGGTTATATTAGGTATGAACCACCACTTAGAAATCTAGTGAAAAACATTACAAGTATTGGCATGATTACAAGGAAAGTGCATAATGACTAAGGTGGATGTTGGTGAGTGATTTAATGTGTTTAGTGTAAGGCTTAAGGTGTATTTGAGATGCCCAAATGAGGTTAGAACATACTAGGATATATGAGGTGAAGTTGGAGTTAAATGGGAATTTAGAAACAAGGTTCTGGAGCCAACCGACCTTAGGGACCGGACCTGCAAGGTCGGTCGAGCTCAGTTTACACTACCGGAAAGAGTTTCAGGAATCGACCGAACTTGGGGACCGGACTTACAAGTTCGGTCGGGCTTGTATTTTGTGTACGAATTAAGTCTCTGGAATGGACCGACCTTGGGACCGGACTTACAAGGTCGGTCATGCCTAGAATTTTGTACTGGAATTGGTCTCTGGAATCGACCGAACTTGGAACCGGACTTGGCAAGTTCGGTCGGGCTTAAATTTCCCACGGGGAAAAACTCTCGGGAATGGACTGACCTTGGGACCGGACTTGCAAGGTCGGTCAGGGAAGAATTTTCAAACGGTAATGCGTCCTGGAATGGACCGACCTTGGGTAAGGTCGGTCGGTAAGTTCGGTCGAGCCTAAAACACAAAAAAAAAAGAAATTTTAAATTCTAAGGATGATAATTAGTATTAGGGTATGCCAATGGTAGGGTAATAATGATTAGGAACCTAAGAACCTAAGGAATTAAGTTAAGTTAAGTATAAACCTTAGTGTTTAAAGTTAAGTTTATAAAGTTCAGTGGCAAGGACTTAAGAGGGTATTGAATGGGAATCTTTCGGGACTAAGTGAGTTAAGTAAGGTGCAAATAACTAATGGCCTAAGAATGAATCAATGTTTTAGGTTTGTGAATTGGGACCCCGGAGAAGGTTAAACAAATGACAAACGACGGTCGACGGTGAACGGTACAATCTTTCTTGTGACCTGCTTGCTAACGAGGTGTCCCTCAGCTTGTGTGCTATCTGTTTATTTGCTATGACTAAGACAAGATAAAGCATGCAACCGGTTATATTTGTTCTCGTTGTGTATGTGTTTTCTTTACACTAACCCACGAGACTTGAGATTGTTACTAACTAAGTTTAGTACTTACTGAGTTAAGGATAAGAGTTAAGTACTGGTAACTGTTGGTTAATACCCGTTAAGGTTTAACTAACACATGGTGTGTAAGATTTTTACTAACTGGAACTTGAGTGAGGAAACCCGGGACTGACTCCGGTCATGCATGCTAAGGAAAGGGGGATGGTATCTGAATCAGATCCGCCCTCCGCTTAAGGACTTGTCTTCGGACTTGTTGCCTAGGGTCGGTTGCCGGCTCAGCTACACTGGACTCCCGTCCAAGGTAGGTGGCATTAAGATGGTGTGGTAGGATCACCTAAATCCTAGGTTTGAGATTAAGCTACAACCATTTCCTTCTAGGAACGGTTTGTATACTGAGATTAAGATAAGGTTAAGACTAAGGTAAGATAAGGAACTGAGGTTAAGGAAATCAGGACTAAGGAGGGGGTTACTAACCCGCTTGATAAGGGAACGCTTGTGTCGTTCGTTGTGTGTGAACTATGAATGTTCATCTTTGGATTGTTGTTTATAGCACTTCATATCATGCTTGTGTACTTAATCAATTTCCATGCTATCGACAATTAGTCGCAGCCCCGTTAGCTTGGGGGCCATGAGAGGGAGTACCAGCATTCGTGCTGACCCCCTTTGGGGGCTGTTTTTACACTTGCAGGTAAGAGGCCCATGAAGTCACTCCACGAGAGTAGGAGCGGTTAGACTTAGGATGGGTTGTTTATTTTGAACACGGGTAGCGCCTGTGCTCCCGTCTGTTTATATTGAAACTGATGTAAGTTTGTGGCCATGACTTAGATACTTAAACTCGGTTGGTTGGTGGTGTTATGGTTGGTGGTGTTTTTGGTCGGTTGTTTATTTTGGATAAGTGTTGTAAATCTATAAGGCCGGTATATTCTACGATCAGACCGTGGCAAGGTCCCGGTGTTTGTTATTTCCGCTGCGACGAATTCGATTAAGTGTTGGTTTTTGCGATAACCACGATTGGCTTTGGACGGGGTGTTACACAGAGGGTTTTGGGTCGGTCGGATCACACTTGGGTCGGTCAGACCCCAAACAAAATATATATATGATTATAGCAATCATATGTATATATATGTATGTGTCTATACACATATATATATGTAGTAGTACAACATTAATGGAATAAAAATGGTAAGTAAGTAAGTACATGAGTAAGAAGACAAGTTAAGGAGTGATAAGAAAAGAATGATTTATAATCAAGCATGAAATGTAAAGAACTAGTAAGTATGTAATGGAAGTAGTAAAGTAAGGATAAGTGGGGTCAATATAAGATCATTGACCATACAACTTCATGTATGTATAGGAATCGAATAGTAGAATCCGAAGGAAAACCGGGAGTACGATATGACCGTGAACGGTATGATTTCTTCATGCCCTGTATCCTAACTTGGTTACTCTGATTTGTGTGCTTATGTGATCACCCAAATAAGATAAATGCACGAATCGGACTTTTATTGCACTTAATTGTGTTTAAGCAATATTGTTCTTGTTGTGTTATCTTGAACATTTAGTTTGTATAATTCTTGAAATGAATGGATGAGAATGAAGTGTATGTGTACCTTGTGGAGTACTCGTGTTGTGTATTAATCCGTGGTATGGAAGTAATGACATCTACTAATTCCTAACCATCTAACTCCTAACTTGAGTATTGAGTAAAATGGAATGAGTAGAAGTCCGATATAGTTTCGGCCACGCGTGAGGATAAGGAAACACAAGAGGTTGGATCCGAATCCTGGCCTTAATCCTCTCCATGGACCAAACCCCTTAAATGGGTAGCATCCTGGATTGGTGAGCCACCCTAAAGCTCGGTGGTGGGATATAGTAGTCCCTGCCCGGAGGTCATACCGACTTGACTTGAGTAAGTAAGTAAGTAGAGTATTGCATGAGTAATGGTCTTGACTAGTCACTAGTACAAAACAGGCTTACCGCAGCGCCCCTATTGCAGTGGTTGTAAGAGAAACCGCTGCAATAGGACGTTTTAAAATTTTCGCGTCACCTACCGCAGTGGTTCCTAGCTAACAACTGCTGCGGTAGGTGACGCGAAAATTTTAAAACTACCTATTGCAGCAGTTCCTCTTACAACCGCTGCAATAGGGGCGCCGCGGTAGGTAGGTCGATTTTTTCAAAAAAGATCCCGCTTATTTTTTTAAAAAAATTACACTATCCCGCTTTTTTTAAGCCTATTGCAGCGGTTGTTAGCTAGGAACCGCTGCAATAGGTAGGTCGATTTTTTCAAAAAAAAAATTCCGGCTTATTTTTTCAAAAATTTCACTTTCCCAGTTTTTTTAGCCTATTGCAGCGGTTGTTACTAGGAACCGCTGCAACAGGTAGGTCGATTTTTTCAAAAAAAAAATTCCCGCTTATTTTTTTCAAAAATTTTACTTTCCCAGTTTTTTTAGCCTATTGCAGCGGTTCTTACTAGGAACCACTGCAATAGGTAGGTCGATTTTTTCAAAAAAAAAAATTCCCGCTTATTTTTTTCAAAAATTTCACTTTCCCAGTTTTTTTTAGCCTATTGCAGTGGTTCTTACTAGGAACCACTGCAATAGGTAGGTTGATTTTTTCAAAAAAAAAAAAAATTCCCGCTTATTTTTTCAAAAATTTCACTTTCCCAGTTTTTTTAGCCTATTGTAGTGGTTCTTACTAGGAACCGCTGCAATAGGTAGATCGATTTTTTCAAAAAAAAAATCCCGCTTATTTTTTTCAAAAATTTCACTTTCCTAGTTTTTTTAGCCTATTGCAGCGGTTCTTACTAGGAACCGCTGCAATAGACTTTTTGTTTTAATATAAAAGTTTCTCCTCTGTTAACTGACGTTAATTATGCTCTGCGCTCTCCTTCTTCTAGCCGCGGCGAACAAGGAACAACTCTGCGCTCTCTTCCTCTCTTCACTCACGGTCGATGGCGAACAAGGTACGCATGCTCTGCGCTAGCTCTCTTCTTCTTTCACTCATTTATTCTTCTTCTCTTCCCTCATGGTAATATGCTCGAACTTATCTTTACTTCGGTAATTTTGTAACCCTAACTGAGAACAAGATGCTCTGCGCCTCCATTAATATTCTCACGCGGTAATTTTGCAACCCTAACTGGCGAACAAGAACATATATGCTATGTGCCTCTTTCTCTTCTCATATCTACACCTCTTTTACTGTAATTTTGCAAATCCGGTTGGTGGACGAGGAACAAGGGTTGCGCCCTGTATTCTCATCTCAAGGTAATTTTGCAACAGGTTTGGAGAACAAGGAACATGTTGTGCGCCTCACGGTAATTTTGCAACTTGATCTGGTGAAAAAAGGAACATATTTTGCGCTGATTCTGAACTGGTGAATGGCTGCGCGAGGAAGAAGATGAAGCAGAATTTTTTTTAAAAAAAAATACCTATGGCAGCGGTTCCTAGCTAACAACTGTTGCAATAGGCTTGTTTTTTTTCAGAAGCCCACCTATGGCAGCGGTTGTTAGCTAGAAACCGCTGCCATAGGCTTGTTTTTTTCCCAGAAGCCCACCTATGGCAGCGGTTGTTAGCTAGGAACCGCTGCCATAGGTAACCTACTGTAGCGGTTCAAAAACCGCTGAGATAGGTCGAGACCCTATCGCAGCGCACCTCATCGCAGCGGTTTTAGAACCGCTGCGATAGACCCAAAACAACCGATGCGATAGGTCTATTTTGTACTAGTGAGTGTAAGTCATTGACCTTGAGTAAAAGAGTAACGTACTCCCGATTAACCCGGGTGTGTAAAGAAGCTAACAAGCAATGTGTATGTACTGGAGAAGCGTATCTCCGTATCAGTAAGTATGAACGGTTGACTTGTAATGTCTTCCTTGTATGTGTTGAAATGAATGTACGTATGCTTTGTAATGTATTGTACTATTGTGAATAAAAGCATGTATGTATGTACGAGCAAATGAACTGCATGTATACTGAAATACCCCAAACTAATAAAATATGGATTAAATATTTAATCACATTGATTAAGGCCTAAACATGCCTTAAGAGTCAACTGAGAACAACAGTGCTCAACACAAAGCAAGATGTTGCACCCTTTGACTGTTTAGGGTAAATAAATACCCAAATGAACTTCTTAGGACCTAAGATTTTGTCCTAAGCTTACTAACACATTATTAAACATGTTACAATTGTTGGACAACACTCCAACACAAAGAACGGGAATTTACATGCTTCAAGGTCAAGAAGGGCAAAAATGTGCTCTAAGAATACCTTAAGGGTCTAATGACCTCTAAATGATATAAGATTGGATACCATGATTAGATATCATGTAAGGAACACAACAAAACTGTTCTCAAAGAAAACAGAGCTCGGAAACACCCTGCGACTCAAAATGTGCACTGAAATTCCTTAAAGCACGTTTTTCGTCTATGAACTCTAAGATAATGACTTTTGTCACTATAAAGACTATAATAAGTTCTTTATAACATTAATGTGACATGTTAGACTATATTATAAAGTTTAAATCAAAGTCTAAAAATAAAATCAAAGATTGGCAATTTAGTATGAATAGTACCCGAAAATAACACTTAAATGCTTGATTTAAGTTAAAGTATGGTCAAAACTCACCCATTGGGTTGACCAAGGGCTGCCGGCATCCTTTGGCAATAATACCCACTCAATCAACATCTTCAATCAATTAAGACAGCTGTTATAATTAGTCACCTACTACCATTTCAAAAGTAATCAAATAATGACATTAAATGACAAAACTCACTTATTTCTCACTCACCTTGCTTCCCCATCGATACCAGCAGCTCCAAACCTCCCTTTGGCTTCCCCATGTCGTGGCTAACTCACCAAGAACAGAAGAGAACATCAATTAATCTTGGTAAGCTAATTAAGCCTTTAAATGTTCATTTTCTTCACAATTTCTTCCTCTTTTCATGGAGCAAAGCATCAACCACTTCCATCAATGTTCTTAGGTTGTTTTGGAGGTTAAATGGAGGGGGTATCTCGACATTAACAAGGGAAGAAGGTGGAGAAAGCCAATCTTGTTCTTAAGGTATAAAAATGTGCTTTAAGCACATATCTTTTGATTCCCTTCAAATTCGGCTGTGAAACTTTGTTTCTAAGCTTATAATCTTCATATTAACATACTTATCCAGTTGGTACATCAAGAGCTTCGAAGTATAGTCAGATCCAAGCCAAAAACACCATTTTAGGCATTTTAAACAAGGTAAAGATTAGCTATCTTCTAATCTGAGTTATACCAGTTTAAAGCTTGGTTTTAGTAGCTCTTTTAACATTCTTTGCCTACTGTAAATACAGGCCGAGATCAACCTTGTATACCTTGGTGTTCTAAGGTAAATTTTACCTTGAAAATTGACATTAAACACTTCCTATGGTTAGATCTTGCTTGGAGACTAACCATGCCTTATTGTTGTTTGGAAACATGTAAACTAAGCTGTGGAAAATAGATCTCCATACAGCCGTGGCCAAACAAGGCTTATACTAGGCAAAAACAAGGTATAAATCACTTAAACTTACACTTGGTATATTAATATGTGTTTATACATATATATATATATGCCGTGAGTGAACAAGTTTATTAAGGTCTTATTTTGACCTTAGGTGATTAAGGAATGGTTTAATAAATTTTATAACTAATTAATTAGCATAATTGTCAAATTTAAGACATTATGTGGAAAATTGGTAAATAAAGAAAATATATGGTAAGGGCCGAGAGTTTATAGTACTTTTGGACATTTATGTGTAATTTATTTTATAAGCCAATGTTGTAATAAGGCCATGTACTTTAGGCCATTTTATTTATGCATTTATAAGCTTTTAATTAAGTTTAAGTGCTAAATATGCATTACCGCATATTATTGGGGTTATAGTGTAATTAAATTAAATTTGGGGGCTATAAAAGGATATAGCCGAAATTTAGAAGTTTAAATGAGTTTATATAAAAAAAAATTATAAGATTATATAAAGTTTTGGGGTGAAAATGTAAATATTGGAAAGTTAGGGGTAATCTATGTATTTACCGTGGAAGTGGGGTCAAAATGATGTTTGGAAGTCAAACATTGACCAAGCAAAGACTTTGACCAGATTTGATGATTTATCAATTTAATTATCAAATTATTCTAAATTTGTATCAAAATGCAACAGTGCATAGTTAAACAACTGTAATTAAACTACCCAGCGCGTCCCTCTCTTTGCTGACACCGGAAGCTGCATACCTGCAAAAATGGTTGTTTGTGGTATGGAATCAGCCCCTGCTGAGTATGTTACTACATGACTGTCATGCCCCCTCGGACCCTCAGTTATTTGGTCGAGAGCATGCAATTCATTTTCATGCAAGTAGTTTAATGTTAAAACTGTAAAGCAACAATATATATTGCAGTAAACTCAAATAACAAACAAGCCCCCGGCTTCACACATCACATTGTAATAAACCACAGAAAGCGTCAAAACGCTTATACGAGTACAAAGACCCTATTTCAACAAACCCTTAATAGTTCATAACTGAGTACGGCGACTCACTCGACCAAACGATCCATAATAATCCACTCACGAGCACAACGACTCGACTCAAGCAGTCCACCAAGCACACAATAGTACAACGACTCCATCAAATCAATTCACCACACACAATATGAGCACAATGACTCACCCCAACAATTCCATCAACATACCACACATAACCACAAAGCATAACCAATGAACAACAAGGCGAAACAACGAGAATTTTAAACGAGTATAAACTCTCGTCTTGGCATGCAAGCCCAAATAATGTTCACCTAATGTACGAGCTAATATAGTCGTTCGTAATTGTTCAGTTATGTCTAATGACAACGTCTCGTTAGAAAGATGTGTCTCTAAGTTACCCATCACCTATGGCGGGTCACCCACGGCAGTAGCCACTCCAGCGGTAGAGTCTCCGACCTACGAACCATCTGTAGTTCGTTGGAATTTATCCAGATACTTACGGCTACCCCACGGTATCCTAGTATCGTTAATGGATCACAGTTCACAACAAAAACCACACATCCTCTTGAAAACTTACTTATTCCATCATCGTTTTACTATTCTTCTTGACACAGCAGACTAAGGTCATTAGTCCAATCCCGAGTATGTCGACTCGGGATCCAGTGTTATACGAAGCGGCGTTAAACAGGCCAGTGCTCCGTATATAAGTCTCGGATAATATATATCTTATTATCCTAGTGCTACAAACGTTCTTTACTTACGTTCCTTATATACACATATAGATAGCATCATTGCCGCTAGTTCGTTTTATAGTATGTTCATATATACGAACGGTACTGTTATCGTACAACAGTAATAATAAAGCAACATTAATACACAACTCAAGCATATTAATTCACAGAAGCAGACATTCAATCTTATCACAGATTTTCACATAAGTCTGAACTGAGGAAGTCCTCAGAGACAATCAAGCCACATAAATAACATACCGTTCACCCTGAAAGTATTACGGTGGAGTATGATTCAGCTAGATCCGATGCTCCTCGAGACGCCTCTAACAATCTATCAATATGCATCACACTATGCATCAGCATCTCATACTAGCAATACACTACGGCACCCCGTACCGTTACTAATCCATCCCGGTTTATTCCCCGTTGCTAACTGATAACGTTTGTCGGGTTTTCGGTTTAACTCGGGATTAGGAAAGGCGTCATATTTCATGCGTGGTTACGTCGAGTATATTAATATACTTAACTTTAAACGTTTACTATCGCATGTAATTTAATACACATTTGTATATTTTATAGCTTGTCACTATATTGCATGTATAATCTTAATCGTTTATTATACATCTCACCTTAGTATTTATTTTCCTAAGGTTTGTGTTTCCAAGTTTAATGTGGTATAATTCGTACGCAAAATACTTTGAATTATATAATCCTCATTTCCATGTACACTCCTAACATTAGAATTTCCATATCTAATGTTTGTAATTCTTCTCTCCTTATCTTATATCTCTTTAATTATGATAATATATGGTTATTGAACCACATTATATTTTTCCACACCATAACATATATTTATTTATATACATGTATTATGGGACCATTTATTATATGGTAAATCTTATAATATATTCATTCTCTTTTAATGAATATTCTTATATTATAAATGTTATAACCTTTATAACATTGAAAACCACATTATAAATTTTTTGTTCTAAAATCCCCATTATTTCCGAACAGCATTTATTTTCTTGAATACTACAAAATCCACCACATAATCATATAATGTTATATTATAGTTATATAACATATATTATGACATTTATGTCATTAAAACACTTATAACCTATAGTTATACATTGTTAATAATACCAACAGCCCTTAAACTTTCGGTTTTTATTTTCCACCACTGCACTTCCATAATTTACAAATCAACCCAATTTACAATACATAGTTTTCTAATATCTTAAAACTATATATTATACACATATCTTTATAAAATCTTGTATATAACTCCCAAAATTACCAAACTATACCAAAAGGTTATAAATATCATTCCTAACCTTATACTCTTATAATTCACGGTTTTTACCCACATGTTACCCTTTGTAACAATGTTATAAAATATCATATATTATACTTATTAATTCTTATTAACTCCAAACTTAACCAAATAAATTCCTAAAATTCCTAGTACTCCATAGGTGTATAAATACCATTTTATACCCAAAACTTTCGGTAATCACACATATACCCATATGTTATGTAATTTTTACATTTTAATACAATAACTTAGTATAATTTGATAATTAAATTGATAAATCATCAAATCTGGTCAAAGTCTTTTGCTTGGTCAATGTTTGACTTCCAAACATCATTTTGACCCCACTTCCCGGTAAATACATAGATTACCCCTAACTTTCCAATATTTACATTTTCACCCAAAAACTTTATATAATCTTATAATTTTTTTATAAAACTCATTTAAACTTCTAAATTTCGGCTATATCCTTTTATAGCCCAAATTTAATTTAATTACACTATAACCCCAATAATATGCGGTAATGCATATTTAGCACTTAAACTTAATTAAAGCTTATAAATGCATAATAAAATGGCCTAAAGTACATGGCCTTATTACAACATTGGCTTATAAAATAAATTACACATAAAGTCCAAAAGTACTATAAACTCTTGGCCCTTACCATATATTTTCTTTATTTACCAATTTTCCACATAATGTCTTAAATTTGACAATTATGCTAATTAATTAGTTATAAAATTTATTAAACCATTCCTTAATCACCTAAGGTCAAAATAAGACCTTAATAAACTTGTTCACTCACGGCATATATATATATATATATGTATAAACATATTAATATACCAAGTGTAAGTTTAAGTGATTTATATACCTTGTTTTTGTTTTGCCTAGTATAAGCCTTGTTTGGCCACGGCTGTATGGAGATCTATTTTCCACAGCTTAGTTTACATGTTTCCAAACAGCAATTAAGGCATGGTTAGTCTCCAAGCAAGATCTAACCATAGGAAGTGTTTAATGTCAATTTTCAAGGTAAATTTACCTTAGAACACCAAGGTATACAAGGTTGATCTCGGCCTGTATTTACAGTAGGCAAGAATGTTAAAAGAGCTACTAAAACCAAGCTTTAAACTGGTATAACTCAGATTAGAAGATAGCTAATCTTTACCTTGTTAAAATGCCTAAAATGGTGTTTTTGGCTTGGATCTGACTATACTTCAAGCTCTTGATGTACCAACTGGATAAGTATGTTAATATGAAGATTATAAGCTTAGAAACAAAGTTTCACAGCCGAATTTGAAGGGAATCAAAAGATATGTGCTTAAAGCACATTTTTATACCTTAAGAACAAGATTGGCTTTCTCCACCTTCTTCCCTTGTTAATGTCGAGATACCCCCTCCATTTAACCTCCAAAACAACCTAAGAACATTTATGGAAGTGGTTGATGCTTTGCTCCATGAAAAGAGGAAGAAATTGTGAAGAAAATGAACATTTAAAGCTTAATTAGCTTACCAAGATTAATTGATGTTCTCTTCTGTTCTTGGTGAGTTAGCCACGACATGGGGAAGCCAAAGGGAGGTTTGGAGCTGCTGGTATCGATGGGGAAGCAAGGTGAGTGAGAAATAAGTGAGTTTTGTCTTTTAATGTCATTATTTGATTACTTTTGAAATGGTAGTAGGTGACTAATTATAACAGCTGTCTTAATTGATTGAAGATGTTGATTGAGTGGGTATTATTGCCAAAGGATGCCGGCAGCCCTTGGTCAACCCAATGGGTGAGTTTTGACCATACTTTAACTTAAATCAAGCATTTAAGTGTTATTTTCGGGTACTATTCATACTAAATTGCCAATCTTTGATTTTATTTTTAGACTTTGATTTAAACTTTATAATATAGTCTAACATGTCACATTAATGTTATAAAGAACTTATTATAGTCTTTATAGTGACAAAAGTCATTATCTTAGAGTTCATAGACGAAAAACGTGCTTTAAGGAATTTCAGTGCACATTTTGAGTCGCAGGGTGTTTCCGAGCTCTGTTTTCTTTGAGAACAGTTTTGTTGTGTTCCTTACATGATATATAATCATGGTATCCAATCTTATATCATTTAGAGGTCATTAGACCCTTAAGGTATTCTTAGAGCACATTTTTGCCCTTCTTGACCTTGAAGCATGTAAATTCCCGTTCTTTGTGTTGGAGTGTTGTCCAACAATTGTAACATGTTTAATAATGTGTTAGTAAGCTTAGGAAAAAATCTTAGGTCCTAAGAAGTTCATTTGGGTATTTATTTACCCTAAACAGTCAAAGGGTGCAACATCTTGCTTTGTGTTGACCACTGTTGTTCTCAGTTGACTCTTAAGGCATGTTTAGGCCTTAATCAATGTGATTAAATATTTAATCCATATTTTATTAGTTTGGGGTATTTCAGTCTACCCTCCTTAAAAAGACTTCATCCCGAAGTCCTTACCCATCTGCAGTTCACCTAAGGAATCAAGTTCCACTAAGTAATCACAGACAGATCATCACTAGGGAGTACATTCCACTACATCCAGACCTAGTCTATATGTATCACATTTGATACAGCGTCCATCTCCTTCCATATAGTCAATAATCATGACACATTCATTCATAAACAGCACTAAACAAGGTGCAAAACTCATAGTACACAGCACTAGACAACGTGCAAAACTCATAGTACACAGCACTAGACAAGGTGCAAATCTCATAGTACACAGCACTAGACAAGGTGCAAATCTCATAAAGTACTCAAAGGTGTTTGCAAGGAATACTCCACGCATCCCTATCTACATGTTAGTATCTCGCGAGGATACCCACACATCATTCCACATGTATGTGTGCACATATAGTTAACGTTGACAGTTCACAGGGAAGCAGTCTTAAAGACCAGGACTTTACGATCCCCAACCCCAGCCAATGTCTACTACCCGCGGACACACCGGTTTAATAACGAAGGACACTGCGGTCCACGGCTCCTCGGACAGTATCACCTTATTTCCTTAGTCACCCACAGACACACCGGTCTCATGACAAAGGCCTCTGCGGTCCATGGCTCTCTGGGTGATGTCACTCGCAGACACACCGGTCTAATGACGAAGGACTCCACGGTCCACGGCTCTTCGAGTGACGCCCTAAATTTCAATTTCTATTCATATCTGTGTCCACTTGTAGGAAGTTTCGAGAGTCATTCAACCCTGACATGGTGCACTGTTGCATTTTGATACAAATTTAGAAACGTGTATAGGATTGGGATACTTAGAACGCTCACTGTGAATGTATTTTATATTGGTTTGGGAAAGTTAGATCTATCTCTTGTTGTTACTCACTGCGAGAAATTGTTTCGTATTTGAGAATATATCAGTAAGCACGTTATTACTCGTATGGGCGAGTAAGAACGGTGACACCAGTAGTTCAATTGTTGAGATTACCGCTGCGATTATAATGTTAAGTAAGATGATTAGGAGCCGATTAGAGTACGGGTGTTACATATACGACCAAGTAGTTGGCGTACCCTCGCTAGTACGCGGGGTATGCGGATTTCATATTCAGCGTAAGCTGAGCCCCTTGGGGCATTGTTTTT
>CM041776.1:91558195-91724119 GCA_023374045.1 Limonium bicolor
TCTCTTCAATGCTAAATCCTAGTTCATTGAAGAGCTCACCTATCAGAACATGTCAACTCTAATCTAGCAGTTGACAAAAGACATATAGGTGGAATAAGTGCGAAGAATTGTTAGCGTTTGTAGAAGAGATTATCTATCCGACTAATCTTTCCCCAAATCTCCAGGTTAATTCGAACTACCTATTAATCACCTTGTCTGATCCTAATAGGTTTCGCAGAACAACTCTATAACTCGCGAAATAAATAGAGAAGATGAATGATAATCATTAACCTAGAAACAATCCATTACAGTCTCATAATCAAATTGCAGAATTCTTAACTACATTGTATCCATTACGAACAACCCTACCCCAGAGTTAATCCCTACTAGCCAGACATACAAAGAAGCAGATAAATACAATCAACATAGAATTCATCTAAAGGAAGAAAAACCCTCGAATTGAACGATTATCCAGAATCAATGGCTGCAGGTGCAAGGTTGAAGATGATGGACTGACTCCCTTCTGTTGACGCTCCTCCTCAATGATGATAGAATGCTTAATGAATGGGGATGAAGGTGAAGCTGATGCTGATGGTGTGGATGAGTGGAAGGAGCGTTGTTTTTCAGCGTGAGAGTGTTGTGAAGTAGTGATAGGTAAAGAATGATGCTTCTCTCCACTGATTAGGTCACTTAAATAGATTTTCTTCCTCTTTCTCCCTTCAAAACGCACGCCGAACTTCTGCTGAATTTTTAGTCGCGTCCGAACATTGGTCCGACCTTCAATGTTTGGACACATTGCTTTGAGCGCTTCAATTCAAAAAATCTCGACTTGTGTTCGAACTTTGATGTTCGGACACAAGTTCGGACATGCTCCGTAGGTCAGACTTCCGACTTTTCTCAATGCGATTCTCGAACCATGTCCGAACGTCGATGTTCGGACTGAAGTTCGGACATTCCATCAGGCGCAGCACACGAACTCTCGACTTGCGTCCGAACTTGGAAGTTCGGACACAAGCTCGGACATTCCTTCAAAATCCTCTAAATTCATCGTTCTGACTCCAATTCGACCCCCGTTTGTTGCATCATCTCCCTTGTGAGTTAATCTACTGTTTCCTTGGCTTTTCTCTGCATTTTAACATAGAAAAAGGTATCAACCCTTAACAAACAACAAACCAAAGGAAAACGTATGCCAAGTGTGGAATATTATCCATGCGCGTAAGAAAAATAGGCATTAAAGATCACTAAAACCAGTCACATTTCCCACTCATCATACCTCCTCACACTTAACCTTTGCTTGTCCTCAAGCAAAGCAGGAGTAAGATACCTCAGAATGACTTAGGACCAAACCTCGGGATTACATAAAATAAGGAGTCAAGCCACAATAACCATAACCACCCAAGAATCGATTTGCTCTTAACTGCATGTCTTCTTTAAACAGTGAAGCACGCTTTTAAAACAAAAGATTATGAAGAAGTCAGATCATGAAGTCAAAACGTAAAGTAACTCAGAACCTTCCAACCTTTTCTCTTCTCAAACCCGTGGATGACAAGGGGTGTGTAGTTCTACTACCATATTCCGCAGAACCTTTCAACACCACGTATTCATGATCTAGTTAAAGGATTTACCATAAACATAAGACTTTAAATAGCTTCCTCTTTTTTTTCTTTTGCGTACATATTAATTTTTTTCGCGTAAACAATTCATCCCCCAGACTTTTCTCTCGATCCTTTTAACGGTATTGGGTCTTTTATCCCAGATCAGATGACCTTAGGTAAACGGGTGATGAAGCACCCCAAGGACTTAATAACCGGATGGAAGAGGCCAGTTTTGGTTCAGAAAAATACTTAGATCAGAGGAGTACCTTGCCTTTATCCTTCATTCCAGACATTCTCATCATTCCCAAGGTTCCAAGTTAAACTAGTTCTGACTCCACAACTAACTTGCCCACAAACATTTACAAAATTCAGATTTTACCAAAATATAAAAACACACAGGTTTGAGCAAACCAAACCCTTAAGGTTATCACCGGACTCGACTCCACAACTAAAGATCCACCCAAGTATTCAACACCAAGAAGCACTCTAAGGAAATTACCCCCCATGTAGCCCAAAACCAAACAAATATTAGTGCGAGATGCAAGATAAATGGCTGACACATTCAGAAGATCTCCCCCTTCCTCACACTTAATGAGGAGCAATGTCCACATTGTTCAGAAAAATATCACAAGAAAGAGATCGCCTGAAATGTGTCAGACTCACAAGGGTGCAAGTGAAGAGTTACAAAGTTATAGACGTTAAAGCACAAGCCGAAATGAAACCAAAAAGAGAAAGAAACTAAAAACTCCCCTGATGTCGTTTATGATGATGGAGGAAGAAGGTCTTCCTCACACTTAGTGTCCTGGTAGGGGAGAAGGTTTCCTCACATTTCCTTCCAAGCAAGTGTCCAGCATGGAGTCAGCACGATAAAGCATACTTGTACACATTCAACAAACAACAGAGAAATATGCTAGAAGCATCGCATTAGTGACAACAGTATTCGGAGTTAAAGATTAGAACAAACTAAAAGTGAAATAATTAAAAATACAACCCAATCGAAATAAAAGAAAAAGGTCTAACACAACTGAAAGTAAATCCACACAGAAGTCCAGATAAGGCTGCGAAACAAAAGTAGCAACAGCCAACACCAAAATTACTGTGGGGGCGGTAGTACGCCTGCCACTGCTGAAACTGAGTGAGCAGGGCTTCATAGTCGTCCTGAGAGCGGCGCGCCTGCTGCTGTAGAGTCTCGATCTCCGCCTGATAGCGTCGATCCATCTCCATGAAGCGGGACTCCAGCTGATCAAACTCATAGCGAGTGACATACTCGCTCTCAGGGGCTGGTAGCGCAAGAAAGGCCTCCTCCTCGTCAGGTGTAGCAGTAGGAGCGGGCTCTGATGGACCCTCACCCGCCTCTCGCTGGCGCTTCTGTGGTCGCGCGGCAGCCTTCTTCTTCCATTGTCCCCCGCTAAACTCAAACCACATCTTCTTCAGGGCGCCCACATCGATAGGAGACCGCGCAGCATGCAGCCCTGCAGAGGGAATGGTAACCATCTGCCTCCTCAGGATGTGGCAGAGCATGACCGGATAGCCTAGCTTGTGGCGGTCCTTGTGCTCCATAATATGCTGCATGTGTAAGAAGATCACCCACGGCAAGTAAGTAATCTCTGCAGCCCCAGCAAATGACGGATTCAGCACCGCCTGAAGAAGTAGGAAGTCAGTGTGGTTCAGGTCCGAGCTCTGACGTGGTACAACGTTCGCAGCCAGTAGTGCGAACAGGACTCTCTCCTGAGGGCTCTGAAGCGAATCAGCAGGGACGACCTGCTTTGATGGGTCATCCCCTCTGCGTCGTCGTGGTCCCTGAACCATGAGGGGGGTATAGTGGTTGATAGCTGCTGCCTTGAAATCATGAGGGTTGAGGTGCTGAGGAGCTTCGGGGGCGGGATAAGGAAGGTCCAGATAGCGAGCAATCTCCAAGGTGGAGACCGTCACTCTCTCACCGTCTACAATGGACTTGATCTGGCCGTTCTGGAAGATTGCATTCCCATAGAACATGTGCACCAACCTTTCAGAATATTGGCCCCCCATATCCAATATTTTTCCCCAACTAAATGGGTCCAGTAATGCCCTCAGTCCCAGCTGCTGCTCCAGTTCCGGGACCACACCCCGCTCAGCAATTATGTCCACCTCCTTGGCGAACCACTCGCGGGCTGCGTCGTTTCTAAATTCCTCTTGCTGACCTCGACGCCTTGAACTGGTGCTAGCTCCCGTAGCCCTCTTACCACGTACCACGGCCGGTAAATCTGCTCAACATCTGCTCATACAAGGGTAAGCAATGTCAAATAAAGGAAAGCAAGGACATATTTCTAAATGTGCACATAATTACCCAAAATCTGACAGAGTGTCCCCTAAAAATTCATTATTCTCCACAGCACAGATTTATCAGCTTTTCATTTGCAACTGAGAACTACTACCAGTGATCAGCAGAGATTCAACCAACAGAATATCCTATAGTCCAACCGTTTGTAACGCCATCTTAGTCAATGGTTCTATCTCAGCATTGCAGAATCCACATATGCAAAATAACATCAAAATAGTGTGATTCAACCACTTCTACCAACAATTCAACCCACAGCAGGGATTGAAGCTAACACATGCATATTTAGTTCAACACACTCAACTCAAACAGCACTTTCTCGGCTAATGATGCCACAGATTTCGAAACTTTGCACAAGCACAAATAAAAGAAGTTAAGAAGTGGAGAAAATACCTTGTTCAAGTTGAATGGGGAATTAGAAGCACGGAGAACAACAGAATCTGCAAGATTAGACTCAAATTCCACCAAATGCGACAGTTAGGGTTTCGGATCGAACAGGCTCAAAAATCGGAGATATTTATGGGTTTCTGATCGATTTTGAGGCCTAGAGTGTTAGAGAATTGAAAAACGAACAGATTGATGCTAAGAATGGAAGATTTGGTGGAGTTTTGAGGGAGTTGTGAGAGATTGAAGAAGAGGGGAGAAAGGGGCTCTGTGTGCGTCGCGAGGAGGAAGAAATATTTTTGCAAGTTTTCAGTCCGTCCGCGCCTATTTAGTTTCAGAAATTTCGAAGTGTCCGAACTTCAATGTTTGGACAGAAGTTCGGACATACGTACCTGGATTGCGCTTCGCATCGTGTCCGAACTTCGAAGCTTGGACCGAAGTTCGGACACCTCGTGCTTTCGTTTCGCCAAACTCTCGTGTTGGGTCCGAACTTCGATGTCCGAACCGAAGTTCGGACTTATTGTTTTGCACAGCCCTCAGACTCTCGAATCAGGTCCGAACTTCAATGTCCGGACTGAAGTTCGGACATCACCAAAATGCACCTCTTTATTTCTTTTGAGCTCAAACCACTGCAGCAAAAACATTATCCTAAAGCAAAACTATAAACAACATAAAAAACACAGAATTAAAACCCGATTCAATACTGGGTTGCCTCCCAGTCAGCTGCTCTTCTTTAATGTCTTTAGCTAGACAATTCCTGTTTGATCAATCAGAGCTAGTGTGGTGGGCAGCTCCACACAGCTTACAGCGAATTCCTTCAACTTTCGCAATTCTTTCCGTATCTGCCAAGAGAACTTCTCTTCGTGTTCGAGCTCGTCTCTTGCGAAATCATCTTTGTTGTAGGATTGAAGTCACTCTCCAAAAAGAATATTGCCTGCAAGGGTAAAAGATTATGATCAGTACCAAGATAGCCTTTTAATCGAGCACCATTTACCTTAAAGTTTCACCAGCCTTATTCTCCAGCTCGTATGCTCCATAGGATGTGACTCCCACAACTCTGAAGGGGCCTGACCAATGTGACTTTAGCTTCCCAGGGAAGAGACGTAGCCTAGAGTTAAAAAGCAGCACCAGATCCCCCACTTTGAAGACTCTTTTTTGTATCATCCGGTCGTGGATCCTTTTGGTGCGCTCTTTATAGATTCTTGAGCTATCGTACGCCTGGTCTCTCAGTTCCTCCAACTCAGAGAGCTGAAATCGCCTCTTCTCTCCAGCATCACACAAATCAAAGTTAGGAGCCTTTAAAGCCCAATAAGCTCTGTGCTCTAGCTCAACTGGGAGATGACAAGCCTTCCCGTATACTAGCTTAAAAGGTGACATCCCAATGGGAGTCTTGAATGCATTTTATAAGCCCACAGAGCATCGTCAAGCTTGATAGACCAATCCTTCCTGGAGGAGTTGACTGTCTTCTGGAGAATCCATTTTAGCTCTCGGTTACTCACTTCTGCTTGCCCATTAGTTTGGGGGTGATAAGGTAAAGCAACCTTATGAGTCACCCCGTACTTCGTCATCAGAGAATCAAAAGCCTTGTTGCAAAAGTGAGAACCTCCGTCACTGATGATAGCTCTTGGTACACCAAATCTGGTAAAGATGTTCTTCTTCAAGAATTTCACCACAGTTCTAGCATCAGCAGAAGAGCAGGGGATTGCTTCGACCCATTTGGAAACATAATCTACAGCAACGAGGATGTAGTGGTTTCCATGAGAAGAAGGAAATGGGCCAGTGAAGTCAATACCCTAGACATCAAACAGTTCAACTTCAAGGATTCCCTTTTGAGGCATCTCATGCCTTCTTGAAGTGTTCCCCATCCTCTGGCAGTTGTCACAGTGAGCACAAAGCGATCGACAATCTTTGTGTAGAGTGGGCCAGTAAAAACCACACTCTAACACCTTAGCAGCTGTCCTAGTAGAACCGTGGTGAGCCACCTGCCTCTCGGGAATGGCAGAATTCAATCACAAGCACAAACATGTTTACCCCTCGTATCAGGGAGACCTCTTCTGATTAAACCACAGCACATACTCTGAGAGGGAAGAGATAGGGGTCCTCCCAAACGTAATGACGGGTTTCAGACAGAAACTTCTTCCGCTGGTTGTAACTTAGATCATGGGGAACCAAACCAGAGGCAAGATAGTTAGCCAGGTCAGCATACCATGGCTCTTTAACTTTCCCAATTACAAAGACTGTTTCGTGAGGGAAGAATTCATTTATGGGAACCCCGTCATCTGGAGTCTCAAGCCTAGATAAATGATCTGCAACCTCATTCTGCTTTCCTTGCTTATCAACAACTTCCAAGTCGAACTCTTGGAGAAGCAGAATCCATCTTAGAAGTCTAGCTTAGAATCATTCTTTTGGAATAGGTATTTCAAGGCAGAGTGGTCGGTGTGAGCAATTACCTTACTTCCCAGCAGATAAGGCCTGAACTTGTCAAGAGCGAACACCACAGCAAGTAGCTCCTTCTCAGTGGTGGTGTAGTTCTTTTGAGGCTCCGACAGAGTCTTACTCGCATACGTTATAACTCTCAATATTTTATCCTTCCTTTGACAGAGTGCAGCACCAACAATAAAGTCACTAGCATCTGTCATGACCTCAAAAGGAAGGGACCAGTCAGGGGGAACCACAATGGGGGCAGAGATGAGTTTACTCTTGCAGAAGATCAGACAAGGGCTTCGCAATTTTTGAAAAGTCCTGGATGAACCTTCGATAGAACCCTGCGTGGCCCAGAAAAGATCTCACTCCTCTGACTGAAGTGGGAGGAGGTAACCCCTCAATGACTTCCACCTTCGCCTTGTCCACTTGGATACCGTCTTTTGAGACCCTGTGGCCGAGCACTATACCCTCATGTACCATGAAATGGCACTTCTCCCAATTTAAAACCAGGTGGCCTCTGATAAGTCAGGAATTTACCTATTTCTAAAGGGTCTTTTGAGACCCAATTTGTTATCATTTACTACTAAATTCCTGTCTTATGAGTGATTTATGTTTTTGTTGCAATTGTCTTCTTTTATGGTTTTTGTGTGCTTTTTCAGGTATGTAATCTCAAAAGAAGCATTTTCATGTCATTGTTGAGATCATAGTTTTTCAAACAAGCTAAAGAGCCAAGGAAAATTCTTCATCGGAACAACTTCAAGCTCGGTCCGGGACCTAACTATGGAGCAAGGACCCGGATCACAAGTGACTCAAATCTCGCCCTGAAACTATGTGTGTCCGGTACTTAGGGGAAGAATAAAGACCCGGACCACATTGCAAATCAACTCCCGAATGAAATTCAGGCATGGTCCGGGACTTAACTATGGAGCTAAGACCCGGACCACAATGTGACTCGTATCTCGTATTAAAATTCTTGGTCCGGGCCTGGATTCAGGAGTGAAGACCCGGACCACTCAAGAAGGCCACTCTCGACCCATTTTAATGTTCTGGTCCGGGACTTTTTACGGATCCTAAGTCCCGGACCAAACGGCTGATTCAGAGGTCTGTAGTGCGCGAGTTTGGAAAGAAGAGATTCTCTTCTTATTATATAGCCGCCCCATGATTTCCCATACGATTAGCCTATTATATACGGCCGCCCCATACCTCAATAATCCATCCTCCTACTGATTAAGTCTTTCTTTCCAGCTTCATCCACCAACCAGAGCACCATCGTACTCACCCGAGAATACTATAAATAGAGTGCTAGTCCTTCTCATTCAGCACACAGTCCTCGGGGACAACAATCTCTTCCTCCACAAACTCCTCCACATTCACATTTCCACCACAGTACGTAGTAGTTTTACTACTACTACTAATCACCTTCATCCCATTATATCCACCACCTCCATTACGTAAAACATCATTCACTCATTCATCCACACACCTCCATTTATCATCCCATTTCCACCGGAAGATAGAAGACCAAGCAGGAGAAGAGAAGAGAAGAGAAGAATTGCTCAACCACCTTTATAAACATGGCTTCTTCTATCCCTCTCTTAGTTTTACTTATCATTATGCTTGAGTAATTCTATTAGCACTTTGGGATGGGGGTATGAACTTAAATCCCCCATCTATGTTGTAAAACCTACACTTTATTTATTGCGGTTGTTTTCTCTCTTTTATATCATTAATGTTATAACCTGATCATTTATAGCATTTGTGGTGATTTCCAACAACATATGATTTTGAGTTGGGAGTTGTGACCGAAAAGAGAGAGAAACCTTAGATTATGGTTAGCTTGATTAGTTGGTGAAATTTAAGGCTATTAATATGGACTTGTTGTTAATGCTATCTAGTGATTTGAACTCTACTTGATTAGAGAGTTGGAAGCAAGCTAGGTAAGAGTGGTTTATTCATGATTTGAAGGACCTTTATATTAGTCCAGATAGACAATCTGAGTGAAGTGGGTTTACTAATATAGTTGGGGTAAATTTAGGGGATTATAATCATCCTAAAGTGCTTTCCATTCCAATTCATTACATCACATTTTATTTACTACTGCTCTTATTTTATAATTCCTCTCTGAACCAAACCAATACACTTGCCTTCGGCTAAACCCCCTATTTACTGTTTATAACCGATTACCGAAGCTAGGGAGATCGATATACCAATTTCCTAGTGGAACGACATCTTTACTACTACATCCGACTAGGGTTCACTTGCCCTTTTTCTGTACTTTCAATAACACCCTCTTAAAACTATCAACAAGTTTTTGGCGCCGCCGCCGGGGAAATTGATAGTCCCTATCATTTTTCCCCAATTTCGGTAATTTCGGTTTCATTTATTTTGAATTGCCTTTAACTCTTATTTTTTTTCCTGTGCATGCCAAGTACTCGAACTAGCAACTCTCCTCTCGCTAGTCCAAGGTCCGAGCCTGAAAGATCATTTAGGAGGATCAGAAGGAATTTATTCAATCACACCATGGCCGACGATCACCAAGAGTCAGAAACCCAACCGACCTCTCAAAGACTACCACCGGCCGAACACGAAGGAGGAAGACCATCAGCGATAGTTCTTCCAACCTTGACACCGAACGAAGCTTCTCAATGGCCTTCAAAACCCATTTTATCACTGCAATTCGGGAGCAAGGAAAATTCAGTGGGGCAAATCCGGATGATGCTCCAAATCACTTGAGCCTCTTCTTGGAATTCTGCAACTCATTCGGCAAAACGGGCAATCTGAACGAGAGGATCCGGCTACAACTCTTTCCACATTCACTATCCGACTCAGCTCTAAGATGGTATCGAAGCCTCCCGTTAAGATCTATCCAAACATGGGAGCAAATGGCTAGCAAGTTTCTTGCCAAGTACTATCCCACAAGCAGGACGAGGCAACTAATCGGCGAAATAAACACCTTCTGCCAAGAACCAGGCGAGACCTTATACGATGCTTGGGACCGGTTCAAGGAGATACTATTGAACTGCTCACACCATGGCCTAGACGACCAATCACTATGCTTGTCATTCTTCAACGGGCTAGACGACACCAACCGCCTTCTTGTAAACTCCTCTGCAGGAGGAAGTTTCATGACAAAGTCTCCTGAAGAAGGAATGGAGCTCTTAGAGACAATGACGAGCGACACAAGACAATGGTCCAGAGCAAAGGGGAGAGCACCAAGAGCAGCTGGCCTCCTTCATGTACAACCCACCGATCATCTCTCAGCACAGATCTCATCTCTCACGAAGATGGTAGAGAAGCTAGCTACCGCACAAACTGAAATTGTCAAGACAATAGCTTCTTCATCTTCCAGCCAAAACTCAGAGGGATGTGCCATTTGTGCGGGTCCTCACGACACTAGATGCTGTGAGGGAGAGATAAACCAACAGGAGGATGTAAACTTCATCGGAAACCAAGCATACAACAAACAACAACGCGCCATGGAGAAACCATCCAAACTTTTCGTGGAGAACCGACCAAGGCCAAGGAGGACAGAGACAAACTTACAACAACTCTCAAGGGTACAGACCCCAACAACCCAATCAACCTTCAAACCTTCAACAAGGGTATAGACCACAAGGAGCCCCTCCGGGTTTCCAAAATCAAAAACAACAAGAGCCACAATCTTCTGCCCCCAGCGGGACTTCAAGATTAGAGAACCTAATGGCTGACTTCATCATCGCTACAAAGACCAAGTTTTCAGAACAAGAGGCTTTCAACAAAAGCATTGAAACCCAGCTTAGTCAGATATCTCAGCAAGTCTCCCGAAGACCACCGGGCACCCTTCCAAGCCAACCAAATCCCAATCCAAGGGAAGAAGCTAAAGCAATAACCTTGAGAAGCGGCCGGGATCTTCAACCCTCCTACTCACCAGACAACCAAGAGATCCAAAATGAAAGTCAAGATCACCAAGAAGAAGAACAAGAGATTGTTGAGGGAGTTCCTCCTCAACCGAAAGACACTCCCAAGGAGAAAGAGGCTCCTGAATCATCTTCTCCCTCTACTCTTGCTAGACCTCCACTTCCTCTTCCATTCCCAAATAGACTTAAAAAGAGAAACTTAGATGAACAATTTGGGAAGTTTTTAAGCATTTTTAACAAACTGACAATCAATCTTCCTTTTGCAGATGCTCTGAAACAAATGCCGATCTACGCCAAGTTCATGAAGGACATCCTAGCTAATAAAAGAGCAACACTTGGAACGGAGACGGTGCAGCTCACTGAAGAGATCTCGGCAGTCCTACTACGGAACCCTCCTCCAAAACTGGGATCCTGGTTTGCCTATAATCCCTTGCTCTATCGGTAATATAAATTGTGGTGGTGGATTATGTGATTTAGGTGCAAGCATAAATCTCATGCCTCTTTCAATTTTCAATAAACTTGGGATTGGTGAATGTGCACCCACTGCCATGCAATTACAACTAGCTGATAGGTCTCTAGTCTTCCCAAAAGGGAAAGTCGAGGATTTGGTAGTGACCGTAGGGACATTTGTTTTTCCGGCAGATTTTATTGTCATCGATATGGAGGAGGATGCTAGAGTTCCGCTAATTTTAGGTCGTCCTTTCTTAAGAACTGCTAGGACTCTGATAGATGTGGAAAGTGGAAAAATTATCTTAAGATTCCATGATGAGAAACTTGAATTTGATATGTCCAAGGTAGTAAAGAACCCGCACATGCGGAAGCTGCTTTCACTATAGATATTGTTGAATCTCTTTTACAAGATAATTACTCTAATTGCTTTGAGTGTGACACTTTGACTACTGCTCTGACTGATCCTTGTGGAGACCGGGAGGATGAACCAGAAGTAAAAGAAATGGTGGCTGAATTAGATAGGAGGTCTATGCCTTATCGATCATACTACCCACCACCGAGCTCTTGGAACGGACTGCACAAACTCCTCACCTCGATTGAGAAGCCACCTACCATAGAATTGAAGCCTCTTCCCTCTCATCTAAAATATGTCTACCTAACTGACCCCTGTGATCTTCCTGTCATTATCTCCTCTTCTCTCACAGGTACACAGGAGGACAGTTTGTTGAAAGTGCTTCGAAGCCACAAAAGAGCCATCGGGTGGTCCATTTCTGATATAAAGGGTATCAATCCTAACTTCTGCACTCACGAATCTTCATGGAGGATAGCTTCAAACCACTAGTTCAACCACAAAGGAGGCTGAACCCGAACATGAAAGAAGTTGTCAAAAAGGAGGTGCTTAAACTACTGGACTCCGACATCATCTACCCCATCTCTGATAGCAAGTGGGTGAGTCCAGTGCAAGTGGTGCCAAAGAAGGGAGGAACTACGGTAGTACCTAATGAAAGGGTGAGTTAGTCCCCCAACGAACTATTACAGGGTGGAGAGTCTGTATAGACTATAGAAAGCTCAATGCCGCCACAAGAAAGGATCATTTCCCCTTGCCATTCATTGATCAGATGCTCGAGAGGCTGGCAGGTCAAGATTACTACTGTTTCCTTGATGGTTATTCGGGATACTTTCAAATCCCCATAGCCCCTGAAGATCAAGAAAAGACAACCTTCACCTGCCCGTATGGAACTTTTGCCTACCGAAGGATGCCATTTGGTCTATGCAATGCACCTGCCACATTCCAAAGGTGCATGATGGCCATATTCTCAGATTTCTTGGAGAAAAGCATCGAAGTGTTCATGGATGATTTCTCAGTTTTCGGGCTCACGTTTGAAACTTGTTTAGCAAACTTGGATGCCATACTGACACGATGTGAAGAGACAAACTTGGTGCTCAACTGGGAGAAGTGCCACTTCATGGTCAGGGAAGGGATTGTCCTTGGGCATAAGATCTCCTCCAAAGGCATAGAAGTTGACAAGGCCAAGGTAGAAGTTATCGAGAAGCTCCCGCCACCAAACTCAGTCAAAGACATAAGAAGCTTCCTCGGGCATGCCGGCTTCTACAGGAGGTTTATAAAGGATTTCTCAAAAATCTCTAAACCCCTTTGTGACCTCCTAGCCAAGGATACCAAATTTGACTTCACCCAGGAATGCCTTGAATCCTTTAATACCTTGAAGGAATGCCTCATCTCAGCTCCTATTGTGGTGTCACCGGATTGGAATCTTCCTTTCGAAATCATGTGATGCCAGTGACTACACAGTTGGGGCAGCTCTGTGTCAGAAGAGAGACAAGGTGTTGAGAACCATTTATTATGCTAGCAAGACCTTGAACGACGCCCAGAAGAACTACTCTACAACCGAAAAAGAACTTCTGGCGATCGTCTTTGCACTAGATAAGTTCCGCTCTTATCTCTTGGGTAGCAAGGTAATTGTACATACCGACCATTCAGCTCTCAAATATCTCTTCACCAAAGAGGACGCCAAACCGAGGCTCTTGCGATGGATTCTATTGTTGCAAGAATTTGAAATCGAAATTAGAGATAAGCCAGGCACTCAAAATGTTGTTGCTGATCACTTGTCTCGTTTGGAGACACCTGAAGAAAATGCTCCTATAAATGAACTTTTTCCAGATGAAACAGTATTCACCATTGGAGAGACCGGAGATCCATGGTTTGCCGACATTGCAAACTACTTGGTAAGAGGAGTAATACCATTCGAGCTTACATACCAGCAGAGGAAGAAATTTTTCGCTGACGTCAAACACTACTTTTGGGATGACCCTTACCTCTTCCGAGTCTGTGCCAATGGATGATCAGAAGATGTGTACCACAAAATGAAGTTCACAACATTCTCAACCACTGCCACTCTCTCGAAGCAGGAGGACACCACGGACCAGCGAGGACAGCGGCCAAGGTACTACAGTCCGGATTCTTCTGGAAAAACTTCATAAGAGACTGCCATGCCTATGTAGCCGCTTGTGACCGTTGCCAAATGTGGGGAACATATCCCGAAAGCATGAGATGCCATTAAATGTGATGATCGAGGTTGAACCCTTTGATCTATGGGCATCGATTTCATGGGTCCTTTTCCCTCCTCTCACTCAATCTCTTCATCTTGGTGGCAGTTGACTATGTCACCAAATGGGTGGAAGCCATTGCATCCCCCACCAATGATGCCAAGGTGGTAACTAAGTTCTTAAGAAAAACATCTTCACAAGATTTGGGGTGCCTCGAGCAATTCTCAGTGATGGGGGATCTCACTTCTGCTAATAAACAATTCGATGCATTAATGGAAAAATATGGAGTGAGACATAAAGTATCCCTACCCTACCACCCTCAAACCAATGGACAAGCCGAGGTAACCAACAGAGAATTGAAATGGATACTGCAAAAAACGGTGAACTCTTCAAGAAAAGATTGGTCTTTAAAACTCGACGATGCACTATGGGCTTACCGAACAGCATACAAGACTCCCATAGGGATGTCTCCATACCGTCTTGTCTTCGGAAAGGCTTGCCACTTACCCGTCGAGTTAGAACATAAATCCTTTTGGGCTGTGAAAGCCTTGAACTTCGACCTAAAGAGTGCCGCTGACAAGAGAAAGTTTCAACTCACCGAACTAGAAGAATTCCGGGAAAATGCCTATGAGAACAACCGTATCTACAAGGAAAAGACTAAGAGATGGCATGACAAAATGATCCTAAAGCGGGAGTTCCATGAGGGTGATCGAGTGTTGCTCTACAACTCAAGATTAAAACTCTTTCCGGGAAAACTAAAATCACATTGGTCCGGACCATTCACCATCACCAAAGTGACTCCATATGGTGCAATCGAGCTCAAAAACGTCAAGGGAGAAACATTCATGGTAAATGGGTCCAGGTTGAAGCATTACCTCGGAGGAAACATCGGGAAGGTTGATGAACATCCTCTTACTTAAAGAAACTCAGGTTTGATCTAACCTCACACGGTCTAGCCAAAGACCGAAAAGACGGGCAGCTCATTGGGAGGCAACCCAATCTTGTTACATTTATCTTCTTTCTTTTAGTTTTGATTCATGTTCTTATGTGTGCTAGTCACTTTTTAGCTATTTTTCTTTGGTCATTTGTTGTTTAAGTGCAGGGTTAATGAAGGAAGAGAACAGAGAAATGAAAGACATTCCTTCGGTGCACTAAACAGGGTGTTCGGGACTTCAACCACAACCTAAGTCCCGGACCAGAGGTGCAGGTGAGTTTTCGAACTGAATAATTAAGGTGGGCCGGGACTTTATACAAAACTTAGTCCCGGACCCAGTAGCACTGCTAGTTTAACCCATTTTTATATACCGGTCCGGGACTTCATTCCCAGCCTAAGTCCCGGACTCACATGGCAAGAATTTCTGAGAAAACACAACAATGGTCTGGGACCTTACACAGATCCTAAGTCCCGGACCAAGAGTAGCGCAGAATCTCGACCTAAATTAATACATAGGTCCGGGACTTGAAGCAGACCCTAAGTCCCGGACCATCTGTCGATGTTAAAAAAATAAATAAATAACCGTCTTCAAACCTCCATTCTTCTAACTTCTGAAATCCCTAAATCTAAAACTCTTCTCTGTTACCCAGCCTCTTTCGCCGCTCCACACCGAAATCCCAGCCCTCCTCTGTTCTATCTCGCTCCTCCATCGCATCCACCCAGCATCCGTCACTCACCACATATTACCACCGCACCACCACCTCTTAATACCTAGCCCCCCTCGACTTCCTCTGCCCCGACTTCGCAACAGGACCACCACCGAAATTCCGTTCTCGAAATCGCCTGCATTCAACAACCACCGACTCACCACGCCATTCTCTGCCCCGACTCTCTCAACAGCACCAAACTGCCCAGACCTCGTTCCAAATTCAACACCACACCGCACAACGACCACCACCCCAATCTCTCTCTCTCGCCTCGACTCTCTCCGTCGAACCACCGCACCACCACCACTCTCCCCGTCACCGCCCTGCTCCGGCTCACACCACCACTTCCTCTCCTCTCTCGCTCTCACCCTCTCTGTTGCGCCCAAACCCACACTTCCCATCCCACACCGGAACTTCAAACACCCACTCCCTACTTCTTAAACCCAGCCCGCCTCCTACATTTCGAATTACACCAACACTCATCCCTCTGTACTCCCCACTTGACCGTGAGCAATCGTAGCCCACACTTGCCACTCCAAAATTTTGCTCCTACCAAACGCGCCCCTTTCAGTCCAAACCAAAACACATCCTTAAAAATCCAAAAATTCAACCAATGGCACCAAAACGAGCTCGACACGCAAACACCGTCGGGGCTCTTCTTCATCAGCTGCCGGTCCACTCGGGTCCAAGAAACCGAGCTTTCAGAATCGTGTCTCGAGCTGCGTGGGATTGGTTCCGGGCCAAAGAACGCCAAATTCTCTACGAAAGGTCAGTATACCCATCTTTAATCAATGAGTTCAATTGGAACATATATTTGGGCAAAGAATGGTTATGTCTGTTGACCCGGGGAGGGGAATTCTACCCGCGCTGGTGAAACTCTTCTATGCTAATGCCACGGTAAGCGAGAATGGCAGAGTCATTAAGTCGAATGTAAGGGGAAGGTGATAAAAGTGAGTAGCTCGGGTATTAGAGATGCCCTCCAATTACCGGTTACGACTAGAGTCCCGACTGATAAGGACAAGGAAAACAAAGAACTCCGTGAGCGTCAGGCCAAGGAACATTATCTAAATTGATTGTGAAATCCAGCAGTCCAAAACCGCCAGAGGCGGAACCAAAGGGACAAGCAGGTGATTACGGGTGACAAATTACCCCACCGTTGGAGCGTCTGATCTTGGGGATCATCATGTATAATGTCCGACCCAGGGGTGTGCGGACCTGAATGTCATTGACTGTTATGTCCTGCGCTACCTATTCACTAGTGCAAGAAAATGTTTTTACCACGGTTATTTTGCCTATATACCACGGTTAGAAACCGTGGTTTTTACTCGCGTGGTATATCGGGAAATTGACATAAACCACGGTTTAAAACCGTCGTTTAAAAGTAGATTATAAACCACGGTTCTGAATAAACCGTCGTTTAAAACCTTTTTTGTCGTGGGATAGAGAAACTTTATACCACGGTTTGTACGGAAACCGTGGTAATAACAGTTTATACGACGGTATAGCAGTAACCGTGGTATTAAGTCGACTTTATACGACGGTTTGCGGTAAACCGTGGTTTATACTCGTCATCCAGAGAGTTTTAAACCACGGTTTTGGACGAACCGTGGTATTTTTTTTTTTAGTTTTTTTGTTTTTTTTTTAGCCTCTACCACATATGTTTTTCCAACACACCCAATTTACAATCGTATATACAACCTGTACAGGGCATCCAACTGGTATTGCCCTTTGATAACCAACCACACTATATGCATGACCATATATAAACCAAGTTGCCACTTTGAATAGCAACATTGAAAATGAATTGCAAACAAAACTTTCAAACATAAGAGACGTTGTTTACAACTTGAGAGTCTACCTTCAGCACAAACAAAAGTGTAAGTCTAACTACACTAGGATAAGATCTAAGTAACACTCAAGTAATTTTACAGCAAAACTGCGATAGATGATCTCTTACAAAGTCCAGATCCCCTTTGGAATACGTGCTCCCTGCTTTTGTGAAAAAAGAAACGATCTGTCCATAAAAAGAAACTGATCATCATTAGTACACAATTTTATTTCGAATGCAATAACTTTAACTAAAACTTTGATTGGTATGGTTTACCTTGTCATCATCAGCTAGCGTGTCAATATTTTGTACAATCTCGAACATGTACCGCATCACATAATAGCCACAGCTTCATGAATCAGGCTGCTGAGGACACTGTCATCACACCATCCACGGATTACCAACTTTAGATAGATCAAAAAATTAAACGTTTAACTTTAATACAAAAATGCATAAATTAAATGATTACTTACACGTATGTAATGGAAGTCCAAGATGGAGAATGGTTTCTTCGCATCACTCAAACCAAGATTATGACCCCTGCATAAATACAGCATTTTAAAATGAAGCCATTTATTGTCAATAATCTAGGACAAGCTTAAAATAAATACATAATGCATTAAAATTTTTGAATACTCACTCCTTCAAATATTCTCTACAGCTATCTCTCGAAGGTCATCAGGGCCGCCCAATGGGTCTAGTATCAACAAGCATGAGGTGTCGATACACAACACCATCAACATCCAATGATTGCTGCAACAGATAAAACAAAGAATGTTTTGTAGAACAATATTTTTAATTATCACAATTAGGAAGCGAAAAATTCCAGTTATGTGTACTTACATCTGATGATATGGGATCAGCAAATATTTGCTTCTTCTTCGCACCGCAGCACAAAATCCCTGCCTCACGTGCTGTGCACATCCTTGCGCATCCAATGCGGCCTGACTTGCTGACATCAATTGTGGGCACAAGAAAGAGATGGAATGTAATCTCTTGTTCGATATCAGTCTAGTAGTCAAACACCTAAACAACATTTTTTCATAAGATATGTTAAATAGCTTAAAAAAATGAAAGATAATGTAATAATTTGAAAGATACTTACACCAATAGGCCTGAATCACAGAGATGTTAAGGAGGTCTCCCAAAAAAATTCTCTTACATCGCTCACGGTAATCATCAGATCTCTTGGCTCGGGGGAGTGGAAAAACATGCTTAGACAGTTTCATGTTGAAATTGGTGACAGACTGCGGCTTCGTCATGAAAAAGTCATACAGCATTTTTTGATGGGAGGTCAACATCTTCAGATACTTGGGTGTCAGAATGGGGGATCTCCTAGGAGTCATATCGAAAGGTTTGACCACTTCCTTTCTCACACTCTGACTCTCCTCATTTGATTTCACAACTTCCTTCCCCTTATCCACTTTCCTCTTCTTAACCGGTCTTAATTCCTTATCAATCTAATAGTATACAAAATTTAAATAATAAACATATCAGTCAACAGTCAAGTTAAAAACTAAACAGTAAACATGTAATTAAATAGTTTACCTTGTCACTACTGACATCAATGAGAGAATATGGCCATGGAACAACTGAAGATTTTGCTTGAACTATTTTACTCCACTGATTCCACTCCAACGGAAGGGGAGAGTCCTCATGACCTTTCACAATATCGTCTACCATCACACGAGCGTGGAGAGGTGGGATGGGCTTGAAATGTACTACAGTGTTCGGTCCGGTCTGTAAAACCCGACCGAATGCAACATGAACAGTCCCACAATCCAACACTTGAAACAAATGACATGATTTAGCCACCTACATCAACTCACAACAGTAAGCAAGCTAATAAAATTATATTGTTTTAAAAGTAATGTTAAAATAACTAAGGAGGAAAAAAGAACAAACCGAAAGGTTTTGATAAGAAATGTGTCTCTAGTAGGAGAAGAAGGTGCAGGATGATCGACCATCGGAGTATCCGCCGTCGTGGTAGGAGAGCAGACGTCGGTGCAGGATCATCGACAGTATCCGCCGTCGTGGTAGGAACAGACGTCGGGTGTAGCAGTAGGTGCCGGTGTAGGAGACGCGGCCACTATCGATGTATCCGCCGTCGCAGTAGGAGCAGACGCCGTGTAGGTGTCGGTGTAGGAGATGTCGTAGGAGAACACCTGGCCCAATACTAAAGCCTCAAGTCTTCGCAGGCGCTCCTCGTAGGCTTGACGCTCCTCAGCGTGACGTCTGAGCTCCTCAGCGTGACGTCTTTCCGACTCCGCCAACCGGTCGTGCACCCGTTCATCCACCATTCTCTCTATTTCAGCCTGCGGTACTCTCGATCGAGACGTAGAGAAAACACGTCTTTTTGGCGAACTTCCCCTCCAAGCCCCCGCACTCGCCCTGGATGATCCTTTTGCCCAAGGGCCTTATTCAGTGGATCATCCTGAGACGGAGGGGCCGGGACCATCTCCCATCGATCAGTAGATCCAGACTATTGTAAATTACAAAAATATTAGAAATGAAGTTACTAATTAGTAAACAACAACTTTTAAAATATATACTTACAATCTTTGAAGCCAACTCAGCAGTCTCACTCTGCGGGAACACATAGACTCCCTCTTCATTTTTCTTCATGCGCCCCAGCATAAATGTCTGCACCCTACTTGCATCGTCAACAGTATCAACAACTGACTGAGTGCCGTCTTCATTCGTCTTCGTCAGTAAGCCCTCGCTCTTCCACTTCTCCAACCGCCCCGTATATCCAGCTCGCCCCATGTAGTGCTTATATACATTCTTCGGCCGGTTACGTCTCGCTTGTTCTTGACGTAACTGTTACAAAATTTGTATATTTGTAAGTTATACATAATAAAAAAATATTTGTTAAATTTATTCCTTAAATAATTAAGACAGAATAATTGTAAAAAATATTTGTCAACAAGGACTTTGCAAAAATTTATTGACCCCTTGTAGGTACTTGATGTCCAATTGTCACTGTACATCACTGAGCGCTCATCTCCTTTTTCAACACACACCAGATGTCGTGAACTCGTTCCATTGATCTCCTCTTTTTTATTTACAGATTTAACAACCTAAACCTATCCAATCACCTACGATCTCACCTAGGAACAAGTTAATAATATACAGTAGTTCAGTGATAATTTCGGCAGCATTACCCTACAGTTCTCCTAGTGTAGATATATATATACGAATCGTTTCAATTCACATATATATATGTACACTAGAAGAACACTAGGGTAATGCTGCTGAAATTATCACTGAACTACTGTATATTATTAACTCATTCACAACCTAGATGGTGAGAGCAAAGGTCATTGGATAGTCCCAACAGGGACTATCTAAGACATACCTCTATCAGGTATATCTCAGACAGGTAATTCTATGTTTGAATTGATTTTCCATTGTTAATAGGAAAACAAAAATAAATTGAAACATTTTAAATACCAACCTGATGAGTACTGGATGGTCAGCTAGCGCGAACAGCACAGAAGAAGGAGAAGTAGGCAAATGCTCTTGCGCGCAGTATATAACACCTATTCAATGAAATTAGAATAAGGTTTTAATTTTAAAAAACTTGAATAATTGAACATATTAAACAAACGAAGAAAGCTTAAATTCTGGAAAAAATTTGGCATGACCTTTGCGTATTTTTAGACACTCCACATTTTTTAAAGGCAAAGAAACAAACACAGTAGCAGCAAAATTAATTCTCAGCAAACCATACGAATTATTATCAGACAGACAAGTATGCATATAGTAAATGAAATTAGAATATAAGGTTTTAATTTGAAAAAAAATATGAATTGAACAAATAAACAAACGAAGATATTTTGAATAAACCATGTTATTGAAACATTTTTAAAAAACTAACCCAATGAGTACGGATGATCAAGTCACAAATGGGAAGGAAGAGGGATTGTTCAACCGTAGAAACACCTATTCAATAAAATTAAAATAAGGTTAAATTCTGGAAAAAATTTGGCATGATCTTTGCGTATTTTTAGATACTCCACATTTTTTAAGGCAGAGAAACAAACATAGTAGCAACAACATTAATCTCACATTTCACCACATTATGCAAATATATATTCTAATGATTTCAGAATACAAATAGAATTTAGTATAACGTTTATTTGTGACAATATATTATATATATGTACATACATATAAGTATTTCTTTCTAAAATCATAATCAGAAATGCAAGTGTTTTACCGTGGGTTCTGATTACGCAAACCGGTGGCAGAGGTTGACGGGGCAGCAACAATTAGTGCGACAAGTGGACAATCCAACCGTGGGTAGTAACACCTATCCAATGAACTTAGAATAAGGTTTAATTCTGGAAAAAATTTGGCATGACCATTGCGTATTTTTAGATACCCCACACTTTTTTTGGCAAAAACAAACACAATAGCAGCATCAGATCAAGGTTCAAGTGATTCTCAATAAAACACACAGACATTAAGCATCATTCGCAGCAAAATGCATAGACACTTAGGGATATTAAGGGCGGGGATCAAGACACTAACCAATTAACAAACAAAATAATGGAGTTGGGCTGCAAAATAAATGCTAAAGTTTTACAAATTAATTACCAGAGTGGCGATGAGACTCCGGCGGTGGATGGGCAGCGATGGTGGAGGATGAACACGACCTTCAGGCAGCGGGAGAACAATGCAATTTCCCTTTGAAGCAACCTACAAATCGCCAAACCAAGCCAGGACCTTCAGGCAGTGTGTGTATAAATATATATGCATATCAGTAACATAGCAGCTAGGAAAAAAAAAAGCAAATACATAGCAATTATATTCATATATATATATATATATATATATATATATATATATATATACACACATTCTCTCTCGGTCCTATCATCTCTTTTTTTTTCTTTGGCTGCTGTACCCGGGTTGTTGATATGCATGTAAATATATTTACACTCAACATATAGCTAGGCGTGACTGGCTACCATCTTTCGATTATTGATATGCATTATATACTCACACCCGATCCCACCTATTCATATTTGTACAGAACATCACGTTAGAAAGTTTAGTAGCCAACAAACATTTTCAATTCACTGCTATTACTAGTTTAATATGCGCATGCATATATAAATACACATTCACTTCCGCTAATAACATGCCTATATATATTCACACAGACAAACTGCTCGTGACTCCCTATTATTTTTCCTAGCTGCTATCTTATTGTCGGTATAGATATACACATCCACACAGATATCAAACTTCAAAGGCAGACATATTATATGTATATCAGTACGCATAATCAGCCACACTAATCAAAAAATTGCTAAAACTTGGAGTTTAATTACCGAAGAGATAGGGGGCGTCGCGTGCGATTCAGGCGAGAGGGGAGGTTGGGGCGGTGGAGCGTGCTTCACTGGGCCGTGCGCAGGTCGGAGGCGAGCTGGACTTGGACGGAGAAAATGGCGGGAGCAGATGCGGGGCGGGACGAGCAGAGGCGGGCGAGGAGAAGAAGGCGAAGAGGCAGAGGCGGGCGACGGAGAGATTGGAGGAGAGAGAGAGCAGGCGGCGAGAAGATGAGAAGATTAGAAGTGAAGAGTACGACGGCGAGGGAGGTGGGGGAGGTGGTGGGGAGGTGGTGGGGCGACGGCGAGTTGAGGAGCTGAAGATCGCGGGAAAATTCAGAGCAGAGAGGGAAAATCGAGCGAGGAAGAAGAAGGAAATTAGGTCGGGGCGGGTTTTTAAAGAGTTTAAAGACGGTTCCCTCAAAAAACCGTCGTTTAAAATCGTCACTGTACCGGTTTTAAACCACGGTTTGTAAGAAACCGTCGTTTAAAGGTCCACTGTACCGTTTTAAACACGGTTTGTAAGAAACGTCGTTTAAAATGTAACGAGGCGCAAGAAAAACGTCGGTTAAACCTTAACCGTGGTTTATTGTTTCACCGCCGAAACTATAAACGACGGTTTCGCAAGAACCGTCGTTTATAACACCTAAAAACCACGGTTCTCTGACCAACCGTCTTATAAAGTCACGCGGTAATGTTTAAACCACGGTTCCCACTAAAACCGTGGTTTAAATGGCGTCACATAAAATCTTTTTTCTACTAGTGATTGGATGATGAGCTTGCGCAGGTAGCGTTCCCCATCGCTTTGCATGGGATCATATTTCAGTCCATGCTCCGGATTGTTGATACAGACAGTAGTGGCTCTCTTCCCTTTCCCCACCTATTGCAGTCTTTCTTCGATGACGCCGGGGGTAGATTGCTCAAATGAAGAACCCCAATACCCCCGGTCTTCCATTGACACGACGATGATGCGCTTCTATCAGTGGGAGAAGGTGGATGATCAGTGGGTGAAGCGTCGCCGCGCTGCACGCGCCCCCCGAGTTGCTGCGGCTGCTGATGAGGCTGAGGTTGTGCTGCTGATGCTGCTGCTGGCGGTGAGATCCCAGACTTCCAGATTCCTGCTGATCCGGCCCCGGGGTATGACGCGATGCTACAGGAGTTCAGAGACTGGAGGGGGACTGCTACAGCTACTTTGACGGGCTTTCAGAGTCAGCTGGCTAGGTATGGTGAGAGGCTCACATCTTTAGAGACCCGTCATACTGAGTACGAGGCTCGACAGGCTGCTCAGTTTGCTGACTACGAGGCTCGACAGGCTGCTCAGTTTGCAAAGTACCAGGCTCAGCAGGCTGCTCAGTTTGCTGAGTACCAGGCCCAGCAGGATGCCCGATTCCAGGCTTATGATGAGCGCTTCTCACAGTTGGAGTCTTGGCGCATGCCCGGCGGCGGTAGTACATGAGTTGGTCTATGCTACAGACCTGCATCCATCTTCCTATCTTTATTTGCTCTTTTAGATTTTCACCTGACTTTGACATTTGTGCTATTTGATGTTTTTTAGATTCTTAGGTTGCTACTTATGGTACCTTTTATTTTCACTTTGGATTGTTGTTGTTTTTTGGGTATTTCTGCTACTTCGAACTACTTTGTTGTGCATCTCCTGTTTTGTTGCTATGCGATGCCTGTTGCTTCTAGATATTCGAACAGGACTGCCATCTTCTGTGTGCGATATCAAAAGAATACAAAGGAGACTCTGCCGAAATTTTTCCAACACATAAGTCTCCCGTTCCTCGTCCTAAGTGTGGGGACGTCATCTTCACCGCTTATTCAGGGGAGTCCTATTCTTTCTTTTGCACTATACTCATATTCTAGTAGCAATGAGGACATTGCTATTTTCTAAGTGTGGGGAAGTAGTATGGGGTTTGCACATCTAAATTGTTTGTTTTCAGTGGCTCCTGACAATACTTGTTCCCCCTTCACTAACCTTTGATAACCCCCCACAAAAATTTTTAATTCGACATACTTGGTTTTCACTTGTGGTCAGATGCATCAGTCGGGAATAACGTACGAGTAGCGAAATTTTTTTTTTGAGATTTAATCTGAAATTTCGGTCATAAGAACTTTGGTTATACTGCTTGGATTGTGAGTTTTGATTAAAATTTTCATCTATTTCCTTCAAATAAAAGGTGAGACCATTGTGTGACTATTTTGTTTGAACTAACTTGTGGCTTTGGGAAAGTTTTGGAATGAATGGAAGGAAAGGACAAAGGCAAGGTACTCCTCTAATCTACTCTGAACCAGAACAGGCCTCTCTCATTCGGTAATTAAGCTCTTGGAGTGTCTCATCACTTATCTACCTAAGATCATCTGATCTGGGATAGAAGGCCCAACACCGCTACAAGGATGGGGAGTAAAAGTCTGAGGGGATGAAATGAATAATGCTTACTCAGAAAAATTGGAAGGAAAAGTTCTGTCATGCTAAACAGTTTGTTGCAAATTCTTCCTTGATTATGAGTATGTGGCAATGAAAGGTAATGTGGAATATGACATTACTTCTTGCCCTTGTCGTCCAATAAATTGTGGGAAAGAAAAAGGAAAAGAAAAGCCCCGAGTACAGTTGGATTAAACAGTTATCATGATAATCTCATGCATTTTTCAAATACCCTATCTTCACTGTTTAAGAAAACTGCAGCTATAACTCGCTGTTTCTTTTGACTGTCTTTCAGCATTAGATTTCCTTGAACATTTTCCTGACCTGATAAATCCCCGCTTTTGAAAATCTGGTACATTGCTTGCAGTATTTGCTTGAGGACAAGCAAAGGTTAAGTGTGGGGACGTTGATAAGTCAGGAATTTACCTATTTCTAAAGGGTCTTTGAGACCCAATTTGTTATCATTTACTACTAAATTCCTGTCTTATGAGTGATTTTATGTTTTTGTTGCAATTGTCTTCTTTTATGGTTTTTGTGTGCTTTTTCAGGTATGTAATCTCAAAAGAAGCATTTCATGTCATTGTTGGAGATCATAGTTTTTCAAACAAGCTAAAAGATCCAAGGAAAATTCTTCATCGGAACAACTTCAAGCTCGGTCCGGGACCTAACTATGGAGCAAGGACCCGGATCACAAGTGACTCAAATCTCGCCCTGAAACTATGTGTGGTCCGGTACTTAGGGGAAGAATAAAGACCCGGACCACATTGCAAATCAACTCCCGAATGAAATTCAGGCATGGTCCGGGACTTAACTATGGAGCTAAGACCCGGACCACAATGTGACTCGTATCTCGTAAAAATTCTTGGTCCGGGCTGGATTCAGGAGTGAAGACCCGGACCACTCAAGAAGGCCACTCTCGACCCATTTTAATGTTCTGGTCTGGGACTTTTTACGGATCCTAAGTCCCGGACCAAACGGCTGATTTAGAGGTCTGTAGTGCGCGAGTTTGGAAAGAAGAGATTCTCTTCTTATTATATAGCCGCCCCATGATTTCCCATACGATTAGCCTATTATATACGGCCGCCCCATACCTCAATAATCCATCTCCTACTGATTAAGTCTTTCTTTCCAGCTTCATCCACCAACCAGAGCACCATCGTACTCACCCGAGAATATATAAATAGAGTGCTAGTCCTTCTCATTCAGCACACAGTCCTCAGGGACAACAATCTCTTCCTCCACAAACTCCTCCACATTCACATTTCCACACACAGTACGTAGTAGTTTTACTACTACTACTAATCACCTTCATCCCATTATATCCACCACCTCCATTACGTAAAACATCATTCACTCATTCATCCACACACACCTCCATTTATCATCCCATTTCCACCGGAAGATAGAAGACCAAGCAGGAGAAGAGAAGAGAAGAGAAGAATTGCTCAACCACCTTTATAAACATGGCTTCTTCTATCCCTCTCTTAGTTTTACTTATCATTATGCTTGAGTAATTCTATTAGCACTTTGGGATGGGGGTATGAACTTAAATCCCCCATATATGTTGTAAAACCTACACTTATTTATTGCGGTTGTTTTCTCTCTTTTATATCATTAATGTTATAACCTGATCATTTATAGCATTTGTGGTGATTTCCAACAACATATGATTTTGAGTTGGGAGTGTGTGACCGAAAAAAGAGAGAGAAACCTTAGATTATGGTTAGCTTGATTAGTTGGTGAAATTTAAGGCTATTAATATGGACTTGTTGTTAATGCTATCTAGTGATTTGAACTCTACTTGATTAGAGAGTTGGAAGCAAGCTAGGTAAGAGTTGGTTTATTCATGATTTGAAGGACCTTTATATTAGTCCAGATAGACAATCTGAGTGAAGTGGGTTTACTAATATAGTTGGGGTAAATTTAGGGGATTATAATCATCCTAAAAGTGCTTCCATTCCAATTCATTACATCACATTTTATTTACTGCTCTTATTTTATAATTCCTCTCTGAACCAAAACCAATACACTTGCCTTCGGCTAAACCCCCTTATTTACTGTTTTATAACCGATTACCGAAGCTAGGGAGATCGATATACCAATTTCCTAGTGGAACGACATCTTTACTACTACATCCGACTAGGGTTCACTTGCCCTTTTCCTGTACTTTCAATAACACCCTCTTAAAACTATCAACAGCCTCCTCACATCTGCCTAGTATCTGATCCAGCTGATCAAGACACACATCAAAACTCTGGCCATATACCGAAAAGTCGTCCATGAAGACTTCTATGCTTTTCTCAATAAACTCGTTGAAAATGGCCATCATACACCACTGGAATGTGGCTAGTGCGTTGCAAAGACAAATGGCATCCTCCTATATGCGAAAGTGCCATAGGGCAGGTGAAGGTGGTCTTCCCTGATCCTCTGGCGCAATGGGGATCTGGAAATACCCGTTGTACCCATCAAGGAAACAGTAGAACTCCTGCCCAGCTACGCTCTAACATTTGATCAATAGATGGCAGCGAGAAGTGGTCCTTCCTTGTGGCTTCGTTCAACCGCCGGTAATCGATGCACATCCTCCAGCCAGTGGTCTGTCTTGAGGCACCAATTCTCCCTTATCATTGGGCACCGCCACAGTTCCTCCTTTTTGGGAACGAGTTGAACAGGAGATACCCAGCGGCTATCAGAGATAGGGTAAATGATGCCTGCATCCAAGAGCTTCAGGATGAAATACCCCAAACCTAAGTATGCTAATTAAACATCAAATCATGATGTATTAAGGCTAAAATATGCCTTAGAAAGATTGGTAGATAGAATTTAAACCAAGGAAAACACAAGGAAATGCCTTAAGGGCAATTAGGGCAAAAATGTGCTCTAAGCTTGGAGAGACTTGGGTGAGTACCCAAATATCATGATAAGACCTTAGTAATATTCTAATGGTCATTTAAATCAATTAGCAAAGAAAACCAAACTTGAAAACAAGTTAAAACACAAAATGTGCTTTAAGAAGTCTTAAAGCACATTTTTGAGAAATTGTGTTAGAATTGAGTTTTGAGTGGCTCTAAATGTCCATCATTACTCTTTAATCAACATGTGTACTAATTAGTATCACATTAGGAGGTCTAAATCAATGGGAAATCAAAAATTTCAGAAATATGTGCACTGATTAGTGAATAGTGCAAATAGTGACTAGTTAAGTTTTAATCAACTTAAGCTAATTAGTTGGTCAACAAAGACCATGACTAGCCTCATTTAAGGTAGGGGGCCGGTTTTTCTAAGAGAGGTGAGTCACTACATGAGTCATCAAATAAGAAAGGAAAAGAAGAGTAAGTAAGAAAGTTACTATTTGCTTTAATAAAGCAAATATCTTATATTAGCTCACTTCTCTCCTTTATTCTCCATTTCTCTCCTTCACCCACGGTTTCTTCTTCTTCTCTCTGTTCCAAAACGAGAGTGTTGCTTCCCCATGGTTCTCCATCTTCAATCACTTACCAAATACACAATATTGCTCCAAATCAAAAACTAAACACATATTATTCTTAGTTAGGTCAAGACCTATCTTTCTATCTTTTCAAATCTTTCAAAGCTCCATTTGGTGCCATGAGAAAACTCCATTGATGGAGGAAAATCAAGTTTGAAGAGCTCATTAGCTTCTCCATTCTCTTAAGGTAAAGAAAATGTAAGAAAAACCAGTTTCCATCATTCTTATACATGGCCGAAAATTCTTTCTCATGGGGCTATGTTTTTATGCCTTGTTCTAGCTTATTTATTCACCAAGGACTAGTGGAGGTCCTATTTCATTCAATGCCAAAGTCTACCTTGAGACTTCAAAGGTAATCATCCACATGCCTCCTTATTGCATTAGAACATTAGAACACATTTCTAACCTAGGTTTTCATTCTTGAGGTTAGTGCATTGTTTAGTACTCATTGAGTCCTTAAATATGATTAGAACAGTGGCAAAGGAATTTAAGTGGGGGCCGAGAGATCTATGCAAGAAGAAGGCCTAAGGATGAGATTAAGATAAGCTTGAGAAAACAAGGTAAAATGCTTACCTAATGGTGTGTTTAAGATTAAGGAATGAGGTTTTAGATAAATACCAATGTGGCTTAAAGCTTACATTGTGTATTGGGTTATATAACCTAAGAAAAAAACTTAAACAAGCTTATGAATTGTGATTAAGGAGCTAATGAGAATGAGTTAGTAATATAAGTTTAAGGTGGATTTTAAGAGCATATAACTAATATGAATGATGAGGTGTATTTGCAGGTTGAAAGCTTATATATGGGGGAAATTCAGGGTTTAAGTTAAGTCATTTAAGGGCCTAAGAGCCATGGAATGTCCTTAAGAGGCCTAGTGCTACGCAATTTAGATTATTGCCAAAATATTGAGTTTGTTATGAATGAGTTGGTTTGGGTGATGAGATATGATGAGAAAGAACTTGAGGTGTGTGAGATGTTGAATGAGGAAAATAATGTGTTTGGGCATGCTATGATGCTAGAGGTGCTATGGCAAAATTTGAGTAGAAAATAAGTGTTTAGGCGATGGTGGTGAACTATTATGACCAGGATTTACTAGGAATCATTATGAGGAATTTGAGTGGAGATTAGTTAATAAGGAGTCCTTGAGGTTTAGGATGACCTAGAGATGTCTAGGAGGAGTTAGAGGAATGGTGAGTGTTTTGAGCACACCAAAATCATGAGTGAGGAATATAAGAAGTGTGCATAAGAGTTAAGGAGAGGTGTAATGATTAAGGTGAATTGAATGTGTTCTAAGGGGAATTAATGTACTAGGAAGTTTTAGAGGTTGTCTTGATGAAAAGGGGGTGAGATAAAGTGTGGTAATGAGTCATAATGACTTAGGCATTACCTTGAGGATTTGGGAATCAAGAGAATGTAATTGAGTATGAAGGACTTAGTCAAATTTGGTAAACACTATGAAGGAAATAAGGTGTTGGTGGATGGAAGTTTAAGCTTAGGAAGGAACCTTAAGTAAGTGCATAAAAGGGTCTTCGATGGTGAAATGCTTGGGAGATGATGATATAGTGGTGAAGAAAACATTTGGCATAGTGGTTACATTAGGTATGAACCACCACCTAGAAACCTAGAGGAAAGCATTACAAGTGTTAGCATTATTACAAGGAAAATGCATAATGACTAGGTGGATCTTGGTGATGATTTAAGGTATTAAAGGAGGCTTAAGGTGTATTTGAGGTGTCCAAATGAGGTTATAATAACATTAGAATATATGAGGAGAAGTATGGAGTTGAAAGAGAATTTAGAAACAAGTTTCTGGAGCCGACCGACCTTAGGACCGGACTTGCAAGGTCGGTCGGGCTCTGTTACACTACCGGAAAATGTTTCTGGAATGGACCGGACATGGGACCGGACTTGTCAAGTCCGGTCGGGCATGAATTTTGTACGGTAATATCTCTGGAACGACCGGACATAGGACCGGACTTGTAAGTCCGGTCGGGGTAGAATTTTCAAACGGTAAAGGGTACTGGAACGGACCGGACTTGGCAAGTCCGGTCGTTAAGTCCGGTCGAGCCTAAAAACAAAAAAAAAAAAAATTTTGAATTCTAAGAATGGCAATGGGTATAAGGTATGCCTTTGGTAGGGTAGTAATGATTGAGACCCTAAGAACTTAAGGGATTAGTTAAGTTAAGTATAAACTTGAAAGTTTAAGATTAAGTTTGTAAGATTAAGTGTAAGACCTAAGAGGTGTTAGTGGGGATCATTAAGGAATTAAGTAAGTTAAACAAGTTAAGTAAGTCATATTGAGTTAAGTGATTAACAACCTAAAACTGAATGAATGTTTTAGGACTTGGGAGTTTGGACTCCGGAAGAGAGTAAGCAGCCGAACGACCAACGGTGAACGTACAGTTCTCTTGTGACCTGCTTGCTAACGAGGTGTCCCTCGGCTTGTGTGCTATTTGTTTTGTTGCTCACTAAACAAGATTAAGCATGCAACCGGAACATATTAATATATATTGTATTGTTGTGTGATGTTTGAAGACTAACACAACATACCGTGAGAACTACTAACCAATGTTTAGTAAGGAATTGAGTGAGACTAAGGAACGCCCCCTAATGAGGGACGATATGAACCGAAAGAGGTTAACCACAAACAGGGTCTTGAGATAACTACTAACTGGAACTTGAGTGAGGAAACCCGGGACCGATCTCCGGTCATGCATGCTAAGGAAAGGGGGTCGTATCTATAGTTATTCGACCTCCGATTAAGGACTTGTCTTCGGACTTGTAGCCTAGGGCCGGTTGCCGGCTCAGCTACGCTGGATTCCCTTCCAGGGTAGGTGGCATTAAGATGGTGCGGTGGGATCACCTAAATCCCAGGTTTGGACTTAGGCTACAACCATTCCCCTCCAGGAACGGTTTGTATTCTGAGATAGATAAGATTAAGTTAAGTTACAATCATTCCTTTTAAAGGATGAATTGTATTATTAAGATTAAGATTAAGGTGAGGTTAAGATAAGTTGCAACCATTCCTTTTTAAAGGATGGTTTGTAATATTAAGATCAAGATAAGCTACATCCACTCCTTATTAAAGGATGGTTGTTCTAAGATTAAGATAAAAATCAGATTGAGGTAAGATAAGGATGGACTAAGATTAAGAGGGAATATTACTTAAGGAGTTAAATAACTAACTCTCTAATTAAGGGAACGCATTTAAGTCGTTCATTGTGTGTGAACTTTGATTGTTCATATCTGAGTTGTTGTTTACTGCACTTTCTATTATGTTGTGCATCTAATCACCTCCATGCTATCGACAATTAGTTCGTCGTAGCCACGTTAGCTTGGGGGCCATAGGGGATCGTACCAGCATTCGTGCTGACCCCTTTGGGGGCTGTTTTTACTACACAGGTACAACAGGAAGCGGCCGTCGCGAGGGCAAGAAGAGGATACAAGTGTTAAGGGTTAAAAGTGCCTACGAGTTGTGCATGTACACTCGTATGGCAATATGAGTTAGTAAGATGTATAGGATGTGTGGGGGTTGTAAGAAGGATATGTAATGTTTAAGGTTGTTGCACTAATGTTCGGTATATTCTGTAGTCAGACCGTGGCAAGGTCCTGGATTTGTAAAGAATTCCGCGCGATATGTTTATATATATACTGTTAAGTTGCGAGACCACATTTGGATTGAGTTGGGGTGTTACAAAAGTGGTATCAGAGCGTAGTTACGCTCTGAAGACAAGAAATACCGAACTTAGGAGAATGATGAGTTTGAGATTGAGTTATGGGTAAGGGTTGAGAATAGAGTGTGAGGTGCGTTAGCCAGGACTCCCCGGTGTTACCGGATATCCTATGTAGCCTAGGCCCGCCCTCCACATCCCCAACCCTAAATATGTGGGACAAACGCCAGAGAGAAGAAAGCCTTCTCTTACTCGGGAAACCCGATCTGGCAGTTAGCTAACAGTAGCAATACGAGAAACAATTTGTTGTACAACAGTTATGGAGAACTGGGAGATTTTAAATGGAGCGCTTCAACAGAACAGGCGCTACCTATGGAATACTATCAGTAAGGGAACGGTAATTACCGGCAACATGGGTCGACATGCTACGCAGTCGAAATAACCCGCAATACCAATGATAAGGAAGCACTACGGGTTGCAATAGAAAGGGAAAAGGGAAACGACATGAGTACCGGACAGTGGTCCGAAGGAGCATAACAGTATGATAATACAGAGCATGAGGATTGAGATTACTGGAAAGTCCAGTTAAGAACCGGGAACTCCAGGACCCACACAATGTAAAAGTTACAAACCTGGGCGACACAATGCGAACAATGGTGGAAACACATACAATTGTATACCGAAATAGGACTACAATGTAGTGCCTATAGAAGACTATTACTTAATAACCACAACAGAATGTGTGGAGATAGGAGCGAGGATTAAGACATAAGAAAATTAGGGGTTCCCTCAGAAAGAGGAACGCCCTGGTAGATGACAGTACGGTCAAACTACAAGGAAACTGTCGGATGGTCGGTTATCTAAATAAGAGATTATAGAAGGAGTCTCGAGGACTACCAATTACATGGAATTAGAAGGGAGTTCACTACAGATGCACCTTGTACCAATGACCCATCCTGCATGGCGCACTTGCTATGGCAAGTGCTACCACGGTTAAGCCACACGGAAAGCCATCATGGCAAGATAGGAGAACGCTACAGTTGTAACACATATTAAACACCCGATTGTAAAAACCATAAGAACAGAGAATAGGACCTTGGAAGGGCCTGACGGCCTGACCATGATGAGATGAACCGACACATCAGCCAGCAGGGAGCTGAGCTTAGATGAAATATTAAACCATATAAATGCTAGCAACGGTATAACCCACTACAACAGCAACCGAGTATGGTAAGAACACCAATCTCAACTCCAAGGGGAAAACCTAAGAGATTGCTCGGTATCGCGAGCAAACACTATATAAGCAATGATATACAAGGGATGTATTATAAGATACTATTGAGACTGTGAAGCATCGACGTACAACGAAAACGGGATAAGACTCTCAGAGTGACCATGAAGGACACCAATAAAACATTCTTTAATGAAGATGTTGGAAAACCCGGAAATCAAGGATAAAGAAATAAACATAAGCTATAACCTATAACCTACTAAGATTTTAAGTCGTACAAACCTGGAAAAGGAAAGCTCAAGGACTACCCCCACAGAGCGGGCATAGTCGAGCCGAACAACTGATGAATGACAGCTAGTACTGTTCGTCTAAACTCATTAATACCCAAGTATGATTGATCATCAGGGTGGCGTAGTCAACGGAAGTTGAACGAAGCGTTGAGATAGAAGTATAAGATGCAAGGATGATATCCAACTTGGACACCGTAAGGCAAACGCCTAATACGAACTTATCCTTAATTGCCAAAAAGACATAAGTCTAGTAAAATGATAGTATTGTCAAAGACATTAAGTAACCTCAGATCACCTGAACAACTTCCATAGCAGGAAGCAGGATGTACAACTTACCATAAAACCCGATACTACATTTAGTATGTAACCTAATGATTGATGGTGTTCCAAGGGACCAGAAGTTATGAGGATAACCTACAGATGAGTAAGAGTACATAATGAACTGAGACATTAAGCACTAAGAGCCTACGAGCCAATGATGTTAACCACATCAGAGCCCGAGGCGCAATAAGTTATAAGAGAGCTTGTGTAAGCCAAGAAAGGGTACCAATGAGATATTGAGATAATGCTAAGGACAGGAGCGGAGAACGAACCATGCCTTTTCAGGGTGGGGATACCTCTCCTTGTTGTGAGGCCATGAGTGGGAATGAACCCTCAAAAGGGCTTTCACACATATTAGAGATAAAACATTTATTTAGAAGATGGGAACTATGAACCTTGAGATTACCTTAGACATACCTGATACACTTGAGTAATAAGGTAGGTTGCAGAGATAGACCCCATATCCGACACCAGGATGTAAGAATTAGTGATCGTCAGAGATAAACCCGTGACTGCACATTATGGCACGTCAATTAATCAATGCTCAGAAGAGCTTGTGATTCAGAGGATGGCATCCTCAGTAACCAGTTGAACTACATGGTAGATAACATTACTAAGGATGAGAGAAGTGAAAGAAATTAGCTTACTTACGAATCTGAGATTGGAGCATAACATCTTCATATCAGAGTCAACTATTTTACAACACGGTACGACAACCGCCAATACCGGAATGAAAGAACTTCCAGTGTTTACACCAAGAAGGGATTGAGTATAAGTTAAGACATTAGAATAAGTGAGTAAGAGGTTGCACCATTATGGGCAACATGGTAAAGGCCAACTACCACGGTAGTAGTGGTCGTGAGTACAATAGTTAGATAAGTGGATTAAGTCATGGTGCGCGGTAAGGCGCCATTATGTATGAGCCGTCAAATATTGACACTAAGGCAATTAGATTTATGAGTTAAGATTAGCATAAGTAAGAAAATAAGATGTTAGACGAACTGAGCATTGATGCCAGTAGCCTGGACCTGGTTAGTAAGATTTCACAGGAAGCACACCATCCATTCCTTAAGGAACTGGAAGTGCTTTCCTAATAGAATAAATATGAGAAAAGATAAGAGGCTCTACGGAAAGAGACCTCAGATTTAAGTGACCGAATCAATACGGAATACAGGAAGGAGCTAGAGCATACAATACCCAAGAACACAGTAAATGGACTCCCTTGATTGACTTCAAGAAGAACAATAATGTATTTTGGAACGATGAAAGAGGATCGACAACAGAATACTTCATAATTAGCAATAGCTAAACGTTGTGACGGACACTATGAGTTCACTAAACGGACGTGGGACGACTGCAACCCACAGGGGCTTGCAGGCCTGACACGCTCATTTATGAGTTAGTTGGGTAAGTAGTAATGTACCAGTAAGGTACCCCATGCATGTGAACGAGTGGTGTAAGGAACACGGGAAGTAGTCGACTCCGTACCACCGACAACGACGCAAGACCAGACAAGAGCAGCTACTACCACAAACAGTCGAAGAGAAGAGCTCAGTTGAACCAGCAACACAGAGGAACCAGAGAACAAATAATTAAGGACTATGAAGTGCGAGAGCACGGATGTTAAGTACAGACATTGAACATGCCTTAGATGTAAGGGACTAAGACTGTAAAGCGCATTATGCACTAAACAGTAGTTTCAGACTAAGAATCATCCTCAGACCAAAGGTCAGTTGGGAGAACAATTTAGACATTCGAGAAAATACTAAGAGTATGAGCGTAAGATCTTCAAGGAGAATGGATAGACGAGTTACAACCTCATTAAGGCCGTGTATATATAAAGATAACACGTGTCCATTGAGACATTAGGCCTAAGATTATCAGAGTGGTGCAGCGGAAGCTAGCAGATCACTACCTTTGAGATTAGACCAAACTAAGTTAAGGAAACGGTATAAGTACGTTAAGAACCTCGATACAGAGACTAAGTTTTCTGATCGAATTATAAGTAAGATAGATGACGTGGAAGCTAGAATGCTTGGTGAGAATTAGACATCTTGAACTATGTTCAAAGATGATGTAACGCTGATTACGTGGGCGTAATCCATTTTAAGGGGTAGAGCGAAAACCGCTTAGCATATGTTGGTGTACTGAGTACATAAACTACGGTGTGCATAGCACAAAATAATTTGAGAATATGTTTTACATAAACTTTTTGAGATAAATCATGGTTATTGCACACAGAAGATGGAATACCATACATATTAAGTACCTATCTTGTTACTCGGTGTGAGTACAAGTTAAGAGAATTAAGGAAGAGGATTAAGTGGATTAAGGAGACTTAAGAAATAAGGAATATATGAGGGTATGAGTCGATATGAGACTAGGTGTGAGATAAGAAAAGATAACACTATGAGGTATTATTTGATATGAGCATGAGTTAGGATATAGTAATGCTATGTGGTATGAGACGTGGAAGTTGGTATGAGACTGATATAGAATTTTAGTAGGAATTTAAGTTGAGGTAATTACTAAGAGATGATTGGGAAAGCTTGATGGAACGAGTTCACCTTTGGAGATGTATTGATTATGATTAGAAGAACTAAAAAGATAGAAATTGGACATGAGTGAATTATTTGGATGTTTAAAATGACGTGGGAGGTGGAACTTGATTTTCTAGGGATCAAGGGAAACCGAACACAATTGGGGTGGTGGATATTTGTTCTACACTGATGCTGATCACATCAGGGTTGATGATTCCTTGAAACTCCCTACCATGGTCACAATTACATCACACTAAGGATAGAGACCTTGGGATAAAATGAAATTGGAGTTGCTTGTATTTTTAATTAGAGGAATTTTCCTCACATGACCTCGTAAAAAGGATTACCTTTTTACTGAGTCTCGCCCTGAAGTCGAGGACGCACGAGCCTTGTCCTTGGACCGGTGACATGGGGAGAGCAGCGTGTTTTGTATTCTGGCCCATGGTGACGAGGACGAATGAGCCCTTGTCTACGGACCGGTGACATGGGAGATACGTTGGAAGTTATGTGAATGTTTTAATCATCAAAAGGAACAAAAGGATTTTTGAGTGCTGCACATGCTTAAGCATGTTGTGTGATATTTTAAGTATGAGAATATGGTGGATCCATGATCCAATGAGATTAAGTATACATAAGTATGATCTATATGATCTAAGAATGAGGTAAGACATGCATTCTAATAAGGAAAGATGCATGGGAACTTTGGGGACAAAGTTCTTTTAAGGGGGGTAGATTGAAATAACCCAAAACCTAAGTATGCTATAAAACATCAATCATGATGTATTAAGGCTAAAATATGCCTTAGAAAGATTGGTAGATAATTTAAAACCAAGGAAAACACAAGGAAATGCCTTAAGGGCAATTAAGGGCAAAATGTGCTCTAAGCTTGGAGAGACTGGGTGAGTACCCCAAATATCATGATAACCTTAGTAATATTCTAATGGTCATTTTAAATCAATTAGCAAGAAACCCAACTTGAAACAAGTTAAAACACAAATGTCTTTAAGAAGTCTTAAGCACATTTTTGAGAAATTGTCTTAGAATTGAGTTTTGAGTGGCTAAATGTCCTCTTACTCTTTAATCAACATGTGTACTAATTAGTATCACATTAGGAGGTCTAAATCAATGGGAAATCAAAATTTCAGAATATGGCACTGATTAGTGAATAGTGCCAAATAGTGACTAGTTTAAGTTTTAATAACTAAGCTAATTAGTTGGTCAACAAAGACCATGACTAGCCTCATTTAAGGTAGGGGGCCGGTTTTTCTAAGAGAGGTGAGTCACTACATGAGTCATCAATAAGAAAGGAAAAGAAGAGTAAGTAAGAAAGTTACTATTTGCTTTAATAAAGCAAATCTTATATTAGCTCATTTCTCCTCCTTTATTCTCCCATTTCTCTCCTTCACCCACGTTCTCTTCTTCTTCTCTCTGTTCCAAAACCGAGAGTGTTGCTTCCCCATGGTTTCTCCATCTTCAATCACTTACCAAATACACAATTGTGCTCCAAATCAAAAACTAAACACATATTATTCTTAGTTAGGGTCAAGACCTATCTTTCTATCTTTTCAAAATTTCAAAGCTCCATTTTGGTGCCATGAGAAAACTCCATTGATGGAGGAAAATCAAGTTTGAAGAGCTCATTAGCTTCTCCATTCTCTTAAGGTAAAGAAAGTAAGAAAAACCATGTTTCCATCATTTCTTATACATGGCCGAAATTCTTTCTCATGGGGCTATGTTTTTTGCCTTGTTCTAGCTTAATTTATTCACCAAGGACTAGTGGAGGTCCTATTTCATTCAATGCCAAAGTCTACCTGAGACTTCAAAGGTAATCATCCACTTTTATGCCTTAGAACACATTTCTACCTAGGTTTTCATTCCTTGAGGTTAGTGCATTGTTTAGTACTCATATGAGTCCTTAAATATTGATTAGAAATTGGCAAAGGATTTAAGTGGTGGCGAGATCTGCAAGAAGAAGGCCTAAGGAGGAGATTGAATAAGCTTGAGAAACAAGGTAAAATGCTTACCTAATGGTGGTTTAAGATTAAGGAATGAGTTTTTAGATAAATACCAATGTGGCTTAAAGCTTACATTGTGTATTGGGTTATATAACCTAAGAAAAGAACTTAAACAGCTTATGAACTTGTGATTAAGGAGCTAATGAGAATGAGTTAGTAATATAAGTTTGTATAAGGGTGGATTTAAGAGCATTATAACTACTATTGAGATTGATGAGTGTATTTGCAGGATTGCATAAGGCTGTAGTGTGGAAATCAGTGTTTAAGTTAAGTCATTAAGGCCTAAGAGCCATGTCATTTAAGAGCCTTAGTGCTACGCAATTTAGATTATTGCAAAATATTGAGTTTTTTATGAATGAGTTGGTTTGGGTGATGAGATATGATGAAGAAAGAACTTGAGGTGTGTGAGATGGTTGAATGAGGAAAAATAATGTGTTTGGGCATGCTATGATGCTAGAGGTGCTATGGCAAAATTTGAGTAGAAAATAAGTGTTTAGGCGATGGTGGTGAACTATTATGACTAGGATTTACTAGGATCATTATGAGGAATTTGAGTGGAGATTAGTTAATTAAGGAGTCCTTGAGGTTTAGGATGACCTAGAGATGTCTAGGAGGAGTTAGAGGAATGGTGAGTGTTTTGAGCACACCAAAATCATGAGATGAGGAATATAAGAAGTGTGCATAAGATTAAGGAGGGTGTAATGATTAAGGTGAATTGAATGTGATCTAAGGGGAATTATGTACTAGGAAGTTTTAGAGGTTGTCTTGATGAAAAAGGGGGTGAGATAAAGTGTGGTAATGAGTCATAATGACTTAGGCATTCCTTGGAGGATTTGGAATCGAGAGAGAATGTAATTGAGTATGAAGGACTTAGTCAAATGTTGGTAACAACTATGAAGAAATAAGGTGTTGGTGGATGGAAGTTAAGCTTAGGAAGGAACCTTAAGTCAGTGCATAAAAGGGTCTTCGATGGTGAAAGATGCTTGGAGATGATGATATAGTGGTGAAGAAAACATTTGGCATAGTGTGTTACATTAGGTATGAACCACCACCTAGAAACCTAGAGGAAAGCATTACAAGTGTTAGCATTATTACAAGGAAAATGCATATGACTAAGGTGGATCTTGGTGGATGATTTAGGAGTTTTTAAAGGAGGGCTTAAGGTGTATTTGAGGTGTCCAAATGAGGTTATAACATATTAGAATATATGAGGAGAAGTATGGAGTTGAAAGAGAATTTAGAAACAAGTTTCTGGAGCCGACCGACCTTAGGACCGGACTTGCAAGGTCGGTCGGGCTCTGTTACACTACCGGAAAATGTTTCTGGAAGGACCGGACATGGGACCGGACTTGTCAAGTCCGGTCGGGCATGAATTTGTACGGTAATAAGTCTCTGGAATCGACCGGACATAGGACCGGACTTGTAAGTCCGGTCGGGGTAGAATTTTCAAACGGTAAAGGGTACTGGAAACGGACCGGACTTGGCAAGTCGGTCGGTAAGTCCGGTCGAGCCTAAAAACAAAAAAAAATAAATTTGAATTCTAAGAATGGCAATGGGTAATAAGGTATGCCTTTGTAGCGGTAGTAATGATTGAGACCCTAAGAACTTAAGGATTAAGTTAAGTTAAGTTAAACTTGAAAGTTTAAGATTAAGTTTGTAAGATTAAGTGTAAGAACCTAAGAGGTGTTAGGTGGGGATCATTAAGGAATTAAGTAAGTTAAACAAGTTAAGTAAGTCATATGAGTTAAGTGATTACAACAACCTAAAACTGAATGAATGTTTTAGGACTTGGGAGTTTGGACTCCGGAAGAGAGTAAGCAGCCGAACGACCAACGGTGAACGGTACAGTCTCTTGTGACCTGCTTACTAACGAGGTGTCCCTCGGCTTGTGTGCTATTTGTTTTGTGTGCTCACTAAACAAGATTAAGCAGCAACCGGACATATTATATATATATTGTATTGTTGTGTGATGTTTGAAGACTAACACAACATACCGTGAGAACTTACTAAACCAATGTTTAGTAAGGAATTGAGTGAGACTAAGGAACGCCCCCTAAATGAGGGACGATATGAACCGAAAGAGGTAACCAACAAACAGGGTCTTGAGATAACTACTAACTGGAACTGAGTGAGGAAACCCGGGACCGATCTCCGGTCATGCATGCTAAGGAAAGGGGTCGTATCTATAGTAGATTCGACCTCCGATTAAGGACTTGTCTCGGACTTGTAGCCTAGGGCCGGTTGCCGGCCTCAGCTACGCTGGTTCCCGTCCAGGGTATGGTGGTGGCACTAAATGAAGTCGGTGGATGGGATCACCTAAATCCCAGGTTTGGACTTAGGCTACAAACATTCCCCTCCAGGAACGTTTTGTATTCTGAGAATAAGATAAGATTAAGTTAAGTTGAAATCATTCCTTTTTAAGGGATGAATTGTATTATTAAGATTAAGATTAAGGTGAGGTTAAGATAAGTTGCAACCATTCCTTTTTAAAGGATGGTTTTGTAATATTAAGATCAAAAGATAAGCTACATCCACTCCTTATTAAGGATGGTTGTTTCTAAGATTAGATAAAAAATCAGATTGAGGTAAGATAGGAGACTAAGATTAAGAGGGAATATTACTTAAGGAGTTAAATACCTAACTCTCTAATTAGCGAACGCATTTAAGTCGTTCATTGTGTGTGAACTTTGATTGTTCATATCTGAGGTGTTTGTTTACTGCACTTTCTATTATGTTGTGCATCTATCAACCTCCATGCTAGCGACAATTAGTCGTCGTATCCACTTAGCTTGGGGGCCATGAGGGGATCGTACCGCATTCGTGCTGACCCCCTTTGGGGGCTGTTTTTACTACACAGGTACAACAGGAAGCGGCCGTTGCGAGGGCAAGAAGAGGATACAAGTGTTAAGGGTTAAAGTGGCACTACGAGTTGTGCATGTACACTCGTATGCAATATGAGTTAGTAAGATGTAGAGGATGTGAGGGGGTTGTAAGAAGTAGTTGTTTAAGGTTGTTGCACTAATGTTCGGTATATTCTGTAGTCAGACCGGGCAAGGTCCTGGATTGTAAAGAATTCCGCTGCGATATGTTTATATATATACTGTTAAGTTGCGAGACCACATTTGGATTGAGTTGGGGTGTTACACAGGACCTCAGCTTTCACTACTTCCCTTCAAGTTGGGTTAATCTCCTCTGGGGCTGCCTCACTGCTTGATACTGTCTTCCATGTAGATCCGATGAGTCCGGAACCCGGGACTAATACCCTTAATATCTGCCACTGACCGACCCCCCAAAGCTCCTTATGCTTTCTTAATACTTCCAGAAGTCTGCTTTCCTGCGAAACAGACAGGAAGAAGAAATAATAATAGCAGGGCGCTACCCTCTGCCAAGAAAGCATATTTAAGGTTTGAAGGAGAGTTTTTAATTCAGAGTAGAGGGTTTCTCTGCTGAAGGAATGAGCCTCTGAGTAGGCTGTCCAGTGGCTCCACGGAGGAGTATAAGGCGAAAATAGGTTCGTCCCTGATTAAGCTGCTGGACAACAGTAGCTACCTCCTCAGTGCTCTCCTTGTCATCCTCATCGATGGCATAACACCTGCTCTAGACAAATCAGAATTCTCAGCAGGAAGGAAGAGTCATTAGTATCTTAATGACAACGAATCATAGTCATCAGAACAATCAACATCCACTGAAAGCACAGCACGAGAGGAAGCATTTGTTCTCATCATCTCCTCATCTCAGCAACCATCGGGCAGTCCTCCTAATCATGGCTGTCTCCGCACTGAGAACAGCATACCTCCTTTGGACCAGTAGACACCTTCTTGACGGATTGCCCCAATGTCTGTCCCATAGTGAGCTGCGAGTGCATCTTCGCCATGTTACCCACTGTGGTACTTAAATGGGCCTGCTGCTCAGCCAATCTCTCCCATCATAGGATCTGGAGTCCGAGAGGAAGTCTGGCCCACTGTGAAAACTCTTCCACCACTGTTGCTCCACTGGCGGAGCTCCTCGCAGTAGGACTCCATGGCTGACATAAACTCTTCTCCACTTTTAGCCAGCAAATTTCCACCCAGTGCAGCTCGGACCTCGCCTCTATGCTCATCTCTCAGCCCTTGGAAGAACCCCTGGGCCAAGGATATGTCATGTTCTGACCGTGATAAGGGCACTGGGGAGCAGCTCCTTGAATCTATCCCAAGCTTCGCAGATTGTCTCACTGCCGGACTGTCTGAAGGCGGTCAGGTCAGCGATCATCTGTCTGGTCCTGGAGATGGGATATACTTCTCATAAAACCTCGCCGTCATCAGCTCCCAGGTAGTGATGATACCTGGTGGTAGACGGTGGAACCACTTCGAGGCTTCCCCTGATAGACTGTGCTGAAATAGGCACAGCCGAGCATACTCTTCTAGCCCCTGAGACATCCCCAACGAATCCAGATGAACTAAGAAACGATGGACATGGTCGAGCGCATCAGCTGGGTCTGCGCCTGAGAAGGTCCCTGCTGGATATTCCTGACAACATTTGTTTGATGGTCTTGGTTTTAACTTTTGCCATTCTGCTGTTAATTCTGCTGTGAGGTTCGGTAGAGTCACAGGTCCTCTTCTAGGAGCAGCTGGCGGGCGATTAATTCTTCCCAATGTGGCTGCTCATTATTTACCAGTCCGTTGGCAGCCATGGTGAAGTTGAGTGCTCTTCTCGCCCTACGAGCGGTACGTTGATCTCTGGGTCAAAATTGAATCTTGGTGGGCCTCGAGATCGGGTGCCGTGCATTCACCAAACACCTGCACAGTTACACAAAACAAATTAAATAAAATAAAAACAATTGACAACCAAGGAAAGACTTGACAAAGTCAAGTCCCCGGCACGGCAGCTATTTGCAACCAGGAAAAATGTTCTACTACTAAATTGATAAACTAGAAAATAATAAAACGAAAATCCTGTCGGGTTGCAAAAAATCCCGGTCACTATAGTATAGAAAGTTAAGCAACCAGATATCGAACCACGGGACTTGAATAATAAGCTAAGTCCTAGAAAAACTGGAAATTCAGGGGGGTTGTGAATTGTTTTCATGATTGAATTGAATAAATGCAAATCGAAGCTTAAATAACAATTAATGCAAATGAGTGATGAGTTTGATAAGTGAGTGGAACTCCGGGTTCGGTCGTTGTTTACTGGTAAATCTAGTAAAATCTACAATGTCAATTATGAGAAATGGAAAGGCCAATTCTTTCTATCTCTTCAATGCTAAATCCTAGTTCATTGAAGAGCTCACCTATCAGAACATGTCAACTCTAATCTAGCAGTTGGCAAAAACATATAGGTGGGAATAAGTGCGAAGAATTGTTAGCGTTTGTAGAAGAGATTATCTATCCGACTAATCTTTCCCCAAATCTCCAGGTTAATTCGAACTACCTATTAATCACCTTGTCTGATCCTAATAGGTTTCGCAGAAAACTCTATAACTCGCGAAATAATAGAGAATGAATGATAATCATTAACCTAGAAACAATCCATTACAGTCTCATAATCAAATTGCAGAATTCTTAACTACATTGTATCCATTACGAACAACCCTACCCCAGAGTTAATCCCTACTAGCCAGACATTACAAAGAAGCAGATAATACAATCAACATAGAATTCATCTAAAGGAAGAAAAACCCTCGAATTGAATGATTATCCAGAATCAATGGCTGCAGGCGCAAGGTTGAAGATGTTGGACTGACTCCCTTCTGTTGATGCTCCTCCTCAATGATGATAGAATGCTTGATGAATGGGGATGAAGGTGATGCTGATGCTGATGGTGTGGATGAGTGGAAGGAGCGTTGTTTTTCAGCGTGAGAGTGTTGTGAAGTAGTGATAGGTAAAGAATGATGCTCTCTCTCCACTGATTAGGTCACTTAAATAGATTTTCTTCCTCTTTCTCCCTTCAAAACGCCGAACTTCTGCTGAATTTTTAGTCGCGTCCGAACATTGGTCCGACCTTCAATGTTCAGACACATTGCTTTGAGCGCTTCAATTCCAAAAAATCTCGACTTGTGTCCAAACTTTGATGTTCGGACACAAGTTCGGACATGCTCTGTAGGTCAGACTTCCGACTTTTCTCATTGTGATTCTCGAACCATGTCCGAACGTCGATGTTCGGACTGAAGTTCGGACATTCCATCAGGCGCAGCACACGAACTCTCGACTTGCGTCCGAACTTGGAACTTCGGACACAAGCTCGGACATTCCTTCAAAATCCTCTAAATTCATCGTTCTGACTCCAATCGACCCCCGTTTGTTGCATCATCTCCCTTGTGAGTTAATCTACTGTTCCTTGGCTTTTCTCTGCATTTTAACATAGAAAAAGGTATCAACCCTTAACAAACAACAAACCAAAGGAAAACGTATGACAGTGTGGAATATTATCCATACGCGTAAGAAAAATAGGCATTAAAGATCACTAAAACCAGTCACATCTCCCACTCATCACCCTTAATTAGAGAGTTAATTATTTAACTCCTTAAATTATGTTTCCTCTTAATCTTAGTTCCTCCTTATCTTACCTCAATCTTAGTCTTATCTTAGTCTTAGAACAACCAACCTTTAAAAAGGAATGGGTGTAGCTTATCTCAGTCTTATAATACAAACCATCCTTTAAAAAGGAGTGGTTGCAACATACCTCAACCTTTTACCTTATATGTGTCAACCGTTCTCTCATTGGGAACTGGTTAACCCTTAGTTCGTTGTTTATTTTTGTAGGGCTTGGTTACCCTAGCCAGCAGCAGGACACTTACCGGCAATAAACAACATTCTTAAATTGTTAGGGATGTAGGCTAGATCCCCCCACGCCATCTTAAAGCCACCTACCTTGGACTGGATGTCCAATGTAGCTGAGCCGGCCAACCGACCCTAGGCTACTAGTCCGAAGACTAGTCCTTAAGCGGAAGTCGGGTCTACTATAGATACCGACCCCCCTTTCCTTAGCATGCATGACCGGAGTCAGTCCCGGGTTCCTCACTCCCCCCTTAAGTTCTAGTTATAGTAGTCTCAAGACCATGTTTGTTGGTTAACCTCTTTCGGTTTATAACAAACTAATATTAGGGATCGTTCCTTAGTCTCACTCAAATCCTTACTAAGCGTTGGTTAGTAAGTTCTCACGGTAAGTTGTGTTAGTTTTCAAACATCACACAACAATACAATAAACATAATGTTCCGGTTGCATGCTTTATCTTGTTTAGTGAGCACACAAAAACAAATAGCACACAAGCCGAGGGACACCTCATTAGCAAGCAGGTCACAAGAAAACTGTACCATTCACCGTTGGTCGTTTTGGTTGCTTACTCTCCTCCGGAGTCCAAACTCTCAAGTCCTAAAACATTGATTCAGTTTTAGGTTGTTAATCACTTAACTTAATTAACTTATTTAACTTACTTAACCCATAATGATTCCCCACCTAACACCTCATAAGTTTTTCAACTTATCTTACAACTTAACCTTAAACTTTTAAGTTTATACTTATCTTAATCTCTTAGTCTTTATATACTCTATTCATCATTGCCCTCTTAATGGGGTACCATTAATACCACTAAACTTCCTTAGGGTTTCTCTCTTTTTTTTTCATCTTTAGGGTCCACCGACCTTACCGACCGACCTTACCCAAGGTCGGTCCATTCCAGAACTTATTACCGTTTGAAAATTTTACCCCGACCGACCTTGCAAGTCCGGTCCACAAGGTCGGTCCATTCCCGAGAGTTTCCCCGTGGATATTTAGGCCCAACCGAACTTGCCAAGGTCGGTCCCAAGTTCGGTCGATTCCAGAGACTCAATTCGTACACAACATACAAGCCCGACCGAACTTGTAAGTCCGGTCCCCAAGTTCGGTCGATTCCAGAAACTCTTTCCGGTAGTGTAAACTGAGCTCGACCGACCTTGCAGGTCCGGTCCCTAAGGTCGGTCGGCTCCAGAACCTTGTTTCTAAATTCCCATTTGACTCCAAACTTCTCCACAAGTTCCCCCATGTGTCCTAATACCATTTAGGCACTTAAACTCTCCTTAGAACATCCACCAAACTCTCCAAAACAACTTCCAAAGATCTTCTTAAACATTTACTAAATTCTTCCTCAAGTCATCTTACATATCCATGCACAGTCCCTCTCTTTTCCATTTGTTACTCATCATTCCTAAACCTTGGACATACCTAAACATTTCTTCCCATCTTCTTAGCACCTTAACCTTGTTCTTCTTTACCCTAACCTTCCTACACCCTCCTTAGACATCTATATCTCTTTTACTCAATTTACCACCATTCTCATGACCTTAAACTCTTATACATTCCTAGTCAATTTCCTCGACAATCGACAACATTCTCCTTCAATCTTCACTCCCAACACCTAAGTCCACTCATTACCATCTAAACTAAAACCTTATTGTTCCACCACTAGTATCCTCTTCACTTACACAACTTCCCAAAATTCTCATTGTTATATTCTCTAGTTCATACTTAAATCATCTTAAAGCATTATACTCCTTCTCCTTCAAATTTATGCACAAGTCTCACCATTCCTCTCACCATGACTTTGGTGTGTTCAATACACCCTTTTAAACTCTAATTTCCTCATAGACAACTCTAGGTCATTCTAAACCTCAAGAACTACTTAGTTAACTCATTTCCACTCAAATTCCTCTTAATGATCCCAAGTGAATCCTAGGGCATCTTAACTCACCACTACCACTTAAACACTTTGTTTTCTACTCAAATTTCACCATAGCTTCTCTAGTACATTATCATGCCCAAATGCATTGTTTTTCCTCATTCAACCATCTCACACACATCAAGTTCTTTCTCATCATATTTTATCACCCAAACCAACTCATTCACAACAAACTCAATATATTGCAATAATCTTAAATTGCATTGCACTAAGGCTCTTAAATGACATGGCTCTTAGGCCCTTAAATAACTTAAACTTAAACACTGAATTTCCCACATATAAAAGCTTTCAACCTGCAAATACACCCATCAATCTCATAGTAGTTATAATGCTCTTAAAATCCCCTTAAACTTATCTTATTAACTCATTCCCATTGGATCCTTAGTCACAAGTTCACAAGCTTGTTTAGTTCTTTTTCTTCGGTTACATAACCATTACCTAATGTAAGCCCTAGGCTACATTGGTACTCATCTAAAACTCATTCCTTAAACCTTAAACCACCATTAGGTAAGTAATTTACCTTGTTTTCTCAAGCTTATCTCTTAACTTCCTCCTTAGACCTTCTTATTGAATGAATCTCGGCCACCATTTAAATTTCCCTTGCCAATGCTCTAATCAATATACATTGACTCTCATGAGTGCTAAATAATACACTAACCTTAAGGAGTAAACCCTAGGTTGAAAATGTGTTTTAAGGTATTTAATTGAGTGCTTTACCTTGGATTCTCAAAACAAGCTTGGATATAAATCAAGTAGGACCTCCTCTAGCCCTTGGAGAATAGAATCAAGCTATAACAATGGATAAACAAGGCCCCATGAGAAGGTAATTTTCGGTCATGAAGAAGAAGTGATGGAACATAGTTTTTTTCTTACATTTTCCTTACCTTGAATGAATGGAGAACCAAATGGGCTCTTCAAACTTGATTTTCCTCCATCAATGGAGTTTTCTCTTGGCACCGAAATGGAGCTTTGAAGGATTTGAAAAGATAGAAAGCTAGAGCTTGAGCTAACTAAGAATAATATGTGTTTAGTTTTTGATTTGGAGCTAAAATGAGTAAGTTGTAGACACGGCAAGGTGAGGCAACAATGGAGCTTGTTCTCACGGTTTGAGAGGGTGAAAAAATGAAGAAAACCGTGGAAGAAGAGAATGAATGGAGAAGAGGAGAGAAGGTAAGCTATAGGTAAGATATTTTACTTTTTAAAAGCAAATAGTAAATTTCTCTCATTTCTCTTTTCTCTTCTTAAGTTGAATGACTCATGTGGTGACTCACCACCTAAAAACCGGCCACCCCGTTAATAATCAAGACATTTATGGTCTTGGTTGACCAATTAATTAGCTTATATTGACTTAATGCTAAACTAGCACTATTTGGTTACTATTCACAATTAGTGCACATATTTCTGCAATTTTTGATTTCCCATTGATTTAGACTTCCTAATGTGATACTAATTAGCACAATGTTGATTAAGGTGTAATCATGGGCATTTAGCCACTCACAACTTATTTCTAAGACAATTTCTCAAAAAGGTGCTTTAAGGAGTCTTAAAGCACATTTTGTGTTTAAGCTTGTTTTTTGCTTGGTTTTCTTTGCTAATAGATTTAAATATCCATTAGAATATTAAAAAAGTCTTATAATGGTATTTGGGTGCTAATCAATGTCACTCCAAGCTTAAAGCACATTTTTGCCTTAATTGCCCTTAAGGCGTTTTCTTGTGTTTTCCTTGGTTTGAATTGTCTACCAATCTTCTAAGGCATATTTTAGCCTTACTACATCATAATTGATGTTTAATTAACATACTTAGGTTTGGGGTATTTCAATCTACCCCCCTTAAAGAACTTTGTCCCCAAAGTTCCCATGCATCTTATCTTATTAGAATACATGTCTTACCTCAGTCCACAGATCATATAGATCATACTTATGTATACTTAAACTCATTGAATCATTATATCCACCATATGCTTATACTTAAATATCACAGAACATGCTTAAGCATGTATAGCACTCAAAATTCCCTTTATTCCTTTTGATGATTAAAACATTCACATAATTTCCAACGTATTCTCCCATGTCACCGGTCCGTAGACAATGGCTCGTTCGTCCTCGTCACCATGGGCCTGAATACAAAACACTCTGCTCTCCCCATGTCACCGGTCCGAAGACAAAGGCTCGTGCGTCCTCGACTTCATGGGCGAGACTCGGTAAAAAGGTAATCCTTTTTACGAGGTCATGTGAGGAATAATTCCTCTAATTAAAAATACAATCAACTCCAATTTCATTTTATCCTAATGCCTCTATCCTTAGCGTGATTTAATTGTGACGACTGGTAGGGAGTTTCAGGAATCATCCAACCCTAATGTGATCAGCATCAGTGTAGAACTATCCTTCCACCCCAATTTGTGTTCGGTTTCCCTTGATCCCAGAAAATCAAGTTCCACCTCCCACGCCATTTTCAAACATCCAAATAATTCACTCATGTCCAATTTTCTATCTTTTTAGTTCTTCTAATCATAATCAATACATCTCCAAAGTGTGGACTCAGTCCATCAAACATTCCCGATTCATCTCTTAGTACTCGCCTCAGGGCTTAAGTTCCTACTAAGTTCTATAAAAGTCTCATGCCAACTCTCACCATCTTATACCTCATAGGATTACAATTTCCTTCCTCATACTCATATCAAATAATATCTTATAATGTTATCTTATTCTCATCTCACACATAGTCTCATATATTCCTTATTTCTTAAGTCTCCTTAATCCTCTCCCTTAATTCTCTTAACTTGTACTCACACCGGAGTTAACAAGATAGGTACTTAATATGTATGGTATTCACATCTTCTGTGCGCAATAACTATAATTTATCTCAAAATGTTTATGTAAAACATATTCTCAAATTCTTTTGTGCTATGCACACCGTAGTTTATGTACTCAGCACACAAACATACGTTAAGCGGTTTTCGCTCTAACCCCCTTAAAATGGATTACGCCCACGTAATCAACACCATATCATTCTTGAACATAAGTTCAAGATGTCTAATTCTCACCAAGCATTCTAGCTTCCATGTCATCTATCTCACTTACGATTCGATCAGAGGGTCAAAACTATGCTAATGACTTAGTCTCTGCATCGAGGATTCTTAACGGTACTGATACCATATTCTTAACTTAGTTTGGTCTAACCTCAAAGGTACTGATCTGCTAGCTTCCGCTGCACGACTCTGATAGTCTTAGGCTTATTTGCATCTCTTATCCTTTTACAGTATTATGTCTTTTCTCTCCTCCTGCGTGCTTATGGTTTAGCACTAAAGGTTCCTCAATGGTCACGTGTTATCTTTATATATACACGGCCTTGATGAGTTGTAGCTCGTCTATCCAGTCTTCTTGGAGATCTAATGTTTGTATTCTTAGTGTTTTCTCAAGTGTCTAAACCGTTCTTTGCATCTGACCTTTGGTCTGAGGATGATTCTTAATCTGAAACTACTGTTTAGTGCTCATTGCACTTTACAGTTTAATCTTATATATCTTAAGACATGTCTAATGTCTGTACTTAGCAATCCGTGCTCTTCGCACTTCATAGTCCTTAATTACTTGTTCACTGGTTCCTTTGTGTCGTTGGTTCAACTGAATTCCTTTCCTTCGACTATTTGTGGTAGTAGCTGCTCTCGTCTGATCTTGCGTCGTTGTCCGTGGTACGGAGTCGACTACTCTCGTGTTCCTTACACCACTCGTTTACATGCATGGGGTACCTTACTGGTACATTACTACTTACTACTTACCCGACTAACTCATAAATGAGCGTGTCAGGCCTGCAAGCCCCTGTAGGGTGCAGTCGTCCCACATCTCGTTTTAGTAAACTCATAGTGTCCGTCACAAGTTTAGCTACTGCTAATTATGAAGTATTCTATTGTCGATCTCCTCTTCATCGTTCCATGGTAACATTTATTGTTCTTCTTGAACTTAATCAAGGGAAATCTATTTACTGTGTTCTTAAGTATGGTATGCTTTAGTTCTTTCTGTATCCCGTACTGATTCGGTCTCTTAGTAACTGAGGTCTCTTTCCATATAGCCTCTTATCTTCTTTCTCATTTTGTTCTACTAGGAATGCACTTCTAGTTCCTAAGGAATGGTATTGTGCTTCCCGCGAAATCTTACCTAACCAGGTCCAGACTACTGGCACCAATGCACATTCGTCTACCATCTTATTTCCTTACTTATATAGGTCTTAACTCATAAATCTAATTGCCTCAGTGTCAACATTTGACGGCTCATACATAACAGTCGCTTTACCGCGCACCATGACTTAACCCCTCATATAAATATTGTACTCACGAGCACTACTACCGTGGTAGTTGCCTTACTCTGTTGCCCATTGACGGTGCAACTCCTTACTCATTTGTTCTAACATCTTATCTTATACTTAATTCCTCCCTGGTGTAAACACACTAGGAGTTCCCTAATTTCGGTGTTTGGCGGTTTCCATACCGTGCTGTAAAATGGTTATCTCTTCATACGAAGGTATTCTGCTTCAACTCAAGTTCATAAGTAGGCTAGTTTCTTTTTTTTCTCACATTCTTCCATCCTTTATGATGTTATTTACCATATAATTTAACCGGTTACTAAGGAAGTCATCCGTTTAATTACAAGCTCTTCTGGGCATTGGTCACTTGACGTGCCATAATGTGCACTCACAATGTTTATCTCTAACGATTAGTGATTCCTAAACCCTGGGTGTTTGATATGAGGTCTGACTCTGCAGCCTTCCTTATTACTCGAGCGTATCTGATATGTCCTAATGTAGTCTCAAGGTTCACATTTTCCATTCTCTAACCACAGCGTATTTCATCCCTAATAAGTGAAAGCCCTTCTTAAGGGGTTATTCCCATCATGGCCTCACAACAAGGAGAGGTATCCCCACCCTAAAAGGCATGGTTCGTTCTCTGCCCCTGTCTATGTACTATCTCATCATTCTCATTGGTGCCCTTTCCTGGCAATATTTCCATAATCTAAGTTATAGGTTTGTAACTGTTCATATCTACACATTGTAGTTCCTCATGGCTTAAATAAGCTCTCTTATAACTCGCTGTGCCTCGGCTCTGATGTGGTTAACATCCTTGGCTCGTAGGCTCTTAGTGCTTAGTGCTTCAGTTCATTACTTGTACTCTCACTCATCTGCAGGTCATCCATAAAGGTTGTTGTTTCCTTGAACACTATCCACCGTTAGGTTACATATTGAATGTAGTATCGGGTTTCATGGTGAGTCGCTGCATCCTGCTTCCTGCTATGGAAGTTTATTCAGGTGATCTGAGGTTACTTAGTGTCCTCGAAAATACTATCATTTACTAGACTTACGTCTTTTAGCAATCAAGGTTAGGTTTGTATTAGGCATTTGCCTTACGGTGTCCAAGTTGGATATCATCCTGTCATCTTATACTTCCATCTCAACGCTTTGTTCAACTTCCGTTGACTACGCCACCCGTTGATAATAAGTTATACTTGGGTGTTAATGAGTTAGACAAACAGTATTAACTGTCATTCATCAGTTTGCTCCTTTTCCAGGGTTGTACATTTTTAATCCTTAGTAGGTTATATCTTACGTTCATTTCCTTTATCCCTATTTCCAGGGTTCACCAACATATTCAATAAAGATTGTTGTTATTAGTATTCTTAATGGTCATCTCGGGAGTTCTATCCGTTCCTGTCAGAAGTCGTTGAGTCAACAGTCTCCACTGTATTATGTATCACTTCCCGGTAGGTTATTGCTTACATATGGTTTTGCTCGGATCATTGAGCGATCTCTTAGGTTTTTCTCTTGGAGTTTGGGATTGGCGTTCTTCCGTACTGTCGGTCGTTGTTGTAGTAGGTTGCACCGTTGCTGATATTTATATCATTTAGTATTTTGTCCAAGTTCAGTTCCCGGCTGACTGGTGTGACACCTCATCCCTTCATAATCAGGCCGCCGGGCCTTTCCAAGGTCTTATTTTCCCGTTTTTACGGATTACAATCCAGTATTACTACAGCTGTAGCGTTCTCCTATCTCGCCATGATTGCTTTCTGTGTAGCTTAACTGTGGTAGCACTTGCTATGGCAAGTGCGCTATGCAAGATGGGTTACCGGTGCTGTGCGCATCAGTAATGGTACTTCCTCCTAATATTTTATATCATTGGTAGTCCTCGGGACTCTTTCAATGTTCTTCCGTTTTGGATAACTAGTCGTGCGGCAGTTTCCTGTTGTTATGACCGTACTGCCACTTACCCGGGCGTTCCTCTTCCTGAGGGAACCCCTTATTATTTCCTTATGTCTTAATCCTCACTCCCGTTTCCAAACATTTGTTGTGGTTACTAAGTAATGATTCTCCTTTAGGCACTACATCGTAGTCCTATTCCGGTATACAGTTTGTATATGTTTTCATCGTCGTCTGCGCTATGTCGGCCAGGTTTGTAACCTTCTTCATTGTATGGGGTTTGGAGTTCTCGTTCCTAACTGGACTTTCCAGTAATCACAACTCTTATGCTTTATACTATCCCACTGTCATGCTCACTCGGACCACTGTACGTACTCATGTCGCGTATCCTTTCTTATCCATCGCACTCGTAGTGCTTTTCTTATCATTAGTATGGCGGGTTATTTCGACTGCGTAGCATGTCGACCCATGTTGCCGGTAATTACCGTTCCCTTATTGATAGAATTCCATTGGTAGCGCCTATTTCACTGAGGCGCTCCATTAAAACGTTCAAGTTTTCATAATCTGTTGTTCAATAAGATGTTTCTCGTATTGCTTACTGTTAACTAACTACCAGATCGGGTTTTCCCGAGTAAGAGAAGACTTTCTTCTCTCTGGCATTTGTTCCACATATTCAGGGTTAGGGATGCGGAGGGCGGGTCTAGGTACTATGGATATCCGGTAAACACCGGGAAGTCCTGACTAACGCACCTCTCACTCTATCACTCAACCCTTAACCCATAACTCAAACTCAACCTCAGTATTCACCTAAGTTCGGTATTTCTTGTCTTCAGAGCGTAACTACGCTCTGATACCACTTTTTGTAACACCCCATCTCGATCTAATCGTGGTTATCACAACTTATCACCATATATACAAACTTTGCAGCGGATTCAATTACATTCCAGGACCTCGCCACGGTCTGACTACAGAATATACCGAACATTAGTACATACCAATCTTAACCAAATACATATCCTTCTTACAATCCCCTCACATCCTATACATCTTACTAACTCAAATGCCATACGAGTGCATGCACAACTCGTAGGCCACACTTAACCCGTAAAGCTTGTACCCCATCTTACTCTCGCGACGACCGCCTCCTAACGTTCACCTTTGTAGTAAAAACAGCCCCCAAAGGGGGTCCACGAATGCTGGTACGATCCTCTCATGGCCCCCAAGCTAACGTGGCTACGACGACTAATTGTCGATAGCATGGAGGTTGATTAGATGCACAACATTATAGAAAGTGCAGTAAACAACAATCCAAATATGAACAATCAAAGTTCAAACATAATGAATGACTTAAATGCATTCCCTTAATTAGAGAGTTAATTATTTAACTCCTTAAATTATTTTTCCTCTTAATCTTAGTTCCCTCTTATCTTACCTCAATCTTAGTCTTAGAAACAACCAACCTTTAAAAAGGAATGGGTGTAGCTTATCTCAGTCTTATAATACAAACCATCCTTTAAAAAGGAGTGGTTGCAACTTACCTCAACCTTACCTTATATATGTCAACCGTTCTCTCATTGGGAACTGGTTAACCCTTAGTTTGTTGTTTATTTTTGTAGGGCTTGGTTAACCCTAGCCAGCAGCAGGACACTTACCGACAATAAACAACATTCTTAAATTGTTGGGGATGTAGGCTAGATCCCCCCACGCCATCTTAAAGCCACACCTACCTTGGACTGATGTCCAATGTAGCTGAGCCGCCCACCGACCCTAGGCTACTAGTCCGAAGACTAGTCCTTAAGCGGAAGTCGGATCTGCTATAGATACCGACCCCCTTTCCTTAGCATGCATGACCGGAGTCAGTCCCGGGTTCCTCACTCCCCCCTTAAGTTCCAGTTAGTAGAAGTCTCAAGACCATGTTTGTTGGTTACCTCTTTCGGTTTATAACAAACTAATATTAAGGAGCGTTCCTTAGTCTCACTCAAATCCTTACTAAGCGTTGGTTAGTAAGTTCTCACTATAAGTTGTGTTAGTTTTCAAACATCACACAACAATACAATAACATAATGTTCCGGTTGCATGCTTTATCTTGTTTAGTGAGCACACAAAAACAAATAGCACACAAGCCGAGGGACACCTCGTTAGCAAGCATGTCACAAGAAGAACTGTACCGTTCACCGTTGGTCGTTTGGTTGCTTACTCTCCTCCGGAGTCCAAACTCTCAAGTCCTAAAACATTGATTCAGTTTTAGGTTGTTAATCACTTAACTTAATTAAACTTATTTAACTTACTTAACCCATAATGATTCCCCACCTAACACCTCATAAGTTTTTCAACTTATTCTTACAACTTAACCTTAAACTTTTAAGTTTATACTTATCTTAATCTCTTAGGTCTTTATACCTCTATTCATCATTGCCCTCTTAATGGGGTACCATTAATACCACTAAACTTCCTTAGGGTTTCTCTCTTTTTTTTTCATCTTTAGGGTCGACCGACCTTACCGACCGACGTTACCCAAGGTCGGTCCATTCCAGAACTTATTACCGTTTGAAAATTTTACCCAGACCGACCTTACAAGTCTGGTCCCAAGGTCGGTCCATTCCCGAGAGTTTCCCCGTGGGATATTTAGGCCCGACCGAACTTGCCAAGGTCGGTCCCAAGTTCGGTCGATTCCAGAGACTCAATTCGTACACAACATACAAGCCCGACCGAACTTGTAAGTCCGGTCCCCAAGTCGGTCGATTCCAGAAACTCTTTCCGGTAGTGTAAACTGAGCTCAACCGACCTTGCAGGTCCGGTCCCTAAGGTCGGTCGGCTCCAGAACCTTGTTTCTAAATTCCCATTTGACTCCAAACTTCTCCACAAAGTTCCCCCATGTGTCCTAATACCATTTAGGCACTTAAACTCTCCTTAGAACTTCCACCAAACTCTCCAAAACACTTCCAAAGATCTTCTTAAACATTTACTAAATTCTTCCTCAAGGCATCTTACATATCCATGCACAAGTTCCTCTCTTTTCCATTTGTTACTCATCATTCCTAAACCCTTGGACATACCTAAACATTTCTTCCCATCTTCTTAGCACCTTAACCTTGTTCTTCTTTACCCTAACCTTCCTACACCCCTCCTTAGACATCTATATCTCTTTTACTCAATTTACCCACCATTCTCATGACCTTAAACTCTTATACATTCCTAGTCAATTTCCTCGACAATCGACAACATTCTCCTTCAATCTTCACTCCCAACACCTAAGTCCACTCATTACCATCTAAACTAAAACCTTATTGTTCCACCACTAGTATCCTCTTCACTTACACAAGCTTCCCAAAATTCTCATTGTTATATTCTCTAGTTCATACTTAAATCATTTTAAAGCATTATACTCCTTCTCCTTCAAATTTATGCACAAGTCTCACCATTCCTCTCACCATGAATTGGTGTGTTCAATACACCCTTTTAAACTCTAATTTCCTCATAGACAACTCTAGGTCATTCTAAACCTCAAGAACTACTTAGTTAACTCATTTCCACTCAAATTCCTCTTAATGATCCCAAGTGAATCCTAGGGCATCTTAACTCACCACTACCACTTAAACACTTTGTTTTCTACTCAAATTTCACCATATAGCTTCTCTAGTACATTATCATGCCCAAATGCATTGTTTTTCCTCATTCAACCATCTCACACACATCAAGTTCTTTCTCATCATATTTTATCACCCAAACCAACTCATTCACAACAAACTCAATATATTGCAATAATCTTAAATTGCATAGCACTAAGGCTCTTAAATGACATGACTCTTAGGCCCTTAAATAACTTAAACTTAAACACTGAATTTCCCACATATAAAAGCTTTCAACCTACAAATACACCCATCAATCTCATAGTAGTTATAATGCTCTTAAAATCCACCTTAAACTTATCTTATTAACTCATTCCCATTGGCTCCTTAGTCACAAGTTCACAAGCTTGTTTATGTTCTTTTTCTTAGGTTACACAACCCATTACCTAATGTAAGCCCTAGGCTACATTGGTACTCATCTAAACCCATTCCTTAAACCTTAAACCACCATTAGGTAAGTAATTTACCTTGTTTTCTCAAGCTTATCTTAACTTCCTCCTTAGACCTTCTTCTTGAATGACTCGGGCCACCATTTAAATTTCCCTTGCCAATGCTCTAATCAATATACATTGACTCTCATGAGTGCTAAATAATACACTAACCTTAAGGAGTAAACCCTAGGTTGAAAATGTGGTTTAAGGTATTAAATTGAATGCTTTACCTTGGATTCTCAAAACAAGCTTGGATATAATCAAGTAGGACCTCCTCTAGCCCTGGAGAATAGAATCAAGCTATAACAATGGATAAAACAAGGCTCCATGAGAAGGTAATTTTCGGTCATGAAGAAAAGTGATGGAAACAAGGTTTTTCTTACATTTTCCTTACCTTGAATGAATAGAGAACCAAATGGGCTCTTCAAACTTGATTTTCCTCCATCAATGGAGTTTTCTCTTGGCACTGAAATGGAGCTTTGAAGGATTTGAAAAGACAGAAAGCTAGAGCTTGAGCTAACTAAGAATAATATGTGTTTAGTTTTTGATTTGGAGCTAAAATGAGTAAGTTTTAGACAATGCAAGGTGAGGCAACTATGGAGCTTGTTCTCACGGTTTGAGTGGGTGAAGAAAATGAAGAAAACCGTGGAAGAAGAGAATGAATGGAGAAGAGGAGAGAAGGTAAGCTATAGGTAAGATATTTTACTTTTTAAAAGCAAATAGTAAATTTCTCTCATTTCTCTTTTCTCTTATTAAGTTGAATGACTCATGTGGTGACTCACACCTAAAAACCGGCCACCCCGTTAATAATCAAGACATTTATGGTCTTGGTTGACCAATTAATTAGCTTATATTGACTTAATGCTAAACTAGCACTATTTGGTTACTAATCACAAATTAGTGCACATATTTCTGAAATTTTTGATTTCCCATTGATTTAGACTTCCTAATGTGATACTAATTAGCACAAATGTTGATTAAGGTGTAATCATGGGCATTTAGCCACTCACAACTTATTTGTAAGACAATTTCTCAAAAAGGTGCTTTAAGGAGTCTTAAAGCACATTTTGTGTTAAACTTGTTTTTTGCGCTTGGTTTTCTTCGCTAATTGATTTAAAATGTCCATTAGCATATTACAAAAGTCTTATAATGGTATTTGGGTGCTAATCAAAGTCACTCCAAGCTTAAAGCACATTTTTGCCTTAATTGCCCTTAAAGCGTTTTCTTGTGTTTTCCTTGGTTTGAATTGTCTACCAATCCTTCTAAGGCATATTTTAGCCTTATTACATCATCATAATTGATGTTTACTTAACATACTTAGGTTTGGGGTATTTCAAACTCTATCGCCCTTAATTTGGATAGTGGCAACTCGGTAGTACTTTGTGCATTTCACTCGCTCCTTTGACGGGAGCATAGCTATAAAATCTGGTAGCTCATCTGCGTCTAGCCCCAACCTCTTTGCGAATGATGGTGAAACAAAGGTATGAGAGGCGCCGCAGTCGAATAGTACAGTGGCATCAATGTCATTCACCGGAAAGGAACCCGTGATTATCGTGCCGCTCTTATCGGCCTGTGTCTCCATAAGGATACTTAGGGCACCATCCGTACCGAGTCCACAACCTAATGATTAATAAACTTTGTAAGAATTGATGGTATAATGCAAGTGGGATTTAATAACCAACACTGCTCTTATTGATAACCATTCGTCATACATTGTGTGTCTCTAATACACAATGTTATCGTATTTGAAATACCCCTAAATTAATTTAAATTAATTTAGGGGATTTCTTTTATTAAACCTTTAATAATACTATTAAGTATTAATTATTATATGGAATTATGAATATTAAATTAGTATAAGGAATTATGAATATTAAATTATTGTATGGAATTATGAGTATTAATATTATATGGAATTATGGAAATTAATTTAGGGGATTCCTCCTATTTAACTCTAAGAAATACAATTTAATATTTAATTGTTATATATAATTATATAGTATTATGAATTTAAATAATATTTATAAGTCCATAAATCTTGGGAAAATTTCTAAACACTCCAACTATATTATAAAGATTTTAGGAAGTATTGGAACATTGTTTTGAAACATAAAAGTGATAAGTGTCCAAATGAGCATGTTTTATAGGTGTATTTCATGTATAATATTAGCACTTTTCTTGCTCATTTCTCCACTTCGGTTAGTTTTCCTCTAGTTATGTTTTATTGTTTATCTCACAAAATTATTGGTTTAACATGAGGAAAACCAAGCCGGGAGTGAAGTAGACAAAGAGACGAACGCATAGACGCAAACGGCTCAGAAAACGGAGTCCAAACGAAGAATCTAGAGCCGGTCAAAGTTCGAAGGAAAATAGGTCACAAGCACATTGTGTCCACCAAGGCACAACCGCCTACTTCTTGGGCGGTACTCAAGGCGGACACCACCAAGGCACAACCGCCTACTTCTTGGGCGGTACTCTAGGCGGACAAAAGAGACTGCAACCGCCTTATAAATAGGCGGACACGAGGAGGATGTTAGGCGGACAAGGAACATACAAACCGCATGAATTAAACAACACAACCGCATGGCATTTGGGCGGTAGCCAAGGCGGACATGAGTGCTGCAACCGCATGAGACTTGGGCGGTAGCCAAGGCGGACAAACAGAGCAGCAGACACATCTAAACCGCATCAAAACCAGGCGGTTGTTTAGGCGGTCGTGATTAAATATCAGTCGCGAACAGTTTTTTCTTCTTCACGTGTAACTTTGCCTCCGCCGACTGTCCACTGTCTGCAACTCGTCCACTGCCATATCCATTAACAGCCTACCTTATTTCCCTCACGCGTCTCCAGCTCCTGTCCCCTGCAATTAATGAGCAATCAACGAGAGCAATCAACCGGCAATCAAATTCGTACGGATCTTCTTCTCCTCTGCCTCTATATAAACTCACTCCAACAGCACCATAAATACACCACGCACGACGGGAGTCTGAAAAAACCATTCACCACACTCACCCATTCGCTTCCACTAATTTTCCTCCCGTAACACCACAACATTCCACACTCACACGCAGTAACAAAAGAAATAGAAGAGCAGCAGTGAGAGCGAGAGCAGACCCGTTCTTTCTCTGAAATAATGTCAAATTCTATCTTTGCTATCTTCTTATCTCCGTTAATGTCTGAGTAATTTTCTTTTGTATCCTAGGATGGGGGTTTGATTTCTAATATTACGTAAACTAATATTTATCAATTGTCTCTCTCATTTAACTTGTTTTAATTCCTTTTCAGCAAATATTGTTAATGCTTTGCGTGACAAACAAGTGCATTTATTTGGTAACTATCAACATATGATTTTGAGATAGTCTAGGTACCTCAAAGGAATTAATCTTAGTATTTACACTCCGGATTGAGCAGGAAAATACTAAGGCTTTTATTAAGAGTTTGTAACTGACAATTATTAACTCTAATAGGCAATAAATAATTGAGACAGGGTTATAAATCTGTTTAAGTATTTAGGAAATTCCCCCGCTATCCTAGGATACATTTTTCCATCCACATCACTTAATTCACCTTTTTACTTTTTTATTATATTTGCACTGATCAAACAACAAATCAAGCTTGCCTCCGGCTAAACCCTTTTTTTACAGTTTTTAAGTAACTACCAAGACTATGATAAATTGAACAATCTCCCTGTGGATACGACACTTGTTTTACTACTACGACCGGGATTTGTTTGCAGCCCGACGTTTAATTTGAGTTTTAATTTCTTTTCTTTTCTTTTAATTTTACACCAATTTAAACCACCTCAGAAAATAACCATCTGCAAAAAGTCAATATAAAATTCTAGAAACCTTAAAGCTTATTAAGCCTTGCTAGAGTTGACTTTTTGAGAATGGTCAAACCAGGCCATGAAACCTATACCAATAATAGGTTATGGAAACCATGAGATCGATTAAAAGAACGTCAAAAACGGATCATCCTAGCCAAAGTTATGCTAGATTGAAGTTTAGAGTCAAAACTTTGAGATCTGCCACGTGTCAGTCAATCACAGGCCGCCCAACACTTAGTCGATTTTCTCCTGTTTTTTTCGCCACACAGAAAATCAGTTTTTTTTGCCCTATCTTGTGACCTTCATAACTTTCTCCTCGTTTGGAATTTTCGAGTGCCGTCTTTTGCATTCTCTTCTCCTTAATCTCCTCTTTCCAACCATAACTCATATTCTTCTAACTCATCCTACATCGACGGGAATATTGATCCAAAGTTGCCACCTTGAGAACTCGTAACCCAGAATTCTAGTTTTCTCTGAAATCAGGTAAAACTTCATCTTGCCATAACTTCTTCGTTGCTCAGCCACATTTCATGTTCTTTAGCTCGTTTTGAAGATCTCTAATCCCTCTACAACTTTCATGTTGATGACCAAAGCTAATTCCCAACCGTTTGGAAGAGAGAGGTGTCTAAAGTTTCGGATTTGTCATCTCATAATCATGGATTTTTCCGGAAAACGTAAGGTATAACTCGTAACTTTCGACTTAGATTTCTTTCTGTGTATTGCGATTTAGAGTGAGTTCTTGCTATCAATGTGTAGAGCTATGTTCCCTCTTTAGATTAAGCCCTTACACATAGCCTAACGCGATCTGTACTGTAAGATATAGATCCTCAATGTCGGCCCCGTGAACTGCTTGAAAGTTTGAAACTTTCCAGATTTCCGAATTCGATTTGCTCTGTTGTTGCAATCCGGTAAGTTTCCTTCAAATTCCTTCAACCTTGCTAATCTACACTACATTGTCGGTCAAAACATGTTTCAATTGCATCAATTACGCTTTAGATTGAGTGAATTTGGGAGAATCGAATTCGGAACCATTAAGAACCCTAGCTTCGAAACAGAAATCGAAACCCGATGAATACTGCATTATAATTGGGGAAATTGGTATCATTAGAACCATAATTGGATTTCGAAACCATAGAAACAAGAATCACTCAATTTGTTTCTGTAGATGTGAGAAATTAGTGATTTAGTACTCGAATTGGGTTTGGGGGTAGATGATGAACTCGACATACAGCAGCCGTCCGATCGTGGTTATAAGAAACGGACGGCTGGGATTAGATCGCGGATAATAAAATGTTATAAGTTTTATAATGTTTCAGAATTTAACTTAACTTGTTGAATTCTTAACTTGTTGAATTAATTAAAATACCTTCCTGAAGGTATTTTGACTTGAAATTTAACCAATTATATTCTTATAAAATCTAGTTTATTTTATGATGTAAATTAAAGTTTTGGAGTGTTTTAAACGTAAGTTATTATTTTTGCAAGTTACGGGTTTTCTGGAATTATTTAGCTAATTTAAAAAGATATTTTTATGAAATAAAATTTTTATAATATGTCTAAAATGTTATAGTTACTGTATATTAAATTTGGGAATTTTTGGGCAATGGTAAATGGTTTTAAAAATTGTGTTTATGAGTTTTTCATAAGAATAACTTATAATATATGGTTTTTAATGTAACCGAAAATTAAAGTATGGTTTGTTAGTAAACTTTTTAAGCTGGGAAAAATATGGAACACTAAATTAACATTTTATAACAATAAGTTTATAAATGTTTTGGTATTAGCTTTTAAGAGAAGTGAAATTATTTACATATATGTATATATACTTATTTAAGTGGAGACTTATGTTAAATCAAGGAATTTATTTATGCTACATTTTATTTATTTATTATATTATATGGGAGTTAATATTCTTAATTAAAACTAGGGAATATATATATATATATATTTACACATATATTAAAAGGGAATAAAGTAGCAACTTAGAGTAAAACAGTAAGCTAATAAATTAACACTTATAATAACTAAATAGTATAAGAGTTAGTATCCTAAGAAATAGTAAAAATATACTTTATGAAACATACTTGGAATACAGTTAAAGGTTGTAGTAATAAGATAGTTTAAATATAATGGGTTACATAGGGGATGTCTTAATTAAATTCTAATACAGGTATACATATATATGTATTAAATAAATAAAGGGAAACATTTTATTTATTAAACCATATATCGGTTGTAGTTATGCCTAAAAGTTAATAAACATAAGTAAATACAATAAAACTACATAAATAATGTTTTGAACAAATCCTAGTATATGTAAATATATACACATTAAACATAAATAAAATTGGATACCTTATAGGAAATATAATACGAAGGAATTAATAGTTAAACTAAACCTCTACATAATACTAATAGAAGAATATTATATGAGGCGGTATTAAACTATAGTTATGTATTATGCTTAAAGGGTTACCTTTGAATTTCCAAGGTTTATATATAAACCATATTAAAATACATGTATAGTATTATTTGTCAATGATCAGAATGTAAATCTAAAATTGGGATTTAGTAATTAATAAGTTAAAACTTAGGAAAAATTGTGATTAGATTACATAAAATGTTGCACAAATAGATCTTATTCTATAATTAATGATAAACAAATGTAATACGTTTACATCTAAATATTCTTGATATATAAACCATAATAAAATAAGTAAAATACTTTTACATCTAAATGTGAGGTGGATTAGTAAGTCTAGATTTAATCATTTCTTAACATTTATGGTATTGAAATATAACTTAATGTTTTAAGATAGAATCATTAAAAGGATTATGATATAATCTATATTAAACGATGATTTGGAAATTTATCTAAATAATTATCCTTAAGTTTCTTAGAGTTAGATAAGCCATATAAAATACATTTATTACCAATATTCAGGATGTGAGTTTACAATTAAGTGAGGTATTTAGTGGTGAGAATTTATAGGAGGATTTATAAATAGGAATTTGATACTTAAAACCTTTGAACCTTTTATTAGATAAAACTAAGTTACATAAGATATTATATTGATATACTTTATGCTAATGGGAAGTAATGATGGGTTATTTGAACATAAAATATGAGAGTTTTCATAATAGATTATCTTATTAAATAGTTAACAATTTTACTTATGAACCAGAATTTAATTCTCTGATAAATGCTACTCTATGTAGATATATTGTCCATCCTAAATACAATAAAGGAAATTAATTTATTAGGTTATTCCTTTGAAACCTTAGGTTTTGTAAAACAATTTAAAACGTATTTAAGGCTTAAGTTTAATGAAGTTTAGTATAAAGGATTATGCATAGTCTATAGAGAGAATGTGTGTAAAAATAAAACATTTAGGAAATTAAATGTAAGTAAGGATACATAGAAGGTTATACTAAACACCTTATTGTATAGGTAATAATCAAACATATAATATACCTTGTGAATACTAAATGTATGATTAATTCATTAAATCTAAGTTAACTATAGTATAGTTATTCAGGATGAGAAGCTATTTAACATCTTATGACAAGTTTATTAGATGGTTGTAATTAAAAGTCATTCTGAACTAAAGATGAGATAATTGAGTTTAGCAGTTCAATTAAGTTATAATAAAACGCGTCTACAACACTACGATTTCAATATACAAGATGTAGATCTTAATTAAGTTAAGGAAAAGACTTAATCATAATGGGTTATCTAGTGGATATTGTTTGAATACATAATCTTTACATTGTGGGATAGTAGTATAGTATTCTGAGATGAGTCCATCGTAGGTCATAATACAATGTTTATTCTAAATTAAGAATAAAGGTATTGAGCTTAAGATTATTATTGAAATTCTTAGATTTAATTATATAATATAAACACATTTATGATATAGAGGTCTCAAAAGTCTTGAATGTGAGGATTGTGGTTAAGTATGAATAAAGTGGATAGGAGTGGACAATTAGTAAATGTTAATCGAATACATTCCTTGATCTTACCACCTTGGGCTATACAACGTTCTCAGATAACTCAAAGATTATACCTAACATTTAAGTGAGGGCTTAAAAGACAATTGAGACTTTGGAATAAGAGTAAGGAGTTTATTTAAGCTTAACATAGGCTACAAGTGATAGATGATAGACTACCTTTAATATTCTTCAGAGTACTGTTGATTGTTTGCACAAGTTGACTAGAACTGCTACAGCGTTACCCAGGTACGATTTCTCGTACTCAGATACTTTTGCTAATGGGCTTTATGGAATGTTTTGGAAAATGCTAACTGGGGTTGAATGGATTTCAAAAGGAAACTGTGTGTATGACTAACTCAGCTTGTGTGACTAACTGAGCCTTGAATGTGAAACTCACTTGGGTATTGGTTCCTTATATTTGGTTGCTCCACTAGACATTGGCTGCTTAGGGTTTACGCTTCTACACTCTATAGGACTGAGTGTTTTGGTATTGCTCTGGGTAGTTAGTGGTCTGGTGGGAATTTGGAAAAGGTCAATTCTGGTAAATCCTTCTTTTGACTCTGGATATCGTTTCATCCATGAGCTGGTTCTTGAGGTTTCGACGTGCGCGCGTCTTCAATGGTAACATTAGGGGGCTGTATATCCCTCGCCCATAGGGGCATTGATATTTAACAGTAGGGGGTTGTATATCCCTCGCCCATATGGGGCATTGATATTTAACAGTAGGGGGCTATATATCCCTCGCCTATAGGGGCATTGATATTCAACAGCAGGGGGCTGTATATCCCTCGTCCATCAGGACATATTTAATCTGACAGCCGGGGGCTGTATATCCCTCGTCCATACGGACATTTATATCTGGCGGTGGGGGCCAACTCTCCCAATTGGTATTATTCCATTCTTGAGTTATTGGTTCTTGGATCTATCTTATTATTCCTAGTCCTTTGTGACTATCTGAGTCTTCCTACTCCTAACGGGAATTAGGTTTAACTAAGGCAATGGGTGCTCAATAACACATGATGTGGTTTTGTTTTTCTAACTTTACTTTTCTGTTATTAACCTTTATTCTTATCTTGATATCTTGATTTGGTGATTTATGAAATGTCTTACTCCTCTGTGTGGTTTAAGTTTTGCTTTCAAGCTAATATTTATTTAAAAGTTGTTTTATAAGTTTGTTTTTGAAGAATTATACCAATTCCATTCCAGGGAACTGACTCACCCCTCTCGGGGTGGGCTACTTGGTTTCATCTTGCAGGTACAAATTGATTTACAGGTGGCCACGAAGAGCATGAGTGATTGGGATGGGATTAGGTTTATAGAGAGTGAATGTATTTTATTATTGTTATGTGATGTTAAGTTTTCTCGAAGTTCAGACCGTAACTTAGTTAATTGTAATGGTTGTACTTGGTGAGGTTGGTACCGGGTGTTTGGAGCCCGATGGTCTGTAGCACCTTTAGTTTATTTTCCGTTGTTGTTTTATTATAGGGGTGTTACAGTATTACATTATGTTACATGATTAATACTTCCTAAAGGTAAGGTTCGGCGTCCTGGTCTCATGTGTGTGGCATTAATTACCGTTGATGGTGCCGTATTTAACTTAATCTTCTTGATATTGTGATACAACATTCTCAATTTTCCACCCATGATCAAGACATCTCCTGACTTAAGTATTATCTTCTCAGTGAGGTCTCTACGCTTCTGCTTGCCATACAAGAAAACCGCGTCATCACCAATGGACAAAGACACTACGGGCACTCCTTGTTCAAGAGATTCCGTTGTCTCATCCTTATCTTGGTGTAAAACAAGTCCTCGTCCTTCTTGATAGAAGTTAACGATACACAGATCTGCTTCGAGTGCAGAAATTGGATCAACTTCAAGTTGTTGTGCAATCTCCACGGCTTGTGTAACAAGCATCTAAAATTCGTAAGGTATTACTGGTGTGTAGCTCCGTCTTTCGCTGGCATCAGTTGGTATGTCTTGGTATAAGGATTCTAGTCCTTTCCCAAGCACATCATTTTCAGCTTCATCTTCACTCCACCGAGAAATTCGAAGTGTATAATCCTTCTGTACTGAATTACCCCAAACCTTGGTATGTTGTTTAAATGTTTAAATATGTTATCTAAAGGCTAAAAAGTGCCTTAGGAACATCAGTGTATAGTTTAAACCATAGTTAAAACACAATAAAACACTAAGACACGGTGTGAGCAAAAACATGCTCTAAGCTTGGAGTGAACTTGGTTAGGACCCAAAGAGCCTACCAAGACTTGATAACATTTAATTATGACTTTATAAGGCTAATTAAGTCCTTAGGAAACTTTGGTAGACAATGAAACCAAACAAAACACAAGAATATACCTTAAGGTCAATATGGGCTAAAATGTGCTCTAAGCTTGGGATAAATTTGTATAAGACCTAATGGTCATACCTATACCTTATAAATATGTTAATGAACATATTAAATCAGTTACCAAAGAAAACCAAGCTTGAAAACAAGTTAAAACACAAAATGTGCTTTAAGGAGTCTTAAAGCACGTTTTTGAAAAATTGTCTTGTAAATGAGTTTTGAATGGCTAAATGTCCATCATTACTCTTTAATTAACATGTGTACTATATAGTATCACATTTGGAAGTCTATATCAATGGGAAATCAAAAATTTCACTTCTATGTGCCTTGTTTTTGTGAATAGTGATTTTTATAAGCTAGTTTGTAACATATGTGGTTATAAGTAATTTAATTGGTCAACAAAGACTATTATACCCCTAGGTGATATAAGGGGCCGGTTTTCATGTGTGACTCACCACATTTGAACAAATAGATAAGTTAAGTAATGACAAAGCAAAGTACTATTTGCTTTTAGCTTAAATATCTCCAAAAGCAAGTTTTATCCTCATTCTCTCATTTCCCTTCACTTCCAACGTCTTCTTCCTCCTCTCTCCATCGGTTTCCAACAGCAGCACCTCATTCTTCATCTTCCTTCACTTGTAACTTATGACTCCATGCTCCGAATTTAATTTCGAGACTACCGTTCTCTTAGTTGGAGCAAGCTCTACAACATTGTCTTTTCAAATCATCAAAACCATCATTTCGGTGCCAAGGAGAACTTCCATGGAAGGAGCTTGAGCTTATATTTTTATGCCTTGTTGATCACCTTTGCTTCAAGGTAAGGAAAAACGAAAGAAAACTCCATTTCCTTCATTTTTGGTGTTGGCCGAAAATGCACCTTGTAATGGTGTCTTCTCTTGTCTTGTTTTAGCTTCATTTGAACCTTCTAAGGGCTAGGAGGAGTCCTCTCTTGATACTCATTCAAGCTCTCTTTCCATTCAAAGGTAAAACAATTACCTTGATGTGTTAAAACAATATATGTAATTAGGGTTTACAATGAGATGAAGCTTAAAGCTTGGATACTCATTATGATGTTTGTATATTGTTAAGTAGTTGACAAGGAGTGAAATGCCTTACCGGTTTTATGAGGAAACAAGAAAGAAGTTTGTGTGGAAAAGAGGTAAACATACTAACCTAATGTGGTATAGTGCCTTAGGAGAAATGAGCTTATATTGCTTGTTAAAATGATCTAAGGAGCCAAAGGTGAATGACCTAGTGAAATGCTCTCAAGGAGTTTATTAAGGGCATATGTATTGTTGGGTGTATTTGCAGGTCAAAGGCATTATTTATGTGGGAAATTTAGTGTTTAAGGTTTATGTATTTAAGGGCCTAAGAGCCATGTTATTTAAGGGCCTAAGTGCCAAGCAATTTAAGTTATGCACTATATTGTGATGTAGTGCTAAATGTGTGAAGTTTGTGTTTAAAAAAATGTGTTTGATGGATTTTAGGTGTTCTTGAATGAAATAAGGTAAAAACCTAAGTGTTTGGATGTGAGTATATACAAGAGAAGCTATGGCCAAATTTGGAAAATGTGTAAGAAGTTCTAAGTGTTTTAAGTAAGTTTCGGTGAACTAGGAAGTGTTAAAGGTGAACAAATGTTTTACTTGGGAAGAAAACATGTATTAAGGTGATTTAGAGTGATGCAAGGATTTAGGTGTTATCTTGGAAGTTCTAGGGATTCAATCTGTGTTCTGAGAATGTATTTAAGTCTTGGAGAAGGTTGTTAAAGGTTTAGAAATGTTGATGTACAAGGAAGAAGTGATGTTTAGGTAAGATGTGAAAAAGGAGATTTAGTTAGTAAGAAAAGAAGTTTGAGAGATGATGTAAAGGTGTAGAGGAAACACCTTGGTATAGTGGTCATTATTGGTGAACTACCACTTAGAAATCTTAAGGAGAAGACTTTCCAAGTGCTAAGAATTTTGTAGGAATTTGTGAATGATAAATGGTTTTGGTGAGTGATTTAAAGAGTTTAGCATATGGCTAAAGTGTGTTTGAAGTGCCAAATGATGTTAGAACACATTAGGAGGCTTGAGGAAAAGTTTGGTGAAGATTTGACAAAGTTTGGGTAAGTTTAGAGGACGTCCGACCCAGGGGTCCGACCCAATTTGGGTCGGACAGCCTCTGTTAGACGTCAGAAAATTGTTCTGGAATGGTCCGACCCAGAGGGTTGGGTCGGACATGGGTCGGACGGTCATGTTTTGGAAGACGGAAAATGTTCTGTAATGGTCCGACCCAGTCGAGTGAGTCGGACGTGGGTCGGACATGTGTGTTCAAAGGGCGGTGAAATTCTCTGGAATGGTCCGACCCAGAAGGTTGGGTCGGACATGGGTCGGACAAGGTAAGTTTCTTCAGACCCGAAAATCACTGGAAGTGTCCGACCCAGTTGTGGGTCGGACGGTGGGTCGGACGGCCCAAAGTATGTAAAAAAAAAAAGAGTTTGTTTAAGGTTATGAGATGATATGTAATGATGGGGATTGATAGGTAATGATGTTATAAAGTTGTTAAGGACATGTTAGGTGAGTTTTGAGAATTAGGTGGGTGAAAAGTTGTGATAAAATGAAAGAGTGAAACATGTTAAAAATGTAAAGATATTTAATTAGTAAACGGGGTTAACTATGGTCATTCGACGTTACACAAACACATTACCCCAATGTTAATGAAGGTAACTTTAATGTGCCAGTTGTTCGAGAATTGTTCGAGGAACGTAAGTGGACATGGTAAAATGGACTCCGGTGACAGGTATGGCTTTCTTGCAACCTGTGTTCTACCGGATTACACCGGCTTGTATGTCAATGTGTTTTTCTGAGTGTTTGCCACCTTGTAAGATAAAACATGTAATGAGTTTATAGTAATTCATTTATGTGGCGCTTTTAATCTCCGATACCGTTTAACCTCAAATAAGTGTTAAACCTTAGCTAACCAGAACCAGGAACACATGAGAGATCGGTATTGGAGTTAACGACCCAAACCTTGGGAACGTTCAAACCATGGCTATGTGTGAGTTAGATGGATACTGTTGTTGTATGCAAGTGTGTGAACCTCCCTTGTGTGCTTAACTCGGTTATGATACCGTATGGTGTGTGGATGTGGTGGGCTCCATAATGGATCTCTAACTACTTACTTATAAGTATATATGTACTAATGGGGGGAGGAGTCCGGTTGTTCCGGCCACGCATGTGAGGACGGGAGTCGATGTCATATCCGGTTCGGCTCTCTTGGTGTATGTATAGGTTGTATTCCAATTTGGTTTCTACCTTCCCTTAGCTTATCCAAAGCTAGTTACTGACTCACGTCGGGCCATAGGGGCATACAAATGTTATTTCGGTGTGCTTGGGATTACTATATCCGACACACCTTAGGTTTAATTTAACCGTTCGATATAACTGGACGGTAACGAGGTTGGTAACGAGCTTAGCATGAGATTGGCAATAATCTCTAGGCTCACTATGTATACGAACTATGGTGGAAGGTTCCTTGTGTGAACCGATCTTATGGTGTTTTGTGTTGTTATTGTGCTAGGCAATTTCCCTTGCTATGCTATGATATCTATACGTTAGATGTTTAAAATGAATTCGATGTTATCATGTGTACGTCGAAACGAGAAAAAGTGTTGTTATGTTTGTTATGTGAGGAATGCGATATGTTGTAAGATATGGAGTGTGTGGAACATGGAAATGAATCCCAGTTTGTGACAGGAGGCGTTTAAGGATAACCCGATTCAAGGGTAAGTGTCGTCTATTAAGGAAGTAGCTCCGTTGGAGGAGGAACACTCTAGGGATAATGAATACCATGAGTGACTCATCAAGTAAGGATGTATTATCCGTTGTTGAGCCCATTGAGGCGAAATGTTTTGTGTTGTGTGTTTACAGCCGCATGCATGATTTAAATATAATCAATCGCATGCTAAGACGACAATTAGTTGTGCGTGGCCCGGTAGCATGTGGGCTGCGGGATTACCATACCAGCAAAGGTGCTGAGCCCCTTGGGGGCCACCCTTTCTCTTCCTTTCCTATTTCAGGTACAGAGAGCTGGAATCCGTTCGAGAGTAGGACGGGGTAGTCATTGTACATGGGTAATCATGTAGGTTAAATATATACAGTAGGTGTAGTAAGACTGAAGTTGTTATCGGCATCAGTTTGTAAATACTCGGTACAGTTGGAAGGTATGTGTACGTTTTGTTGTTAATGGAAAGTAATAATAATGTGTAGTTGCTCGGGAATCTAGTCCATCAGACCGGTACAATGTTTATGTAATAGCCTTGTTAGCCACGTGGGTGGTTAACGGCGTGTAACACCAGCGAGTTAAGTAATGTGATGAGGTTTGTTTTCCGCTGCAGTTTATTGTAAGTGTGTTAATGTTGGATGGGGTGTTACAAAAAGTGGTATCAGAGCGAAGTATCGCCCTGATGACTGAATTACCGAGCTTAGGAAGTACCGAGTTAGGATTTAAGTACTTTGGGTTAAGGGTTGAGTGATAGCGTGAGAGATACGCTAGATAGGAACTACCAGTGAATACTGGAAACCTACAGTATCCTTCCCGCCCTCCACAATCCCTATTTTATAACTTGGGAAAGAACGCCAGAGAGATGAAAGTCCTCTCTTACTCGGGAAAACCCGATCTGGATGTTAATTAGTACTTCTGTGAGTACGGAGAACCGGTCATACGGTTGATCCCAAAAACTGGGAATCCCGGAGACGGTCTCCATCTGAACAATGTTAACCGCATTTAATAGCGAAGAATGAAGAATCTTACGTATAGAAGAATAGATTTCCGGCAACCTGGGTCGACATGCTAAGCAGTCGAGAATAACCAACTTGCAACGCACCAACCGTGCAACAGGCAAGAAATGGATCAATAAAACCCGAGACGAGTGTCTACGGGACCACAGTTGATAAATAATACACCAACGGTATACCAACCGACAAAGGAACTACAACGTAGTGCCCAAACAAGAGACAAGTCTCAGCAACCACGACAATGCGTGGAACGGGCTACCAAGAGGAAACAATACAAAAAAGAAATAGGGACTCCTAGAATGGGAAACACCCTAGTTAATGATTATCATGTGAAGACAGCGAGAAATCACCTAGAAGAGTATTTATCAAGGCAGTAAGATCAGTGAGGGCCAACAAGGCCACTGATGACAATATGGGTAAAAACAATACCACAATCGGTATGTGTTAAACCGATAGCCAGTTAGCATGGCGCACTTGCCATAGCAAGTGCTGCTATAACAGGGCTGTTCGGGAAATTCATAACCACTACAAATACTTAGTAAAGTACTAGAAAGTTAAATGTAATCGTCATAACAGTGGAAAGGCCTGTTAGCCTAACCCCCGTAATTGTAAATACACCAGTCAGCAAGAAGCTAGACTTGGTTAAGGTAAGAAGATGTTGTGAAACCATGAAAATTTTCTTTCAAACTCAGATTTACTCAAACCCTTTTTCTTTTCAAAACCAGATTTTCTTCAAACCAACACTTCTTTCCAACCTTCTTTTAAACCAAAACCAGTAAACCCAAGGGTAGCAACCCGAGAAGAAAGAGTTGACAAGGATACATCAGTGGATGAACTTTCCTTCGATTAAGTTCGGGAAGCACGGGACGCATATTGTCAAGGGACAATTAAGGGAGTTGACAACAGAATACTTCACCTAGGCGTGTGACGGACACTACGAGTGTACCAACTGAAATGTGGGACGACCGCACTCCGATAGGAGCTTGTGGGCCTGACAGACCTACTTATGGGTTAGTTCGGTAAGTAGTGATGTATCAGTATGGTACCCCACATATGTATGCGAGTAGAGTCCGAAACACGGGAAGTAGTCGACTCCGTCTACGGTCAGCAGTATAAATCAAACAAGAACTAAGGATTACCATGAATGGTTGAAGTTAAGGAACTCAGTTAAGTTAACGAGATTAAAAGGATTAGTGAATTCCTTTCAAGGGAATGTTTAAGAGTTAAGAAGTGCGAAGTGCACAAACTGTTAAGTAAAGACATAGCATATGTCTTAAGGATCCTCAGGGATAAACATGATAGCTGGAAAGCAGGGCAAGGCAGATGCCTAATGTGGACACATTAATGTGCAATGGACGGGATGAAACTCCCAGAATGAGTACCTACACTATTAGGAGCAAAAAGGTGTGGCTAACTGAATGTACCAATAAGTGTGAGCCAAATGTAATGGCATAACATAGCAACACCCAGGAGCAATCCTTAAAGGGTGTTCGCATCAACAATTGTTGCACGAAATGCATGACAGAAACACGAGGGTTGAAACTAACACCCAGTTTAGACATAAGTTGTCAGGAGACGGACTGACAATCCTAAGGGGCATCCCATGAAAGGAAATGGAATGCAACGACCTTGTCATGGAGCTCAATATAATATCCAAACCATATAATGTAGTACAGAGAAGTACATGTGCGTGGACAGCCTACAATGAGCCCAGCTCAAAGCAAATAAGGCTTATAAGCCATAAGCAAGTTATGTTATATAAACTCGATTGATTGTAGAAGTTTATGTTGTATAAGTGAATAGAGTGGTAAATGAACCACTGCATTAAGAGTGGGGATACCTCTCGATGTTGTGAGACCGCAGGAAAGTAGTTATGTGAATCAAGTTCAAGAAATATGTTAAGGATGGACGATGTTATTATTGAAAGAGAGCAGTTAGCTTAGTAGTATGTGTGTATAAAGTGAAACACCGAGCAGTAAGCCGGAAGCAAGTGTTATGTGATAAGAATTTCAGTAAAACACAGTGTAAATTCCTATTTGCTATCGCATAAGAGATTTACTGTCAGGAGTTTACACCTCTGCACTCTGTATGACTGAGTGTTTTGGTATTGCACTTGCGCAGTAATGATCGAGTGGGGTAGCTAGGATTTGGGAAATGTTAACTGTGGTGGATGTAGAAAGAAACCTATAATACTATAATGATCAATGCATAGGAAATGCAAGGCCGCACCAATAAAAGAGTATTGTACAAAACCAAATGTGGAGACATGATTAACAGTAAGTGACTACAGTAGCACTAACTACCAAATATCGGTATGGAATATACCCCAAGTGTTGTAAATAGCTGAGAGAGCACTACACACTAGGTAGTAGCTCAATCTCAACCGACAGTAAGTCGAAAGGAAACAAGTCAATCATTGTGAAATACATAGCTGTATGCACAGTAAATTGTTATGGAAGCGGATAGAAAGTTTATAACTCACCGAATTCGCTAACGGTAAGAGATACCATGCGTCGGTTGAGAAACCATTGTTACCTAGATAAGGGTAATACATTAAAGATGTACAATACAGTAACAGTAACGAATGGGGCAAACTAGCCCTATATTTACTAGAGTTGCGCAACAGAGGCCAGGGAGCCCATGCACCAGATACTGAATATACATGGTGAATATGAATGAATGGCTAGTTATCAATGCCTAAAAGCCTCACAGGCCAGGACCGAAACCGGTTATGAGTTAGATAAACCCCAAGGAGAATTCTTGGTTTAGGGATTAAACCACCAGTATGGTTAAAATCCTCTAACCAAAATGCATTGTGTACCAGACCGCGTGGAAGTTAAAATACTTCACGACGGCAGAACATTTTAAGCCAATGTTCAGTGACTGATTACGTGGGCGTAATCCCTTTTAAGGGGGGTAGAGCGTAAAGCCGCTTAGTGTGTATTACCGTACAAGTGTACGTGATTTGTGTTGTGCATAGCACAAATAATTTGTTATGATGGTTGGCGCGTGTGTTATACAAACATACGCACTCATTTATGGTTAAATTGTGGTAATTGCGCACAGAAGATGCGAATACCATTGTGGAAAGTGTGTTTATTTTGGGTAACAGTGTGTGTGAGAGTACAAGTGGATGGGAGTAAAGAAACTCCCGGGGAACTAAAACCCCGACAGTGCATAGATGTGAAACATGTATCGTATTTTGATAAAAATATGTATATATATATATAGTGTTGTGATTTATGAAGGGGTGTGAGAGCGACATAGAACCTAGTGAGAATTGAATTCCCTAGGTAACTTAAATTAAGTTGGATTTGGGTGATGATTGATAGACGGAGTTCTATCCCTTAGAGATGTAATGATTATGACTAGAAGGATTTAAAGATGGAAAATGGGATATGCTTGAATTAGTTGTTGGTTGAAAATGAAGTGGGAGGTGAAACTTGATTATCATGAGATCAAGGGAAGCCGAACACAAATTGGGGTGGAAAGATAGTTCAACACTGATGCTGATCACATCAGGGTTGGATGACTCTTGAAGCTCCCTGTAAGTGGTCACAAACAACCATGTTAAGAAAGATGCAAAGAGCATAAGTTGGACTTGGAGTTGTGTTGTGTTTTCAAAAGGATTTTCAATTGGTGTTTTCAAACAATCGATTAATATTTTGAATAAAGGATTCTCTTATACTTAACCTAGTAAAGAATACTTTTGTAGTACTTGCTCACGAGCTGAGGACGCATGAGCCTTTGTCTTCGGACCGGTGACATGAGAAGTATATATGTTAAAAATTAAGTGAATGTTTTGATCTCCCAAAGGAACGGGGACCAGAAGGTGTCCATCGCGACCGGGTTCTGCGGGATCACAGTGTATATGTACTCAACATGGGACTGGAGCCCATGGAGAGATGGAAAAGGTATTTCTGTTTGTTATACATGCTAAGACATGTTGTGTGGTATGAGTAAGAAATATTGATTTAGACCTGGAGTCCTAATGTGGTAGTTTCGAAAGTGTTATGTTATTCAGACCTATGAGTCTAACTGTTGTATTGTTACCCAAAACCAGAGAGTCTAAGGGTTGTTATGTATGTGTAAATGTTGTTAAGGTACCCGGACCGTGAGTCCAAGGTTATCGTGTAAGTATGTTACGATATGGTGATGTATAATGTGGATATGTTGCCCGGACCGTTAAGTCCGAGGTTGGATGTAAAGGGTGGTTGGTAATGGAAGTTAATTTCGAAAGTAATTCCCGTATTTTAATCCAATGATGCGTGGAAATGTGAACTTCAAGGATGAAGTTCTTTTAAGGGGGGTAGATTGAAATACCCCAAACCTTGGTATGATGTTTAAATGTTTAAATATGTTATCTAAAGGCTAAAAAGTGCCTTAGGAACATCAGTGTATAGTTTAAACCATAGTTAAAACACAATAAAACACTAAGACACGGTGTGAGCAAAAACATGCTCTAAGCTTGGAGTGAACTTGGTTAGGACCCAAAGAGCCTACCAAGACTTGATAATATTTAATTATGACTTTATAAGGCTAATTAAGTCCTTAGGAAACTTTGGTAGACAATGAAACCAAACAAAACACAAGAATATACCTTAAGGTCAATATGGGCTAAAATGTGCTCTAAGCTTGGGATAAATTTGTATAAGACCTAATGGTCATACCTATACCTTATAAATATGTTAATGAACATATTAAATCAGTTACCAAAGAAAACCAAGCTTGAAAACAAGTTAAAACACAAAATGTGCTTTAAGGAGTCTTAAAGCACGTTTTTGAAAAATTGTCTTGTAAATGAGTTTTGAATGGCTAAATGTCCATCATTACTCTTTAATTAACATGTGTACTATATAGTATCACATTTGGAAGTCTATATCAATGGGAAATCAAAAATTTCACTTCTATGTGCCTTGTTTTTGTGAATAGTGATTTTTATAAGCTAGTTTGTAACATATGTGGTTATAAGTAATTTAATTGGTCAACAAAGACTATTATACCCCTAGGTGATATAAGGGGCCGGTTTTCATGTGTGACTCACCACATTTGAACAAATAGATAAGTTAAGTAATGACAAAGCAAAGTACTATTTGCTTTTAGCTTAAATATCTCCAAAAGCAAGTTTTATCCTCATTCTCTCATTTCCCTTCACTTCCAACGTCTTCTTCCTCCTCTCTCCATCGGTTTCCAACAGCAGCACCTCATTCTTCATCTTCCTTCACTTGTAACTTATGACTCCATGCTCCGAATTTAATTCCGAGACTACCGTTCTCTTAGTTGGAGCAAGCTCTACAACATTGTCTTTTCAAATCATCAAAACCATCATTTCGGTGCCAAGGAGAACTTCCATGGAAGGAGCTTGAGCTTATATTTTTATGCCTTGTTGATCACCTTTGCTTCAAGGTAAGGAAAAACCAAAGAAAACTCAATTTCCTTCATTTTTGGTGTTGGCCGAAAATGCACCTTGTAATGGTGTCTTCTCTTGTCTTGTTTTAGCTTCATTTGAACCTTCTAAGGGCTAGGAGGAGTCCTCTCTTGATACTCATTCAAGCTCTCTTTCCATTCAAAGGTAAAACAATTACCTTGATGCGTTAAAACAATATATGTAATTAGGGTTTACAATGAGATGAAGCTTAAAGCTTGGATACTCATTATGATGTTTGTATATTGTTAAGTAGTTGACAAGGAGTGAAATGCCTTACCGGTTTTATGAGGAAACAAGAAAGAAGTTTGTGTGGAAAAGAGGTAAACATACTAACCTAATGTGGTATAGTGCCTTAGGAGAAATGAGCTTATATTGCTTGTTAAAATGATCTAAGGAGCCAAAGGTGAATGACCTAGTGAAATGCTCTCAAGGAGTTTATTAAGGGCATAGGTATTGTTGGGTGTATTTGCAGGTCAAAGGCATTATTTATGTGGGAAATTCAGTGTTTAAGGTTTATGCTATTTAAGGGCCTAAGAGCCATGTTATTTAAGGGCCTAAGTGCTAAGCAATTTAAGTTATGCACTATATTGTGATGTAGTGCTAAATGTGTGAAGTTTGTGTATAAAAAAATGTGTTTGATGGATTTTAGGTGTTCTTGAATGAAATAAGGTAAAAACCTAAGTGTTTGGATGTGAGTACATACAAGAGAAGCTATGGCCAAATTTGGAAAATGTGTAAGAAGTTCTAAGTGTTTTAAGTAAGTTTCGGTGAACTAGGAAGTGTTAAAGGTGAACAAAGTTTTACTTGGGAAGAAAACATGTATTAAGGTGATTTAGAGTGATGCAAGGATTTAGGTGTTATCTTGGAAGTTCTAGGGATTCAATCTGTGTTCTGAGAATGTATTTAAGTCTTGGAGAAGGTTGTTAAAGGTTTAGAAATGTTGATGTACAAGGAAGAAGTGATGTTTAGGTAAGATGTGAAAAAGGAGATTTAGTTAGTAAGAAAAGAAGTTTGAGAGATGATGTAAAGGTGTAGAGGAAACACCTTGGTATAGTGGTCATTATTGGTGAACTACCACTTAGAAATCTTAAGGAGAAGACTTTCCAAGTGCTAAGAATTTTGTAAGGAATTTGTGAATGATAAAATGGTTTTGGTGAGTGATTTAAAGAGTTTAGCATATGGCTAAAGGTGTGTTTGAAGTGCCAAATGATGTTAGAACACATTAGGAGGCTTGAGGAAAAGTTTGGTGAAGATTTGACAAAGTTTGGGTAAGTTTAGAGGACGTCCGACCCAGGGGTCCGACCCAATTTGGGTTGGACAGCCTCTGTTAGACGTCAGGAAATTGTTCTGGAATGGTCCGACCCAGAGGGTTGGGTCGAACATGGGTCGGACGGTCATGTTTTGGAAGACGGAAAATGTTCTGTAATGGTCCGGCCCAGTCGAGTGAGTCGGACGTGGGTCGGACATGTGTGTTCAAAGGGCGGTGAAATTCTCTGGAATGGTCCGACCCAGAAGGTTGGGTCGGACATGGGTCGGACAAGGTAAGTTTCTTCAGACCCGAAAATCACTGGAAGTGTCCGACCCAGTTGTGGGTCGGACGGCCCAAAGTATGTAAAAAAAAAGAGTTTGTTTAAGGTTATGAGATGATATGTAATGATGGGGATTGATAGGTAATGATGTTATAAAGTTGTTAAGGACATGTTAGGTGAGTTTTAATGAGAATTAGGTGGGTGAAAAGTTGTGATAAAATGAAAGAGTGAAACATGTTAAAAATGTAAAGATATTTAATTAGTAAACGGGGTTAACTATGGTCATTCGACGTTACACAAACACATTACCCCAATGTTAATGAAGGTAACTTTAATGTGCCAGTTGTTCGAGAATTGTTCGAGGAACGTAAGTGGACATGGTAAAATGGACTCCGGTGACAGGTATGGCTTTCTTGCAACCTGTGTTCTACCGGATTACACCGGCTTGTATGTCAATGTGTTTTTCTGAGTGTTTGCCACCTTGTAAGATAAAAACATGTAATGAGTTTATAGTAATTCATTTATGTGGCGCTTTTAATCTCCGATACCGTTTAACCTCAAATAAGTGTTAAACCTTAGCTAACCAGAACCAGGAACACATGAGAGATCGGTATTTGGAGTTAACGACCCAAACCTTGGGAACGTTCAAACCATGGCTATGTGTGAGTTAGATGGATACTGTTGTTGTATGCAAGTGTGTGAACCTCCCTTGTGTGCTTAACTCGGTTATGATACCGTATGGTGTGTGGATGTGGTGGGCTCCATAATGGATCTCTAACTACTTACTTATAAGTATATATGTACTAATGGGGGGTGAGGAGTCCGGTTGTTCCGGCCACGCATGTGAGGACGGGAGTCGATGTCATATCCGGTTCGGCTCTCTTGGTGTATGTATAGGTTGTATTCCAATTTGGTTTCTACCTTCCCTTAGCTTATCCAAAGCTAGTTACTGACTCACGTCGGGCCATAGGGGCATACAAATGTTATTTCGGTGTGCTTGGGATTACTATATCCGACACACCTTAGGTTTAAGTTAACCGTTCGATATAACTGGACGGTAACGAGGTTGGTAACGAGCTTAGCATGAGATTGGCAATAATCTCTAGGCTCACTATGTATACGAACTATGGTGGAAGGTTCCTTGTGTGAACCGATCTTATGGTGTTTTGTGTTGTTATTGTGCTAGGCAATTTCCCTTGCTATGCTATGATATCTATACGTTAGATGTTTAAAATGAATTCGATGTTATCATGTGTACGTCGAAACGAGAAAAAGTGTTGTTATGTTTGTTATGTGAGGAATGCGATATGTTGTAAGATATGGAGTGTGTGGAACATTGAACTGAATCCCAGTTTGTGACAGGAGGCGTTTAAGGATCACCGATTCAAGGGTAAGTGTCGTCTATTAAGGAAGTAGCTCCGTTGGAGGAACACTCTAGGGATAATGAATACCATGAGTGACTCATCAAGTAAGGATGTATTATCCGTTGTTGAGCCATTGAGGCGAAATGTTTTGTGTTGTGTGTTTACAGCCGCATGCATGATTTAAATATAATCAATCGCATGCTAAGACGACGACATTAGTTGTGCGTGGCCCGGTAGCATGTGGGCTGCGGGATTACCATAACCAGCAAAGGTGCTGAGCCCCTTGGGGGCCACCCTTCTCTTCCTTTCCTATTTCAGGTACAGAGAGCTGGAATCCGTTCGAGAGTAGGACGGGGGTAGTCGTTGTACATGGGTAATCATGTAAGTTAAAATATACAGTAGGTGCAGTAAGACCGAAGTTGTTATCGGCATCAGTTTGTAAATACTCGGTACAGTTGGAAGGTATGTGTACGTTTGTTGTTAATGGAAAGTGATAATAATGTTAGTTGCTCGGGAATCTAGTCCATCAGACCGGTACAATGTTTATGTAATAGCCTTGTTAGCCACGTGGGTGGTTAACGGCGTGTAACACCAGCGAGTTAAGTAATGTGATGAGGTTTGTATTCCGCTGCAGTTTATTGTAAGTGTGTTAATGTTGGATGGGGTGTTACATGTACCCACTCCTAGCTTGTTGCAACGTCAGATGATGGCGATCTGGGCTTCGCGTGCACTGCTGGAAAAAAAAAGAATAAACAACGTTTATATTTGTGAAATACCCCAAATCTAATTAATACCCTAAAACTGTTAAATAATGAAGAATTGATCAAGAAACAGATCATTTTAGTTACGCATGCTATTTTATGCAAGCAAACGTTACGCAAATTAATATTATTACGCGTGCGCATGCAAACTCACGCATGCAAACGTCACGTAAAAATAGTCGTTTTACCATAAACGCTAACGGGCGTAATTTTACTAAACGTATTAAAGTACTGGTACAAACGTTTATGTACGTTTATTAATAAGGATTAAACTCCTTACATAACGGGCTTGATAAAAAGAGCGACAACAAGAAAAAATCCATACAAACGTTTATACAATTCATAAAACGACGACGTTCACTCCAAACGCTAATATAATGTCATCTTCACGTACGCATGTAAACGCTTACGTACGAACATTAACGGGCACTACACCCCTTACGAAACAAGCTCAACTAGTAGAGCGTCATCTAGGAAAAATATATACGAGCGTTTATACGAGCCGGTGCACAATAACGTTCACTGAAAAAACGTGAAAAATACTAACGAGCAACGTAAATATTTTATGATTGCCTAAGCATTTATAAATGCTAAAATAAATTGTGGTACACATTTAAACAATGTAACAACTTATGTTACATAATTTTTATACTTAATATATATCATAAATACATGAGAAATGTTATAACATTACATATAACCCAAAGTATACAACTTTTCCAAACAGCCCATTATGCCGTTTTGGTATACCATATTTGGTACTTGTTTTAAACAATTTTACTTTGTAAAACAATTAACCACCTAATGTAACTACCTTATATAAGAGTATATGTTATTAAGACAAATTAAATCTACCAGTGGAAACTTATTATTCCCGGTAATATACTAAAACTTAAGCAAACAAAAACTGATGTAATCATCACTTCTTTCACGGTAGTACATTGGTAGCCATCATCACATGCCATTAATGTATTATACATATGATTATAATTGATTAAAACTGAAGCAAAGTAACATATGCCTAAGATAGTCTACTTGTGAATAACCAAACAAAAATTTTTTGTATCAATCACTATATGCTAGCGGTTATATACTAGTACTTAAAAAAAAATTGAAGTAACCATCACATGAATATGGGATATACATGTAGTAAACGATCAAAAAAAATTGTAGCTATCTTATGCATGTAAACGGGATGCACATGGTTTTAACAAGGAAAAAAAATCAGTAACACATCACCATCCTTAAAAACGGTAATCTACTAGCACATTTAGAAACAAAAAAAATCTGCAACAAGTACTACCCACCTAGATATACGGTAGTATACTAGCTTAGGAATAGCCATATAAATCGGTAATCAAATCACCAACTAGTACACTAGTAACATTAATAAATGAAACAAGTGATCCACTTTTGACTTTAAGCCCTCCATTGCCGTTCAAATAGGCCACCCACCAGCATGTGACCGGTTTCAAAACAGTGGAGCATGACTCACCTTCTCACCATTGTTAAAGAGACAATAATTACAACCTAATACATTAGATAATTAAGCCTATAGCTTCTAGCACATGTTCCACAGATTGAACTCTCCAAATACTTAATTAAGTGCCATCTTAATTATTGACAAGCCTAATACCATTTGCTACCCATTATAGTCGTTCTTTTTTTTCTCTTCTCATCACCTTCTCTTCTTCTTCAAACCGTAGCAAACAAGACCCCTCCTTGTTGTTCCAGAACCGAGGAGAAACTCATCTTCTATGGCTGCTACAGCAAGATCTAGGTAGGCTCTGATGGCATGAATAAGCTCCTTTCCTTCCTCTCTTCTTCCTCTCTTCATTGAACTCACCCAAATCAGTTTCTGTCCAGCAAACAGAGTTGTGTTAGTGGTTGAAGTTGAATCGTTTCTCGACTGATAACTGGAGAAGAAAGGGGAAGCAAGTTCCCGTAATTTCTTAAGGTAAAAACAATGCTAGATCTAGCTTACTCCTTCCTCCTTGTTACCGGTAAATGATCCAGTTTTCTCAGCTCAAGCTTGGTTTTTTTTTTCACGTACAAAAAACAGAGGGAATTCCCAGCTTATGCCTTGTCCTCTTCACGTAATAACCAGAGGGAGCATACCCAGTTTTTCCTAGCTTTAATCTCTTCCTCTTCATGTATAAAAACAGAGGGAAAACATCCATGCTTCATGCAGTAGCAATATCCATACAAGGAGCTGCTTCTTCAACCATTTCGGTAAGGAGAAAAAAAATACCATGCCATTCCCTTCTTGTTCTACCAGTAATATACCCAGCTCATACTAAGCTCCTTCTTTGTTTTCTTTACGTGTAAAATCAGAGGAGTAATGCCCAGTTTTGTGTAACAACAAGAGCCAAACAAATCATCTTGGCTGACCATGTTTATGGCGTGAACAACTACAACACCATAACATCAAGGAAAAGAAGCTTAAGGATATACCTAACAAACCGTGAGCATTTGGAGAGGTTTAAAGGCTGTTTGAAGTGCTTGATAGCTTGGAAAATCAAAGGCTAGGTGAGAAATACTTACCTTATAGTATAGTATGATTTTTATGAAATTTTATTACATCTATATTCTAGCCGTAGGATTTATGGGCATCATGTAATTTAATTATGTATTAAAACATTTAATAACATTTTTGGGTGGTTAACTTGGTGTATTAATGACCTATAAGGTCAAGGAAATTAAATATGGGTTAAAAACATAATTTATAAAACTATATGGTAAATAATAGTCATTACCGAAAATTATAAGTGATATTGGAAGATTTTTAGTATATTATAAGTGTATAAATAATTTTAGAATTTGTCTAAGTGATTTAGATAATTCTATGAGTACTTCGGTATGTTAAAAACCTTTAAAAGATAAGGTTATGAAATTAAAAGCTTAGGAATTAAAATCTGGTGTCAAAAGGGTAATTTGGTAATTTTAGAGTGCTTTAAATATTGGAGTAAAAATACTTACGAATTTAAATGAAGAGTTTTGATGAGTAAAAATATTTACTAATGTTTAAATGACTAGATTAATAAGTTATGTGGTAAAAATGTAATTTTTAGAAAGTTAAAGGAATATTTAGTTATAGCCGAGAATAATATGGTCCTTGGCATAATTATAATATAAAATGGTGTAGGAATTAATATTATGAATTTTGGGTGAATTAAATAAGTGTTTAGAAGTTAAAATAATAAGTTTATAGAAGTTTTAGGGTGAAACTGTAATTTATAAAAGTTTATATGTAAATCAAGAATATAATTTGGGGCGAAGCGTAATTAATGGAATTATTATGATCCATTCGAAATTTAAGGAAATTAAATATTAATACTATGGATTATAAGTGAATATATAATTTATATAAAGTTTTGGGTTAACATGTAATTATAAGAAGTTGTTGTCAAAACCGAAAGGTTAAGGGATGATTTGGTAATTTATAAAAGTTAAGGTGTTCAAATATTAATTACAGAATTTATAGTGGTGGTTTAGTGAGTTAATTAATTAAGGAAATGAAACTATGTAATATAATGAATTTTGGAGTATAATGTAAAGTTTATGAAATAAATAAGGTTATAATATAATAACCGAAAAGTATGATGTATTTATGGGATTAAAAAAAATATTTGTAGGTCCTATATGGATATTTAGAAGATTTGGAAAAGAAAATTATGATTTAAGGATTAATGAAATTAAAACTATATGATATACAAGTACAAGTAATTTACTTGTAAAAGAAATAGTATTATTTGAGGTTAGTTTGTAATCAATAAAGATATGGGAATAATATGTCAATGTGTGACATGTAAATATAATTGAGAGTTTATAGAGATGTTATGTCTTTTAGACCATTATAATCATGTATTATAAATAATACATGAGCATAAAACTTATACAGTTAAGATTTTTAATTAAATCAAAAAGGGAATGAACATAAGGGATTATGGGATTAAAACTATGGGTTACATAGTTATAAGGAATTTAATTATAACCAATTAGTACTAATTGTGACTAAGTGGAGAATAACAAAGAAATTATAAGAATATTATGTTCATGTGTGATACAATAAATATAACTAAGGAATTATAAAATTGTTATGTCGATTAGACAATTATAAACATATAACATAAATAGTAAATGAATATATATATATATATATATATATATATTATATATATATCTATATATATGTATGTATATATGTATATATATATATACATTAAAGGATTTAGAAATAAATCACAAGGAATAATAAATAAGTTATAAAACCAATCATAAGGTAATTAAAAGAAATTACCACACAATATAAGTCTTGTAAATTAGGACTACATGTTTTGGAAATATATAAATACCTTAATTAATAATAAGGGTAAGAGGTTAAAGAAACCACCTAAGTATAAAGAAATAAAACTCACATAAAATAACGAATATGAAATCGTTTCATGAATCAATAAAATTATTATACGAGAGTTACATAAATTAACACTCTCAGTTAATCCTATTCTAGGACATTGTTTGACCAGACGTTGACCGGGAACTAAACAAGTACAATCTACGGTGAACGGTATGAGATTCTTGCAGTCTGCTTGCTACCGGATTATACCGTCTTGTGTGCTATCTGTTGTTTGAAATAACAACCAAGATAATTGTTGTAAAATGTTGTATTACTCTTGTGCATTGTTGTATTACTTTATGTGCGTGATGCTACAAACTATAACGTGTATGTCCCACGCATACAACACTACATTACCAGTGGATCAAATACCTGCGTTTTATTATACCGAGAACTTGTACTCAAGTTTCGCACTAACTTCACTTTATAACAAACGTCGTTATCCTAAACGTGATATGAAATACCCCAAACCTTGATATGTGGTTTAAATATCAAATTATGGTATGTGAAGGCTAAAAAGTGCCTTAGTAACATCAGTGAACAATTTAAACCATAATAAATGCAATAAAGCATTAAGACACAGTTTGAGCAAAAACATGCTCTAAGCTATGAGTGAACTTGGTTAGGACCCAAAGAGCCTACCAAGACTTGATAACATTTAATTATGATTTAATAAGGCTAATTAAGTCCTTAGGAAACTTTGTTAGACAATGAAACCAAACAAAACACAAATAAATACCTTAAAGTCAATAAGAGCAGAAATGTGCTCTAAGCTTGGGATAAATTTGTAAAAGACCTAATGGTCATACCTATACCTTATAAACATGTTAAGGAACATATTAAATCAATTACCAAAGAAAACCAAGCTTGAAAACAAGTTAAAACACAAAATGTGCTTTAAGGAGTCTTAAAGCACGTTTTTGAAAAATTGTCTTGTAAATGAGTTTTGAATGGCTAAATGTCCATCATTACTCTTTAATTAACATGTGTACTATATAGTATCACATTTGGGTGGCCATATTAGTGGGAAATCAAAAATTTCACTTCTATGTGCCTTAGTTTGTGAATAGTAACTTTTATAAGCTAGTTTGTAACATATAATGTTATAAGTAATTAAATTGGTCAACAAAGACTAGTATACCCTCCTAGGCATAATGGTGGCCGGTTTTTGTAGTAGTGAGTCACCAAGTTGTAAAAGAAATCAAATAAGTAAAGTAAAACTTTAAGTAAAGTACTATTTGCTTTATAAGTTACAAATATCTCTTAAAAGCAAATTCTATCTCATTCTCTCATTTCCTTCCTTGTTCACACGGCTCCACACTTCTCTTCTTCCTCTCTTCTTCTCTGTTCTCACGTTAAAACAGCACCACCACCATGGAAGTCCACCTTTGACCACATGTAAAACCTACTCACTTAACCAAATCAAAAACAAACACCACCATTCTCTTCCCCTCATCAAGCTCTTCTTTCTATCTTCTCAAAATTTGAAGATCACCATTTCGGTGCCATGGAGTTCCACCATTGATGGAGCTTGAGCTTGTCTCCACATATTATTGATCTCCTTTGCTCCTAGGTAAGGAACTCTAAGAAAAATCAGTTTCCTCCATTGTTTTGTGTGTGACCGAAAATATTCATTAATGGAGCTCCTGTGTTGCCTTGTTCTAGCCCATTTGAATCTTTCAAGGACTAGGTGGAGTCCTCTCTTCATAGATATTCAAACACCCTCCAAAGATTAAGGTAAAACAACTACATTAATGCTTTGAAATAATGTAAACCTAGGGTTTACAATGAGATGAAGCTTAAAGCTTGAATACTCATTATGTTGTTTGTACAATGTATAGAACTTGACAAGGAATCAAGTACCCCACCGGTTTGTAAGGAAACAAGAAAGAAGTTTGTGAGGGAAAGAGGTAAACAAGCTATCTCCATGTAGTTTGAATGCCTTAGGAAAATGAGCTTGATTTGCTTAATAAATACCTAAATAGCCAATGGCAAGTGACCTAGTAAAGTGTTCTCAAGGAGACTAGTAAAAGAACATATGTTTTGGTGTATGTATTTGCAGGTCAAAGGCATTATTATGTGGGAAATTCAGTGTTTAAGGTTTATGCAATTTAAGGGCCTAAGAGCCATGCTATTTAAGGGCCTAAGTGCCAAGCAATTTAAGTTATGCACTATATTGTGATGTAGTGCAAAAGGTGTGAAGTTTGTGTATAAAATGTGTTTGATGGATTTTAGGTATTATTGAATGAATTAAGGTGAAAACCTAAGTGTTTGGATGTGAGTATATACTAGAGAAGCTATGGCCAAATTTGGGAAATGTGTAAGAAGTTCTAAGTGTTTAAAGTGAGTTTTGGTGAACTAGGGAGGGGCAAAGGTGAATGAATGATTACTTGAGAAGAAAACATGTGTTAAGGTGATTTAGAGTGATGCAAGGATTTAGGTGTTGTCTTTGAAGTTCTAGGAATTCAATGTGTGTTTAGTGGATGTGTGTAAGTTTTGGAGGAGTTTGTTTAAGGTTTAGGTAATGTTGATATTCAAGGAATAAGTGAAGTTTGGCAAGATGTAAAAAGGAGATTTAGTTAGTAAAAAAATGATGCTTAAGAGATGATGTTAAGATGAGGAGAAAGCGTTTTGGGATAGTAGTTATAATAGGTGAGAAACACCACATAGGAACCTAGTACAAATGTTGAAAGTGTTAAGAAATTTTACAAGGAAATAAGTAAAGGCTTAAGGAGCTAGAAAATGAGTTTCACGGATGTTGTATGTGGATGTAAGGTACCCAAATGATGTTAGAACACATTAAGAGGCCTTAGGAGAAGTTTGGTGAAGAATTGGCAAAGTTTGGGTAAGTTTAGAAGGCGACCGACCCAGGGGTCCGACCCAGTTTTGGGTCGGACAGCCTCTGTTAAATGTTAGGAAAGTGTTCGGTAATGTCCGACCCAAAAAGGGTGGGTCGGACATGGTCGGTCGGTCAAATTTCAAAGGAGGAAAATGTTCGGGGATGGTCCGACCCAGTCGAGTGAGTCGGACGTGGGTCGGACGGGTATGTTTGTAAGGAAGTAAAAGGGTTCTGTAACGGACCGACCCAGTTGTGGGTCGGACGGTGGGTCGGTCGGACCAAAAACATGGTTTAAGGTTAAGAATGATATGTGATGATGGGGATTGGTAGGTAATGATGTTATAAGGATGTTAAGGACATGTTAGGGAGTTTTAATGACACCTAAGTGGGTTAAAAGTTGTATTAAAATGTGAGAGTAAAACAAGTTAAAAATGTTAAGTTATGTAACTAAGTTAACGGGGAAAATTTAAGCATTGACATTAAATGATCAAGCAAACCCGGTGTTAATGAAAACACGTGTGATGTTAACAGTTGTTCGAGAATTGCTCGAGGAACATAAATGGACAGGATAAGTGACTCCGGTGACAGGTATGGTTTTCTTGCAACCTGTGTCCTACCGGATTACACCGGCTTGTATGCCAATGTGTTTTTTCTGTATGTTTGCCACGTTATGAGATAAATCATGAAACGAGTTTACAGTCGTTATTGTTATTGTATGTTTACGTGCCGATACCGGTAACCTCGAATGCGCTTGAAGGGCTAGTTAACCACTATTAGGTAAACGTAGGAGAACGGTATCCGGTAACAACGTTTCCGACTTAAGGAACGTTCTAACCACGGCTATGCGTGAGTTGGTTATGTGATGTTTGTGTGTGATGTTTGTATGTGAATGTATGACTCTCTCTCCCTTGTGTATGTCTAACAAGACTTAACCCAATGTTTGTGAATGTTTAATAAAGTTCAAAGTTGAACTTCTAACAAGTGCTAACGGGGGAGTGAGGAGTCCGGTCTGTTCCGGCCACGCGTGTGAGTATGGGGGTCGTTGTCATAGCAGGTTCGATCCTCTCTGTATGTTGTTATGGTTGTTTCCAATTTGGTTCCCAACCTTCCCTTTAGCTTAACCAAGGCTATTACTGACTCACGTCGGGCCACAGGGGCATACTATTGTTATGTTTGTTTCGGTGTGCTTGGATCACTATATCCGAGACACCTTGTGTTAAGTTAACCGTTCATTTAACGAGACGGTAACGAGTTATGTAACGAGCTTATCATGAGACTGGCAACATTCTCTAGGCTCACCAGTGTGTAAACAATGTTTTGGGTTCCTAAGAGAACCATTCCCGTTATGTTATGTGTTTTTGTGAGGCAATACCTATGCGGTGTTATGTGGTGCACGTGGAAACGTGCAAAGTGCTGTTAAGTGTTGTTGTGTAGTGTATGTTATGTGCTGTATAATATGGAGTGTGTGGATCATGGATATGATTCCCAGTTTGTGATAAGAGGCGTTTAAGGATAACCCGACTTAAGGGTATGTGTCGTCTATTAAGGAAGTAGCTCCATTAAAGGAGGAACACTCTAGGGATGATGAATACCATGAGTGACTTATTAAGTAGGATGTATTATCCGATTGTTGAGCCCATTGAGGCGAAATGTTAAGTGTTGTGTGTTTACTGTTACATGCATGAATTAAATAAAATCAACCGCATGCTAAGACGAAAATTAGTTGTGCGTGGCCCGGTAGCATGTGGGCTGCGGGATTACCATACCAGCAAAGGTGCTGAGCCCCTTGGGGGCCACCCTTTCTCTTCTTTTCCTATTTCAGGTACGAAGTGCTGGAAGCCGTTCGAGAGTAGGACGGGGTAGACGTTGTACATGGGTAAACATTTAAGTATATATATACAGTAGGTGTAGTAAGACCGAAATTGTTGTCGGCACCAGTTTGTAAATACTCGGTATAGTTGGAAGGTGTACGTTATTGTTGTTGTTAATGAAAAGGGATAGTAATGTGTAGTCGCTCGGGAATTTAGCCCATCAGACCGGTACAATGTGTATGTATTAGCCTTGTTAGCCACGTGGGTGGCTAACGGCGTGTAACACCAACGAGATAAGTAATGTAATGAGGTTGTTTTTCCGCTGCAGATTACTGTAAGTGTGTTATTGTTGGATGGGGTGTTACATGATAACTGACAATACACATTGTGTTCTTGTTTAATGTCCTCGTGTGACATCTAACAAATTCTATGCTACGAGAAGCGAGGAGCCCAGTTGTATCTGGCCATGCATGCTACAGGAGTTGTACCTGTCTCAGGTCGTCTCCTATTCAAATTTACGTCACGACGGGAGTTTTGGGTGCACTCTATGTCCACTCACCGGGACCGTACCGGAACATTTCAAGTTGGGAGGAAGACTTCATTCTCTCGAGGGTACGATACCCACCTTTTTTTAGTACAGGAGTTAACTACGTTATCTTCTGAGGGAATAATTACCCACTTACTCGTACGAGAGTCCCATCTCGTCTAAGGGTTTATCATACCCGACCAATTTACTCTATGAAGATGGAGTTTAACGAGGTCACTATACCTCCACTGCTGTGAGGTACTCTTATATACATGTTAGTCCCATTGTGTGGACCTGACTACTATCAAGCAATTACGGAACAACTAACTTGACCTTCTGCAGTCTTGTTCTGTGTGACATTGTTGTCCTTGTATGGATTCTTGTTATGATTATGTTATGATGCTTGTTTACAGCTTTACAAAAATGACTTGCATATATTCGACAAAATAGTTGGTGTGGCTCAGTAGCTTGTGGGCTGCACGTTTTTCATACCGGCAAATTATTTTGTTGAGTCGTTTCATGGCTAACCATTTCCAAGTACCTGAAGGAAGAAGAGATTACCCGACCGAGTGCAGGTGGGGTAGAATTAAGACAGGGGATTATTATTACCGGTATCATTTTACAGTACTGTACCTTTACTTTTGGTTTTGTTATCTTAAGCGGTTTGTATTCAGCACTCAGACCGTATCATTTGTAAGTTAAGTTGGAGTTAGCCTTGTTAGTCACATGGGTGACTAGCGGCGTTGTAGCACCACCCGTTGTTATGTATATATTTTCCGCTGCATTTCCAGTTATCTTTGGGAGCTATCATCGTACAGGTTGTGGAGTTTCGGGTTGGGGTGTTACAAAAAGTGGTATCAGAGCGTAGTTGCGCTCTGAGATCTGAATACAACCGAAATTAACCTTGGGATACAGGGTGTGAGATAGAACAGTGAGGAGTAGTAAGTTAGTTTTTACTTGGTCCGCCAGAGGGCGTTAACAACTGCCCAAACTTACAGTAACTACAAACTATGACCTGCCTAAATAACGAGCAGATGTCATGAAAAGGAATACATTAATTAAAACAAATACTTAAGACTACCTGAATTGGCGAAAGGGTTTGTTGAAGACCGTACGACGCCAACTGTCATCCACACGGGAAGCTGACGACGAATAATAGTGACGTCATACCAATGATAACCAGAAAGGCTGACAATACCGCCAAGTGTACAGTGATGATGGAGTAAATATATATCTCAATGAACATACACTACATGGTGATCCAACTTGCATGGCACACTTGCTACAACAAGTGCTGCTCGAGTAAGCCAAATAAAGGTGAATGAAGACCTACACGTGAAGAGCAAACACTGAATTTTGTGGGATACCCAGGCACTGAGCTTACCGCCCAGTGCAGAACTGGAAAATCTTACAATCCCCTATTAACTTCGCGAGAAGATCGTGCGAAACCTTGAAATATGACAATAGAGAAACAGAATCTCAAAATATATAACTAAACATCCATTATGGATAAGCACGGGTTTTAAATACCTGAGCAAATACCAAGGGTCTCAGCTAGTATCAATATAGTGACAGTGCTGGACTCCTAATTAATACAGGGAAGAGAACAAACTCTGAATCTATATTTTCGGAAGTCAGGAGAACTACCAAATTAACAATACCAAATACTACATTTATATATATAACTTATAGGTTGTAAACCTAAAACTCTGGGGAGTATTAATATATTTCAGAGGGTTAAGTATCATAAAATATACCTACCCTATTTTGCGGCACATGTCCTATACTATCCTTATGGATCTATACGAGCAAATGTCTTCTATGACAGCTCAATTTATGAAGACGAGTAAAGAACACAGGAAATCAGATAAAGTTAACCCCTATGTAAGATAAATTCTAATATGAACATGGTAACGAATCACCCTCCTTGATACTAGCAATGGAGGTAGTGCAAGTTATATTAAGAGTTTGAATTCATATATACACTAAAAGTTAGTGGAAGTTAAACTTAAAAGTAAGAAAACATACCCCTTGGCTTCTAATAAGTGTTTTACACGTATACCTTCCTAATGTTGTATACCAATCTCTGTGATTTTAAATCCTCTATTTAATACACCTAATCGACCTATTTTTGCAAGCCATTAAGTCTGTGGATTAACCACGTTCTAGGAGATAGAAACAAACAATAAGCTTTGATTGTCTGGTTACCAAACCGAAGGATTCAAACTAGAAACCCTTAGTTTGTAGTGGTACTAATATTAGAAGATACCTAACCTAGGTTGAACTTATGATTCACCTGATTCATGGAGTTTAAATGGAATAAGAAAAATCCAAGCTTAAAGGCGGAGGAAAAAAATACTTGTGAAGCCATAATTGTTGATCGAGTTATAAAAACTTTTCCTTGAGGTCTTATCCCAAATTAAGTAATAATTATGACTGTCTTTGTTCCAAGCAATGATAACCAGAGTGTAGGCAATAAACAAACCCTGATAAGTTAAATACTAGAAAAGCCTTTTAAAGAGAAGAGTGTATTATTAGGTATCCAAGTCCATGACTGAGTCTATTGCTTGTATTATGGGTTTAAGAGGCAAAAGATTGATGAAATAATTGTTAAGCAGTAAGTGTCCAGATGTTTTAATAAGAATTTATCTTTTATGCCAAGAGGAAAAACTGGCTTCCCCGCTTGATGATTTGATCAAAGGAACTTAGTTCCGGGGATCAAAGAATAGTTGCATAATAGTCAAGGGAAAATGTACATGTAGTAATCACCACGTCACAAAGTCTTGATAAGATAAAATTTGGAAATTGATAATTATGTGGTTGTTTGATATTTAACGTGGGAGGTCAAACTTGATCATGGTCAGATCAAGGGAAAACCAAACACAAAATGGGTGGAAGGATAGTTCAACACTGACGCTGACCCCGTCAGGGTTGGATGATTCCTGAGACTCCTTACAAGTGGTCACAAATATTTCTGTGATAAGTAGGTATATATTCTTAATTCTAGTATAAAATTTGACTAATAAAGTATTTGAGATGTGGAAGGTATAAGTTAAGAGTTAAGTTGTCCAGGTCATCCTGGAGAGATTAAATAGCTAAAATGACTCTGCGTATGTCAGAAAAATAGTTGACTGTAAGGGAAATACTAACTGTTATTATACCATGAGTCCTGTTAATAAGTTAAATATGAGATCAAGAGACATTTACCTATAATGAGAGTATTCTCAAGCTACCTTCTGAGTTATGGCCATTTTGCCATCCGAAGGGAAAGATCGACTTTCATGTCTTTCTTTATGAATTCAAACCCAGTATATTAAATGGGAACCTACCTGTAAGCACGGTAGAATAAAAAGAGTAGAAACATTATACTAATACTCACATAAGTTAATTCATAAAACGCAAGAACATGTGGAATTGGGAGAAAACTGTAACTTGTTAGAAACCTTTGCAGGAACCGTACTGTAGTATACCGGATGGACAGACGATGGTAATCGTGTATGTACTACCGACAATTGGTGAATCAATAATAACAGGAAATCCTTCTATAATATATATAGATGCACGGCTCGACCGTAGCTCATACTCTACATTGAAAATGAGAATTGAATATGGTGACAATAAACTCAAATACCAGAATCATAGGATGAAGACCGAAGATCAAAGAAAGGAATTTAAGTATGCCCCAATATTACTACAAGACCCGAGCGCCGACGAGTGCTACTACAAGAGGCGATAAATAGAAGACAAATTTTAGACCGATAAGAATACTGCAACTTTACTGCTACAACAACTGAACCACAGTACGCACCAACAACATCGACAACGATGATAAAACCGCCATAAGGACGCTATGTCATAAACCACTACCAAAGGGGAATATATAAGTAAACCTATCAGGTAAGAAACCATGGAAAGAAGAATGCTTCAACTAAGCGTGCGGGAGCTTATGGACTTGACAAGAAATAATCCTAAATTGGACAGGTAAGTAGTAATATATCAAGAAGGTACCCCACATGCGATGGCAACTAGCGTGAATAACACGGGAAATAACCAACACTGTAACTAAAAAGAGTAATGGAAACTCTGATAAAGAGCAAGACATTACCGCAGTAATACTGACGAGAAAGACCTTAATGGAGACTGTCATAAGCAGCCATCAGAAATAAGTTTTCAGGCGAGTGAAACTCGGAAGGAATTCAAAGTTGGAGAATCAAAATCAAGGGCGAACTATACTACAGTATATGCCACGTAGAGAAGAACCTCGGAGTATATTTATCCATGGAGAATACGGGAAAATGCATGTCATACACATGAGCATCACAAGCAGGGCACACCTGACAATACTATTGGCAGCCCAACATTCAGCAATAGAATATACAATGAAGAATATCAAGCAATGTTGTAACTAACAGTTACTTAGAAACAAGATAATCCGAAGCAGTGACATAACACGGCATATCAATGAATACATGAACTAGAATCCATAGACCTTATGGTTGTCACGATAGTTTAAACAAGCCATGAGATAATATCGACAACGAACAAGATGGTAGATCACCTTCACCCATACATACAAGATTCAAATATAAAAGCATAATAATGCAAAATAGAACATACCAGAGAATGCATAGATTTTTAGGGGCAATACCCCGTAAACGAACAGAAGTCCAGACAAGATCAACAATGATAACCAAACAAAGGAAATGATGAACGCAACTCATCAACCATACATATGTACATAAACAAACTAAACATACCACTTATGAAGCGCATTTAAGACTATTCTAAAATGATTAGACACTATTTAATCAGAATTGTGCAGTAGAAGCATGGTGGTCCCATCAGTTAGAATTATCTACTGAGCGCAAAGGGAATGCACAACATATTTTACGTATCTTAATAAAAAAATATACATATATGTGCCCTACCCACCTAAGGTTTTACAGCCCGAGAGGCTATCCTTAAAACTAATCATAAGTTAAAGAAAAAAAAGATGTGTGTTTGAGTGAAGATTCCTTCACTATTTACCGACTAGTTATACTAGTCTAGGGTACATGGGCGTACCCCTTTTTAAGGGGGAGAGAGCCTATTGCGTTTTTAGCATAGACGTACACTTTCGTTGTACTGTTACACTGTGATCTGTATGTTTACATGTGTGACTCTGTGTTTACTCGGTGATTCTATGAACTTTACTTACTGATGTGTACTATGTTACACTGATATGAATGGTTATGTGTACTACGTTACACTACCCCGAAGTTACTCTGTGAATGCATGCACTTGTCAATATGTACTGTGCTACACTACTATGAATGAATTACTTGCACTACGTTGAAGCTATTATTGTTGATGACCTTTTATGATCATTACACTATATATAATGTTGAATATATACTACAAACTTAACAGTAGTGGAACTTGGGACTTGATCCCTAAAATAGAATTGGGTTGTGAATACTTAGGGGAATTGATTCCTCACAACCATTTAAATTCAGATATGAGACTTCGGGGCGAAGTCCTTTTAAGGAGGGTAGATTGAAATACCCCAAATCTAATTAATACCCTAAAACTGTTAAATAATGAAGAATTGATCTAGAAACAGATCATTTTAGTTACACATGCTATTTTATGCAAGCAAATGTTACATAAATTAATATTATTACGCGTGCGCATGCAAACTCACGCATGCTAACGTCACGTAAAAATAACCGTTTTACCATAAACGCTAACGGGCGTAATTTTACTAAACGTATAAACGTACTCATACAAACGTTTATGTACGTTTATTAATAAGGATTAAACTCCTTACGTAACGGGCTTGATAAAAAGAGCGACAACAAGGAAAGATCCATACGAACGTTTATACAATTCATAAAACGACGACGTTCGCTCCACGAACGCTAATATAATGTCGTCTTCACGTACGCATGTAAACGCTTACGTACGAACATTAACGGGCATTAAACCCCTTACAAAACAAGCTCAACTAGGAGAGCGTCATCTAGGAAAAATATATACGAGCGTTTATACGACCCGGTGCACAATAACATTCACTGTAAAAACACGAAAAATACTAACGAGCAACGTAAATATTTTACGATTGCCTAAGCATTTATAAATGCTATAATAAATTGAGATACACATTTAAACAATGTAACAACTTATGTTAAATAATTTTTATACATAATATATATATATCATAAATACATGGGAAATGTTATGACATTACATATAACGCAAAGTATACAATTTTTCCAAACAACCCATATTGCCGTTTTGGTATACCATGTTTGGTACTTGTTTTACACAATTTTACTTTGTAAAAAAATTAACCACCTAATGTACCTACCTTACAGAAGAGTATATGTTATTAAGACAAATTAAGTCTACCAATGGAAACTTATTATTCCCGGTAATATACTAAAACTTAAGCAAACAAAAACTGATGTAATCATCACTTCTTTCACGGTAATACATTGGTAGCCATCATCACATGCCATTAATGTATTATACATATGATTATAATTGATTAAAATTGAAGCAAAGTAACATATGCCTAAGATAGTCTACTTGTGAATAACCAAACAAAAAAATTCTGCATCAATCACCATATGCTAGCGGTTATATACTAGTACTTAAAAAAAAAAAATTGAAGTAACCATCACATGAATATGGGATATACATGTAGTAAACGATCAAAAAAAACTGTAGCTATCTTATGCATGTAAACGGGATGCACATGGTTCTAACAAGGAAAAAAAATCAGTATCACATCACCATCCTTAAAAACGGTAATCTACTAGCATATTTAGAAACAAAAAAAATCTGCAACAAGTACTACCCACATAGATATACGGTAGTATACTAGCTTAGGAATAACCATATAAATCGGTAATCAAATCACCAACTAGTACACTAGTAACATTAATAAATGAAACAAGCCATCCACTTTTGACTTTAAGCCCTCCATTGCCGTTCAAATAGGCCGCCCACCAGCATGTGACCGGTTCCAAAACAGTGGAGCATGACTCACCTTCTCACCATTGTTAAAGAGACAATAATTACACCATAATACATTAGATAATTAAGCCTATATCTTCCAGCACATGTTCCGCCGATTGAACTCTCCAAATACTTAATTAAGTGCCATCTTAATTATTGACAAGCCTAATACCATTTACTACCCATTATAGCCGTTCTTTTTTTCTTTCTCTTCTCATCACCTTCTCTTCTTCTTCAAACCGTAGCAAACAAGACCCCTCCTTGCTGTTCCAGAACCGAGGAGAAACTGATCTTCTATGGCTGCTACAGCAAGATCTAGGTAGGCTCTCATGGCATGAATAAGCTCCTTTCCTTCCTCTCTTCTTCCTCTCTTCATTGAACTCACCCAAGTCAGTTTTTGTGTTATAACCCAAAGTTTATTGCATTTTATCTCGTCACAAGTGGCCTTATGTGGGTATATTCTGGATTCAGGACGTGGAAGTCTTTCTTAATAAAGACAAGGACGAGATGGTCTTTCTTCTTTTGATTCTTGGTAAGGAATTATTAAGTAATGAGTTATATTAATAATTCCCTAAATCACTTTTCTCATCACGTTTCCACGACTCTTCTCTCGATCAGTGTTGAAAACCGTCGAGACGCTCCTCCTTCCTTGCTCTCTTTCTCTCTCTCAAGAATACGTTCTTCCAAGCGCTCAATCTGTGCAAGTGCTGCTGAGTGGAGTTTTGTCTGCTGGGAATTCTTCATCGTTTTGCTGCTTCCTTCGTGTTCAGGTTGGTGTTCGATGATTAGTTTTGCAATCAGATTGGGAACTTCTCCAATCCCTAATTTCTTTTCTCTGCAATCTGATTGTAATCAGTGGGTTCTCCGACGTCTGCGTCGATCTCTCCTCTACTGTGGGTTGCTGCTGTGTCACGTCAATCGTATTCAGGTGATGGGTTCGATTCCGTTTCCGTTTCAGATTTGGTAGTCTAAACAGTTTCTGATTAAGGGTTGTAATTCTCTGTGTTGTTACTCAGAGGTTCAATGGCTGTTGATTGCATTTTTGGTTTGCGCTGCTGCTGTTCGTTGCCTGATTGCGCTGTTCAGAATTGAGGGATTTGTCTCTGCTGTATACTGAGGTAGGTGGCTTTCGGATTCGATCCGTGTGTTCAGCCTTGGGGAGTTCGGATTCTGCAAATTAATTTGATGATTGCCTTGTGTTTGTGTGTGATTTGTGCCCGTTTTAATTCCATTTCAATGGATTAAACCCCCAAGGTTGTTTTGTAAATGTGTGTGTTGATTTGAGTTGGTTTTGTGCCTCTGTTCGTGTTGAATTCGCTTCTGTCTTCTGAGTTTTTCGGCATGTCCGAACTTCCGTCCGACCTTGGACATTCGGACATGCCCTTCTGCGCTTAAACTTTCTGAAGTTTTTGCTGTGTCCGAACTTCTGTCCGAGCTTTGAAGTTCGGACACAGCCTTCTGCATTCTCTGATTTTGGCTTCAACTTGTGTCCGAACATCTAATGTCCGGACACAAGTTCGGACTCTTCACGTTCTGGTTTCCGAAGATCGTCCGAACATCCGTCCGAACTTGCATGTTCGGACACCTCTGTCTCCTCTACTGTTTTAAAGTTCGACCTGTGTCCAAACTTCGTAGTTCGGACACATGTTCGGACATCTGTCTGATTTCGACTTCTGAGTCTCGACTTGTGTCCGAACATTGATGTCCGGACACAAGTTCGGACATACCTCTGTTTTGACAATAACTTGCTCGTTTGAGCTCCGTTTTGACTTCCGTTTGCGGGGTTGGATTCCCCTTCTGATTTCCAAGCCATCTATGTGCTTTTTGGTGCCTTTGGTGCACATATGCTTATCTGTATTTAAGCTTCTGTTTTGGGACCTAGTTATCTCTGTGTCTGAGCCTTTGGATGGCTGGTTTCGCTGTCTCGTAGCGCGCTATGTAGGATCCCTCTGTTCACGGGTGATGTTCCCCATTGTGTTCACGGGTGTTTACACCTGTTCTGTTTACGAGTGAGGTTTCCTCGTTCTGTTCATGAGCTGGTTGCTCGTTCTGTCTGTATGCTGTGATCGCTAGTGTCCCACTCTGTTTTCTGCTTCTATCTGCTTCTGACTCTGTTTAGTCCTTTGCTGTATGGACTTCTGTTTCTGTTTTCTGACACGCTTATGGATTCCTTCGACTCCTTCTGATTTGTCAATATTCTGTAAAATGTTTTGAGCATGCTGGTTGATGAAGTTGGTCATCTACTGGGCATAGTTGTGTGCTCATTCCCCTACTTTATCTAACATTGCAGATTGATCAGCGAGGGTCATTTGCAGCTCTGGAGTTTAGTTTATTTGTTACTTCGTTCATTTGAGACCTTGTATTCGAATTTGAGCCTTTGGGCCTCTTTGTTAGCTTCCACTTCTGATGTTAGTCTGGTGGGTTTTGTATTACTTTTGGGATGTTGCGACATCATTTTTTGTTTATACTTTATTTAAGTATTCTGTTTTGGGCCTTTATCTGTTTATTTGCGTTTGAATATTAGAGCCTTGCGTTATTAAGTAATAATACGCGGCCTGTGACACCCCTAACTCCTAGGCCAGTGTTTGGGGGTGTTACATTTAGTGGTATCAGAGCTCTGGGTTCTAATCTGCTGGGATTTTAAGTTAGCCAGTCAGTCAGAAACGTCAGTGTTAGTGTTTGAGTTTAACTGCTTGCTGTTGGACTTTCAGAATGCCGCCAAGAAGAGCAACGAACCCTCCAGGAAATGTGGCTAATGCTGTTCAGCAGTTCATGACGCAGCTCATGCAGACCATGGCTGCAGGGGGTGGTCCAGCTGGAGGAGGACCAGCTGGCGGAGCAGGCCCAGCTGGGGCTGATGCTGGAGGCCGGAATATGAAGGCGCTTCAGGAGTTCATGAAGTTGAAGCCGCCGTCGTTCGATGGGGCTGGAGACCCCCAGGAGGCCAGTCACTGGCTGTCAGAGGTGGAGGATTTGCTGCGTGTGATGGGCTCTGAGGAGGAGCAGAAGGTGGACTTCGCCACCTTTCTGTTCAAGGCCGAAGCCAAGGAGTGGTGGAGGTCAGTTATGGGGAAGTTCCCACAGCCTTGGCCGTGGGAGCAGTTCACTGGGGAGTTCAACAAGCAGTTCTACCCCGATGTTTATAAGGACCAGCGCATTCTGGAGTATAACCGACTACGCCAGGGTCGGGACATGAGTGTTGAGGAGTACGTTCGTAAGTTCATCAGTCTGTCTAAGTTTGCACCTGAGCCTGACGAGCATAGGAAGGCCAGGAAGTTTGAGGGCGGCCTGAGGCCTGATATTCGTTCTGCTGTGACGCCCCTGCGTCACAAGACCTTCAGGGACGTTGCTGATGTCGCCCTGTTGGTAGAGGCTGACTTGAGAGGTCGCCAGTCTGGAGGGAAGGACCAGAAGAGGAAGCAGAGGTCCGATGAGGGTGATAGGAGAGATCAGTCTGCTTCTCAGAAGAAGCAGTCTACTGGAGATCGAGCTGGAGACCGCTCTGGAGACCGTTCGCGAGATAGAGGCGGTTCGACTTCGTCAGTTCCCATTCCGAAGTGCCAGGTCTGTGGCAAGTTTCACAGAGGTCAGGACTGCTATAAGAAGTCCGGGGCCTGTTTCAAGTGTGGATCCATGGGACATAGGATTGCTGATTGCCCTCAGGCTGAGAGGAGCAGAGGTAGCTCCGGAGGTGGAGCTGGAGGATCTGCATCTGGGTCGAGAGATCGAGACCGGGCTGAGCAGAAGAAGCCCCAGGGCCAGGCCAGAGTGTACGCGATGGCTGGAGAGAGAGACCGATCGACTGACAAAGTTGTCACAGGTATTCTCCTGCTGTCTTCTCGTTCTGTTTTCTGTTTGTTTGACTCTGGAGCCACCCACTCTTTTATTTCTGCTGAGTTGGTGGGTGAGCTTGGTTTGCCTGTTGTGCCTCTGGGTGTTGAGCTGTGTGTGCATAGTCCATTGGTTAGGGACTCTTCTATGCTTTTGAATTCTGTCTGTAAAGCTAGTCCTGTGTTAGTCAAGAATAGGATTATGTGTGCTGACCTCATCCCGATGGAGATGACTTCTTTTGATGTGATTCTGGGCATGGATTGGCTTGCTGCGCACCATGCCCACATTGATTGTGCCGCTTCGAGAGTCACTTTTGAGGAGCCGGGCCAGCCCCGTTTGATTGTAGCAGGGAATGGACTCCCGTGCTCGCCGCCAGTCATATCAGCGATGCATGCGTTCCGCTTTCCGAGGAAAGGATGCCAGGGATATCTGTGCTACATCCCTGAGGTTCGCAAGATGCGAAGCTGGAGGACATACCAGTGGTCAGAGACTTTCCAGATGTGTTCCAGGATGACGTACCTGGGCTTCCCCCTGTTAGAGAGGTGGAGTTCTCGATCGAGCTTGCACCTGAGACTCAGCCCATTTCTAAGGCCCCATACCGGATGGCGCCTGCTGAGCTCAAGGAGTTGAAGGTCCAGTTGCAGGAGCTGCTGGATAAGGGCTTCATTCGCCCGAGTGTGTCGCCTTGGGGAGCGCCAGTATTATTTGTTAAGAAGAAGGACGGTAGCATGCGTTTGTGCATTGACTACAGGGAGCTCAACAAGGTTACCATTAAGAATAGGTATCCTCTCCCGCGCATAGATGACTTGTTCGACCAGTTAGCAGGAGCTAAGGTGTTTTCGAAGATCGATCTGAGGTCCGGTTATCATCAGCTGAGGATTAAGGCAGACGATGTGCCTAAGTCCGCCTTCAGGACTCGTTATGGACATTACGAGTTCCTAGTGATGCCATTCGGTCTGACGAATGCGCCTTCTGTATTTATGGACATGATGAACCGGGTGTTCAAGCCGTTTTTGGACCAGTTCGTTGTGGTGTTTATAGATGACATCTTGGTGTATTCCAAGAGTGCTGAGGAGCACGAGGAGCATTTGAGGACCGTTCTCCAGACTCTGAGGGAGAAGGAGTTGTACGCGAAGCTGAAGAAGTGTGAGTTCTGGTTGGATCAGGTGGTGTTTTTGGGACATGTGGTCTCTAAGGATGGTATCTCCGTGGATCCGGAGAAGATTAGGGCTATTACTGAGTGGGCCAGGCCTACTAATGTCGGGGATATTCGTAGCTTCCTTGGACTAGCGGGCTACTATCGCAAGTTTGTGGAGGGCTTCTCCAAGTTGGTGATCCCGTTGACTCGTCTGCTTCAGAAGGATGTGAAGTTCGAGTGGAGCGATGCCTGTGAGCAGTGTTTTCTGGAGCTGAAGAAGAGGTTGACATCTGCGCCGATCTTGACTCTTCCGGAGGGGACCGAGGGTCTTGAGGTTTTCCGTGATGCGTCCCATAAGGGACTGGGGTGTGTTCTGATGCAGCATGGGAAGGTGGTTGCATATGGCTCTCGTCAGCTTAAGCCATATGAGAAGAACTATCCGACCCACGACCTGGAGTTAGCTGCTGTGGTGTTTGCTCTGAAGATTTGGAGGCACTATCTGTATGGAGCAGCGTGCAAAGTTTATACGGACCATAAGAGCCTCAAGTATCTGTTCACTCAGAAGGAGTTGAACTTGAGGCAGAGGAGGTGGCTGGAGTTGCTACACGATTATGATCTGGAGATCCTCTACCATCCTGGTAGAGCGAACGTTGTGGCTGATGCGCTCAGTAGGAGGGGTCCGTCTGGGACCGTTTGTGCTTTGTCTGGTGTGCAGAGGTCCGCTATCGAGTTACAGCGTATGGGTGTCTGGGTCGTTCGTCCAGAGAGGTCTGGCATGTTAGCAGTGTTGCAGATTCAGCCTACCTTGATCGACCGGATCAAGGCCAGTCAGGAGCTTGATGTCAGTTTCCGTAAGATCAGAGATGAGATTGCTGCTGGTCAGGAGTCTGAGTTCCGGGTTTCAGAGGACGGCTGTTTGAGGTTCAGAGACCGTGTATGTGTGCCGGCGGACGACACTTTGAGACGTGAGATCATGCAGGAGGCTCATGGAGCTCCTTACTCGGTACACCCAGGCGGGGTGAAGATGTACTGGGATCTACGGGAGACAATCTGGTGGGGCAACATGAAGAGGGATATTTCTGACTTTGTATCCAGATGTCGGACCTGTCAGCAGGTCAAAGCCGAGCATCAGAGACCAGCTGGTTTGCTTCAGCCTCTTCCCGTTCCGGAGTGGAAGTGGGAGAGCGTCGGTATGGACTTTGTCATGGGACTGCCTAAGACTCCGAGGGGTTTTGATGCAGTTTGGGTGATTGTGGACCGGCTCACGAAGAGCGCTCACTTCCTGCCTGTCCGGAAGACCTTCAGTTTGCACCGTCTAGCGCAGTTGTATATGGATGAGATAGTGCATCTGCATGGAGTTCCAGCTTCCATTGTGTCTGACAGAGACCCGCGTTTCGTTTCCAGATTCTGGCAGAGTTTGCATCAGGCCTTGGGGACGAAGTTGTCTTTCAGTTCAGCGTATCATCCTCAGTCAGATGGTCAGACAGAGAGGACGAATCAGGTCCTTGAGGACATGCTCAGAGCATGTGTGTTGGACTTCGGGGGCAGCTGGGATCAGCACGTTGCACTGATAGAGTTTGCGTATAATAACAGCTTTCAGACTAGCATCGGGATGGCCCCGTTTGAGGCTTTGTATGGCCGGAGGTGCAGATCACCCATCTGTTGGGATGATCTGAAGGAGAGAGCCGTGATTGGTCCAGACTTAGTTCAGGATGCTGTGGGCAAGATTCAGTCTATCAGAGAGCGCTTGCTTGTGGCTCAGAGTCGTCAGAAGAGTTACGCCGATCAGAGGAGACGACCTCTAGAGTTTGAGGTGGGCGATCATGTGTATCTGAAGGTGTCCCCAGTTTGAGGAGTCATCCGGTTTGGGAAGAGAGGCAAGCTTAGCCCTCGTTTTGTGGGTCCTTTTGAGATCCTAGAGAGGATCGGACCGGTTGCCTATCTTTTGGATCTGCCTCCGTCTTTAGCAGCAGTGCACAGTGTTTTCCACGTTTCTATGCTGAGGAAGTATATTCCGGACCCGTCGCATGTGATTGACTTCAGTCCGCTTCAGATGAGGGAGGACTTCACGTTCGAGGCAGCTCCTTCGAGGATTCTAGCCCGAGATGTTCGTAAGCTCAGGAGCAAGACCATGCCCTTGGTGAAGGTGCAGTGGTCGGGTCAGTCAGAGGAAGAGGTGACCTGGGAGGTCGAAAGCGAAGTGCGCTCTAAGTTTCCCACCCTCTTCGATCAATAGGTATGTTTTAATTTCGAGGACAAAATTCTTTTAAGGGGGAGATGATGTTATAACCCAAAGTTTATTGCATTTTATCTCGTCACAAGTGGCCTTATGTGGGTATATTCTGGATTCAGGACGTGGAAGTCTTTCTTAGTAAAGACAAGGACGAGATGGTCTTTCTTCTTTTGATTCTTGGTAAGGAATTATTAAGTAATGAGTTATATTAATAATTCCCTAAATCACTTTTCTCATCACGTTTCCACGACTCTTCTCTCGATCAGTTTTGAAAACCGTCGAGACGCTCCTCCTTCCTTGCTCTCTTTCTCTCTCTCAAGAATACGTTCTTCCAAGCGCTCAATCTGTGCAAGTGCTGCTGAGTGGAGTTTTGTCTGCTGCTGGGAATTCTTCATCGTTTTGCTGCTTCCTTCGTGTTCAGGTTGGTGTTCGATGATTAGTTTTGCAATCAGATTGGGAACTTCTCCAATCCCTAATTTCTTTTCTCTGCAATCTGATTGTAATCAGTGGGTTCTCCGACGTCTGCGTCGATCTCTCCTCTGCTGTAGGTTGCTGCTGTGTCACGTCAATCGTATTCAGGTGAGGGGTTCGATTCCGTTTCAGTTTCAGATTTGGTAGTCTAAACAGTTTCTGATTAAGGGTTGTAATTCTCTGCGTTGTTACTCAGAGGTTCAGTGGCTGTTGATTGCATTTTTGGGCTTGCGCTGCTGTTCGTTGCCTGATTGCGCTGTTCAGAATTGAGGGATTTGTCTCTGCTGTATACTGAGGTAGGTGGCTTTCGGATTCTATCCGTGTGTTCAGCCTTGGGGAGTTCGGATTCTGCAAATTAATTCGATGATTGCCTTGTGTTTGTGTGTGATTTGTGCCCGTTTTAATGCCATTTCAATGGATTAAACCCCCAAGGTTGTTTTGTAAATGCGTGTGTTGATTTGAGTTGGTTTTGTGGCTCTGTTCGTGTTGAATTCGCTTCTGTCTTCTGAGTTTTTCGGCATGTCCGAACTTCCGTCGACCTTGGACGTTCGGGCATGCCCTTCTGCGCTTAAACTTTCTGAAGTTTTCACTGTGTCCGAACTTCTGTCCGAGCTTTGAAGTTCGGACACAGCCTTCTGCATTCTCTGATTTTGGCTTCGACTTGTGTCCGAACATCTAATGTCCGGACACAAGTTCGGACTCTTCACGTTCTGGTTTCCGAAGATCGTCCGAACATCCGTCCGAACTTGCATGTTCGGACACCTCTGTCTCCTCTACTGTTTTAAAGTTCGACCTGTTTCCGAACATCGTAGTTCAGACACATGTTCAGACATCTGTCTGATTTCGACTTCTGAGTCTCGACTTGTGTCCGAACATTGATGTCGGGACACAAGGTCGGACATACCTCTGTTTTGACAATAACTTGCTCGTTTGAGCTCCGTTTTGACTTCCGTTTGCGGGGTTGGATTCCCCTTCTGATTTCCGAGCCATCTATGTGCTTTCTGGTGCCTTTGGTGCACATATGCTTATCTGTATTTAAGCTTCTGTTTTGGGACCTAGTTATCTCTGTGTCTGAGCCTTTGGATGGCTGGTTTCACTGTCTCATAGCGCGCTATGTAGGATCCCTCTGTTCACGGGTGATGTTCCCCATTCTGTTCACGGGTGTTTACACCTGTTCTGTTTACGAGTGAGGTTTCCTCGTTCTGTTCACGAGCTGGTTGCTCGTTCTGTCTGTATGCTGTGATCGCTAGTGTCCCACTCTGTTTTCTGCTTCTATCTGCTTCTGACTCTGTTTAGTCCTTTGTTGTATGGACTTCTGTTTCTGTTTTCTGACACGCTTATGGATTCCTTCGACTCCTTCTGATTTGTCAATATTCTGTAAAATGTTTTGAGCATGCTGGTTGATGAAGTTGGTCATCTACTGGGCATAGTTGTGTGCTCATTCCCCTACTTTATCTAACATTGCAGATTGATCAGCGAGGGTCATTTGCAGCTCTGGAGTTTAGTTTATTTGTTACTTCGTTCTTTTGAGACCTTGTATTCGAATTTGAGCCTTTGGGCCTCTTTGTTAGCTTCCGCTTCTGATGTTAGTTTGGTGGGTTTTGTATTACTTTTGGGATGTTGCGACATCATTTTTGGTTTATACTTTATTTAAGTATTCTGTTTTGGGCCTTTATCTGTTTATTTGCATTTGAATATTAGAGCCTTGTGTTATTAAGTAATAATACGCGGCGTGTGACACCCCTAACTCCTAGGCCAGTGTTTGGGGGTGTTACATTTTGTCCAGCAAACAGAGCTGTGTTAGTGGTTGAAGTTGAACTGTTTCTCGACTGATAACTGGAGAAGAAAGGGGAAGCAAGTTCCCTTATTTTCTTAAGGTAAAAACAATGCTAGAATCTAGCTTATTCCTTCCTCCTTGTTACCGGTAAATGATCCAGTTCTCTCAGCTCAAGCTTTGTTTTTTTTTTCACGTACAAAAAACAGAGGGAGTTCCCAGCTTATGCCTTGTCCTCTTCACGTAATAACCAGAGGGAGCATACCCAGTTTTTCCTAGCTTTAATCTCTGCCTCTTCATGTATAAAAACAGAGGGAAAACATTCATGCTTCATGCAGTAGCAATATCCATACAAGGAGCTGCTTCTTCAACCATTTTGGTAAGGAGAAAAAAAAAACCATGCCATTCCCTTCCTGTTCTACCGGTAATATATCCAGCCCATACTAAGCTCCTTCTTTGCTTTCTTTATGTGTAAAAATCAGAGGAGTAATGCCCAGTTTTGTGTAACAACAAGAGGCAAACAAATCATCTTGGCTGACCAAGTTTATGGCGTAAACAACTAAGGAAACAGCACCATAACATCAAGGAAAAGAAGCTTAAGGATATACCTAACAAACCGTGAGCATTTGGAGAGGTTTAAAGGCTGTTTGGAGTGCTTGATAGCTTAGAAAATCAAAGGCTAGGTGAGAAATACTTACCTTATAGTATAGAATGATTTTTATGAAATTTTATTACATATATATGCTAGCCGTAGGATTTATGGGAAACATATAATTTAATTATGTATTAAAACATTGAATAACATTTTTAGGTGGTTAACTTGGTTTATTAATGACCTATAAGGTCAAGGAAATTAAATATGGGTTAAAAACATAATTTATAAAACTATATGGTAAATAATAGTCATTACCAAAAATTATAAGTGATATTGGAAGATTTTTAGTATATTATAAGTGTATAAATAATTTTAGAATTTGTCTAAGTGATTTAGATAATTCTATGAGTACTTCGGTATGTTAAAAACCTTTAAAAGATAAGGTTATGAAATTAAAAGCTTAGGAATTAAAATCTGGTGTCAAAAGGGTAATTTGTTAATTTTAGAGTCCTTTAAATATTGGAGTAAAAATACTTACGAATTTAAATGAAGAGTTTTGGTGAGCAAAAATATTTACTAATGTTTAAATGACTAGTTTAATAAGTTATATGGTAAAAATGTAATTTTTAGAAAGTTATGGGAATATTTAGTTATAGCCGAGAATAATATGGTCCTTGGCATAATTATAATATAAAATGGTGTAGGAATTAATATTATGAATTTTGGGTGAATTAAATAAGTGTTTAGAAGTTAAAATAATAAGTTTATAGAAGTTTTGGGGTGGAACTGTAATTTATAAAAGTTTATATGTAATCAAGAATTTAATTTGGGGCGGAAGCATAATTAATGGAATTATTATGATCCATTTGAAATTTAAGGAAATTAAATATTAATACTATGGTTTATAAGTGAATATATAATTTATATAAAGTTTTAGGGTTAACATGTAATTATAAGAAGTTGTTGTCATAACCGAAAGGTTAAGGGATGATTTGGTACTTTATAAAAGTTAAGGTGTTCAAATAATAATTACCGAATTTAAAGTGGTGGTTTGTGAGTTAATTAATTAAGGAAATGAAACTATGTAATATAATGAATTTTGGAGTATAATGTAAAGTTTATGAAATAATTAAGGTTATAATATAATAACCGAAAAGTATGATGTATTTTGTAACACCCCAACTCAATCCAAATGTGGTCTCGCAACTTAACAGCATATATATACATATCACAGCGGAATTCTTTACACTCAAGGACCTCGCCACGGTCTGACTACAGAATATGCCGAACATTAGTACATAACAACCTTAACCAAATACATTTCCTTCTTACAATCCCCTCACAACCTATACATCTTACTCACTCAATTGCCATACGAGTGTACATACACAACTCGTAGGCCACACTTAAACTGCAGCACTTGTACCCCTTCTTACTCTCGCGATGGCCGCCTCCTTATGTTCACCTGTGTAGTAAAAACAGCCCCCAAAGGGGGTCAGCACGAATGCTGGTACGATCCTCTCATGACCCCCAAGCTAACGTGGCTACGACGACTATTTGTCGATAGCATGGAGGTTGATTAGATGCACAACATAATAGTAAGTGCAGTAAACAACAAACCAAATATGAACAATCAAAGTTCACACACAATGAACGACTTAGATGCGTTCCCTTAATTAGAGAGTTAATTATTTAACTCCTTAAGTTGTATTTCCTCTTAATCTCAGTCCATCCTTATCTCACCTCAATCTTAGTCTTATCTTAATCTTAGTAACAACCACCCTTTAAAAGGAGTGGATGTAGCTTATCTTAGTCTTAAAAATACAAACCATCCTTTAAAAAGGATGGTTGCAACTTATCTTAACCTTTCCTTAATCTTAATCTTAACTTATTCTCAGTATACAAACCGTTCCTGGAGGGGAATGGTTGTATCCTAAGTCCAAACCTGGGATTTAGGTGATCCCACCGCACCATCTTAATGCCTCCTATCCTGGACGGAAGTCCAGCGTAGCTGAGCCGGCAACCGGCCCTAGGCTACAAGTCCGAAGACAAGTCCTCAAGCGGAAGACGGATCTGCTATAGATACCGACCCCCTTTCCTTAGCATGCATGACCGGAGTCAGTCCCGGGTTTCCTCACTCAAGTTCCAGTTAGTAGTAGTCTCAAGACCATGTTTGTTGGTTAACCTCTTTCGGTTTATATCAACCCATATTAGGGAGCGTTCCTTAGTCTCACACATTTCCTTACTAAACGTTGGTTAGTAAGTTCTCACGGTATGTTGTGTTAGTTTTCAAACATCACACAACAATACAATAAACATAATATTCTGGTTCCATGCTTTATCTTGTTTAGTGAGCACACAGAAACAAATAGCACACAAGCCGAGGGACACCTCGTTAGCAAGCAGGTCACAAGAAGAACTGTACCGTTCACCGTTGGTCGTTCGGTTGCTTACTCTCTTCCGGAGTCCAAATTCCCAAGCCCTAAAACATTCATTCAGTTTTAGGTTGTTAATCACTTAACTTAATTCAACTCATTTAACTTGCTTAACCCGTAATGATTCCCACCTAACACCTCTTAAGTTTTACAACTTAATCTTACAACTTAACCTTAAACTTTTAAGTTTATACTTATCTTAATCTCTTAGGTCTTTACACCCCTAATCATCAATGCCCTTTTAATGGGGTACCATTAATACCACTAAACTTCCTTAGGGTTTCTTTCTTTTTTTTTTCATTTTTAGGGTCGACCGACCTTACCGACCGACCTTACCCAAGGTCGGTCCATTCTAGAACTCATTACCGGTTGAAAATTTCACCCCGACCGACCTTGCAAGTCCGGTCCCCAAGGTCGGTCCATTCCCGAGGAGCTTCCCCGTGGGATATTTAAGCCCGACCGAACTTGCCAGGTTCGGTCCCAAGTTCGGTCGATTCCAGAGACTCAATTCGTACACAAAATACAAGCCTGACCGAACTTGCAAGTCCGGTCCCCAAGTTCGGTCGATTCCAGAAACTCTTTCCGGTAGTGTAAACTGAGCTCGACCGACCTTGCAGGTCCGGTCCCTAAGGTCGGTCGGCTCCAGAACCATGTTTCTAAATTCCCATTTGACTCCAAACTTCTTCACATGTTTCCCCATGTGTCCTAATACCATTTAGGCACTGAAACTCACCTTAGAACTTCCACCAAACTCTCCATAACAACTTCCAAAGATCTTCTTAAACATTTACTAAATTCTTACAAACACTCCTAACACTTATCATATAATTCCTTACATTACCACTTATAACCTTACCAAAACTTCTACCAACCCAAGTGTTTCTCTCCTTAACAGTTTGAGCACCTCATAAACATCATTTTCCATCCCCACTTCACTTACTAAAACTTCCTCAAGTCACCTTGCATATCCATACACAAATTCCTCTCCTTTCCTATGGTTACTCATCACTCTTAAACTCTTAAGCTTTCTTATACATTTCTTTCCATTACCTAAATACCTTGACATTGTTCTCCATTTACCTTGACCATGTAACACCCTCCTTAGACATTTCCACCTCTTTTATGCATCTTGTTCACCACCCTCATGATCATACGCTCTTTTACATTCCTAGTCATTTTCCTTGCTTGACATTTGACAACATTCTCCCACACCTTCTCTTCTCCCATCACCTAAGTCCACTCATTACCATCTAAACTAAAACCTTATTGTTCCACCACTAGTATCATCACTACTTAGACAAGCTTCCCAAGACTTTCATTGTTATACTCCCTAGTTCATATCTAAATTACCTTAAAGCATTATACATCTTTCCATCCAAATCTTTGCTCAAGTCTTAGCATTCCTCATCACATGATTTTGGTGTGTTTAATACACCCACCTAACCTCTAATTCCTCCTAGACAACTCTAGGCCATTCTAAGCCTCAAGAACTCCTTAGTTAACTCATTTCCACTCAAATTCCTCTTAATGATCCCTAATAAATCCTAGGGCATATTAGCTCACCACTACCACTTAAACACTTTGTTTTTCTACTCAAATTTCGCCATAGCTTCTCTAGTATATTATCATGCCCAAATGCATTGTTTTCCTCACTCACCACTCAACCATCTCATCAAGTTCTTTCTCATCATATTTTAGCACTCAAACCAACTCATTCACAACAAACTCAATATATTGCAATATCTTAAATTGCATAGCACTAAGGCTCTTAAATGACATGGCTCTTAGGCCCTTAAATAACTTAAACTTAAACACTGAATTTACCACATATAAAAGCTTTCAACCTGCAAATACACCCATCAATCTCATAGTTGTTTTAATGCTCTTAAAATCCCTCTTAAACTTATATTTCTAACTCATTCCCATTGGCCCTTAGTCACAAGTTCATAAGCTTGTTTAAATTCTTTTTCTTAGGTTACATAACCCATCACCTAATGTAAGCCTTAGGCTACATTGGTACTCATCTAAAACTCATTCCTTAAACCTTAAACCACCATTAGGTAAGTAATTTACCTTGTTTTCTCAAGCTTATCTTATCTTCCTCCTTAGACCTTCTTCTTGAATGAATATCGGCCACCACTTAAACTTCCTTTGCCAATGTTCTAGCCAATATTCAATGACTCACATGAGTACTTAACAATACACTAACCTCTAGGAATGAAAACCTTGGTTAGAAATGTGTTCTAAGGCATAAAAGTGGATGATTACCTTTGAAGTCTCAAAGTAGACTTGGGCATTGAATGAAATAGGACCTCCACTAGTCCTTGGTCAGTAAATCAAGCTAGAACAAGGCATAAAACAAGGCCCCATGAGTAGTAATTTTCGGCCATGTGGAAGGAATGATGGAAACATGGTTTTTCTTACATTTTCTTTACCTTAAGAGAATGGAGAAGCTAATGAGCTCTTCAAACTTGATTTTTCCTCCATCAATGGAGTTTCTCATGACACCAAACTTGAGCTTTGAAAGATTTGAAAAGATAGAAAGATAGGTCTTGGCCTAACTAAGAGAAATCTATACTTAGTTTTTGATTTGGAGCAAAGATGAGCACTTGGTGAGCAATTGAAGGTGAAGCACCCATGGTTGGAGCTCTCTCGGTTTTGGAGCAAGAGAAGAGAAGAAGAAACCGTGGGAAGAAGAGAAATGAAGAGAGAAAGGAGAAAGGTAGCTTATTAAGAGATATTTTGCTTTTATAAAGCAAATAGTAACTTTACTTATTTCCCTCTTCTTTTCTTTAATTGAATGACTCATGTGGTGACTCACCACTCTCAAAATCGGCCCCCTTGTTAAATAAGGGCATGTTTGGCCTTTATTGACCAATTAACTAAACTAAGTTGATTAAAGATTAAACTAGTCACTATTTGGCACTATTCACAAATCAGTGCACATATTCTGAAATTTTTAATTTCCCATTGATTTAGGCTTCCTAATGTGATACTAATTAGTACACATGTTGATTAAAGAGTAATTATGGGCATTTAGCCACTCAAAACTCAATTCCAAGACAATTTCTCAAAAATGTGCTTTTAGACTTCTTAAAGCACATTTTATGTTTTAACTTGTTTTCAAGCTTGGTTTTCTTTGGTAATTGGTTTAGACTGACCATTAGAATATTAATAAGGTCTTATCATGATATTTGGGTACTCACCCAAGTCTCTCCAAGCTTAGAGCACATTTTTTGCCCTAATTGCCCTTAAGGCACTTTTTTTTGTGTTTTCCTTGGTTTAAATTGTCTACCAATCTTTCTAAGGCATATTCTAGCCTTACTACATCATAATTTGATGTTTACTTAGCATACTTAGGTTTGGGGTATTTCAATCTACCCCCCTTAAAAGAACTTTGTCCCCAAAGTTCCCATGCATCTTATCTTATTAAAATACATGTCTTACCCCATTCCATAGATCATACAGATCATACTTATGTATACTCAAACTCATTGAATCCTTAGGTCCACCATATGCTTATTCTTAAATATCACACAACATGCTTACGCATGTATAGCACTCAAAATTCTCTTTGTTCCTTTTGATGATTAAAACATTCACATAATTTCCAACGTATTCTCCCATGTCACCGGTCCGTAGACAATGGCTCATTCGTCCTTGTCACCATGGGCCAGAATACAAAACACTCTGCTCTCCCCATGTCACCGGTCCAAAGACAAAGGCTCGTGCGTCCTCGACTTCATGGGCGACACTCAGTAAAAAGGTAATCCTTTTTACGAGGTCATGTGAGGAATAATTCCTCTAATTAAAATACAATCAACTCCAATTTCATTTTATCCTAAGGCCCCAATCCATAGTGTGATTTAATTGTGACCACTGGTAGGGAGTTTCAGGAGTCATCCTACCCTGATGTGATCAGCATCAGTGTAGAACCATCCTTCCACTCCAATTTGTGTTTGGTTTCCCTTGATCCTTAGAAAATCAAGTTCCACCTCCCACGTCATTTTCAAACATCCAAATAATTCACTCATGTCCAATTTTCTATCTTTTTAGTTCTTCTAATCATAATCAATACATCTCCAAAGTGTAGACTCAGTCCATCAAACATTCCCAATTTATCTCTTAGTAATTACCTCAAGACTTAAATTCCTACTAAATTCTATATCAGTCTCATACCAACTTCCACCGTCTCATACCACATAGCATTACTATTTCCTAACTCATACTCATGTCAAATAGTATCTCATAATGTTATCTTATTCTTACCTCACACATAGTCTCATATCGACTCATACCTCATATATTCCTTATTCCTTAAATCTCCTTAATCCTCTTCCTTAATTCTCTTAACTTGTACTCACACCGGAGTTAACAAGATAGGTACTCAATATGTATGGTAGTCACATCTTCTGTGCGCACTAACCATAATTTATCTCAAAATGTTTATGTAAAACATATCCTCAAATTCTTTTTGTGCTATGCACACCGTAGTTTATGTACTCAGTACACAAACATACGCTAAGCGGTTTTCGCTCTACCCCCCTTAAAATGGATTACGCCCACGTAATCAACATTATATCATCCTTGAACCTAAGTTCAAGATGTCTAATTCTCACCAAGCATTCTAGCTTCCATGTCATCTTTCTTACTTATAATTAGATCAGAGGGTCATAACTATGCTAATGACTTAGTCTCTGAATCGAGGATTCTTAACGGTACTTATACCATATTCTTAACTTAGTTTGGTCTAACCTCAAAGGTACTGATCTGCTAGCTTCCGCTGCACAACTCTGATGATCTTAGGCTTAACTGTCTCACTTATCCTTTTATAGTATTGTATATCTTTCTCCTGCGTGCTTATGGTTTAGCACTAAAGGTCCCTCAATGGTCACATGTTATCTTTATATATATACGGCCTTGATGAGTTGTAGCTCGTTTATCCAGTCTTCCTTGAGATCTAATGTTTGTATTCTTAGTGTTTCCTCAAGTGTCTAAATCGTTCTTTCCATCTGACCTTTGGTCTGAGGATGATTCTTAGTCTGAAACTACTGTTTAGTGCTTATTACGCTTTACAGTTTAATTTCTTACATCTTAAGACATGTTCAATGTCTGTACTTAATAATCCGTGCTCTTCGCACTTCATAGTCCTTAATTATTTGTTCTGTGATTCCTTGTGTCGTTGGTCTAACTGAATTCTTCTCTTCTACTATTTGTGGTAATGGCTGCCCTTGTCTGATCTTGTGTCGTTGTCCGTGGTACGGAGTCGACTACTTCCCGTGTCCCTTACACTACTCGTCTACATGCATGGGGTACCTTACTGGTACATTACTACTTACCAACTGACTCATAAATGAGCGTGTCAGGCCTGCAAGCCCCTGTGGGGTGCAGTCGTCCCACGTCTTGTTTTAGTAAACTCATAGTGTCCGTCACACGTTTAGCTATTGCTAGTCGTGAAGTATTCTATTGTCGATCTCCTCTTTCATCGTTCCATAATAACACTTAGTTTTCTTGATTTAATTAAGGAAAATCCATTTACTATGTTCTTGGGTATTGTATGCTCTAGTTCTTCCTGTATCCCGTACTGATTCGGTCTCTTAGTGACTGAGGTCTCTTTCCATAGAGGCTCTTACCTTCTTTCTCATATTCATTCTATTCGGAATGCACTTCCAGTTCCTTAAGGAATGGGTTTGTGCTTCCTGTGTAATCTTACCAAACCAGGTCCAGACTACTGGCATCAATGCGTAGTTCGTCTACCATCTTATTCCCTTACTTATATCAGTCTTAGCTTATAAATTTAATCGCCTCCGTGTCAATATTGACGGCTCATATACCACAGTCGCTTTAAAACCTCCACCGCGAACCATGACTTAATCCTCTTATCTAAATATTGCCTCTCACCACGACCCGTACTTCCGTGGTAGTTGGCCTTTACCATGTTGCCCATTGATGGTGCAACCTCTTACTCACGTATTCTAATGTCTTACCTTATACTGAATCCCTTCTTGGTGTAAACACACTGGGAGTCCTCTCATTCCGGTGTATGGCGGTTGCCGTACCGTGTTATAAAATAGTTGACTCTTAATACGAAGGTGTTCTGCTCCAATCTCAGATTCGTAAGTAGGCTGATTTCCCTCGCATTCTTTCATCCATATGACGTTATCTACCGTGTAATTCTACCGGCTACTGAAGAAGTCATCCACTGAATCACAAGCTCTTCGGAGCATTGGTCATTTGGCGTGCCATGTTGTGCGCTCACAACGTTTATCTCTGACAATTACTGATTCCTAAATCCTAGGTATTGGATATGAGGTCTGTCTCTGCAGCCTTTCTTATTACTCAAGTGTATTCGGTATGTTCTAAGTGTAACGCCCCTATTAACCATAAATACAGCGGAAATAAAACTCTAAGGCGATTACAGACCATCGGGTTTCCAAAACCCCGGCACCAAACCTCACCAATTAACAACTTACAATCTACAAAAGCTACGGTCTGAACTCGAGAAAAACTAACACAAACTATAGAAATTAACATATTCCTCCTCCACAAAACCTAGTCCCATCCCAAACGCTCATTCTCTTCGTGGCCACCTGTAAATCAATTCGTACCTGCAAGATGAAACCAAGAGCCCACCCCAAAAGGGCGGGTCAGTTCCCTGGAATGGAACTGGTACAATTCTCCAAAAACAAACTTATAAAACTAACTCCTCAAAATAAACAGTAACATGAAAACAAACTCTTAAAAGTAAAACAGAGATAAGCACTTCAAACAATCAAGTTAACGAGAAAGAAACAAGACAAAGATAGAGATAGAGAACTTCCAAAACAAGTCATCCACTTAAGTAGTCACAACACTAGTTAGTAAGCATCCATTGTTGATGTTAGAACCAATTCCCATTAGGAGTAGAAAAACCCAGATAGCCACAAGGACTAGGAATGATAAGAGATCCAAGAACCAAGAACTCGAGAGTGGAATAATTCAACTGGGAGAGATGGCCCCCACCCGCCAATCACGTCCTTTTAGGACAGGGGTATACACCCCTCACTGTTTATCACGTCCACTAAGGACAGGGGATATACAGCCCCTTACTGTTCATCACGTCCACTAAGGACAGGGGATATCCACAGCCCCTTACTGTTCATCACGTCCACTAAGGACAGGGGATATACAGCCCCTTACTGTTAATATCAATGCCCCTATGGGCGAGGGATATACAGCCCCCTACTGTTCACATTAAAGACGCGCGCACGTCGAAAGAAAGATTTCCAAGATTGACCTTTTCCAATAATCCCGCTAGATCACCAACTACCCAGAGCATACCAAAACACTCAGTCCTACAGAGTGCAGAAGCGTAAACCCTAAGCAGCCAATGCCTAACGGGCAACCAAGTAGAAGAAACCAATACCCAGTGAGTTCCACAACCAAGGCTCAGTTAGTCACACAAGCTGAGTTAGTCACACAACCATTTTTTCCTTAGAAAATCCTCTTAAAGTCAGTTAGCGTTTTCCAAACATTCCACAAGTCAACCATTAAAAATATCGGAGTACGAGAGATCGTACAACACATTCCATAAAGGCAAAACACAACAAGCTGAGTACGAGAAATCGTACAACACATTCCATAAAGGCCAAACACAACAAGCTGAGTACGAGAATCGTACCTGGATAACGCTGTAGCAGTTCTAATCAACTTGCGCAAACATCAACAGTACTCTGAAGAATATTAAAGATAATCTACCATCAATCACTTGTAGCCTATGTTACGCTTAAATAAACTCCTTACTCTTATTTCAAAGTCTCAATTATCTTTTAAGCCCTCACTTAAATGTTATGTATAATCTTTGTGTTATCTGAGAACGTTGTATAGGCCCAAGGTGGTAAGATCAAGGAATGTATTCGATCAACATTGACTAATTGTCCACTCCTATCCACTTTATTCATACTTAACCACAATCCTCACATTCAGACTTTTGAGACCTCTATATCATAAATGTGTTTATGTTATATAATTAAATCTAAGAATTTCGACAATAATCTTAAGCTCAATACCTCTATTCTTAATTTAAAATAACATTGTATTATGACCTATGATAGACTCATCTCAGAATAATATATTATCCCACAATGTAAAGATTATGTATTTAAAAAATTTCTCTACTAGACAACCCATTATGATTAAGTCTTTCCCTTAACTTAATTAAGACCTACATCTTGTATATTGGAATCATAGTGTTGTAGACGCATTTATTATAACTTAATCGAATTACTAAACTCATTTATCTTATCTGTAGTTCAGAATAACTTTAATTACAACCATCTAAAAATCTTGTCATAAGATGTTAAATTACTTTTCATCTTGAAATAACCATATTATAATTAACTTAGACTCATAGAACTCTTACATTTAGTATCCACAGGGTATATTATTTACTTTATCATAACTATATAATAATGGTTTTTAAGATAACCTTTTATGTATCCAATTTCTATTTATAAACCTTTCAGTAAATCTTTAACTATTATGTACAACACTTATTATAAACTCACATCTTGAATATTAGTAATAAATGTATTCTATATGACTAACTAATTCTAAGAAACTTAAGGATTATTATTTAGAGTAATTTCCTAATCATAGTTTAATATAGTTTTATACCATAATCCTTTTAATGATTTTATCTCAAAATATCAAGTTATTACTCAATACTATAAATATTAAGAAATAATTAAATCTAGACTTATTTATCCTCTTCACATTTAGATGTAAAAGTAACTCATTTATTTATTATTGTTATATAATAAGAGCATTTAAATGTAAAAGTATTTCATTCATTTTATTATTAATTATATAATAAGATCTATTTGTGTAACACTTTATGTAAACTAATTACAAATATTCTTAAATTTCAACTTATTAATTTCTTAACCAAATTATAGATTTACATTGTGGACATTGACTAAATATATACATGTATTTTAATACTGTTTATATAAATCTTAGAAATTCAAGGGTAACTAAAAACTCAATTCATAACCATAAATTAATACCACCTCATATAGTATTCTATTATTAGTATTATGTAGAGGTTTTATTTTAACTCATTAATTCCTTCATATTATATTTTCTATAAGGTATTTTATTTCTTTTATTTATTTATTTATCGTATATACATATATCCTTCCTATTATATTTCTCAGAAGGAATGTTATTTCCTTTATCTATTTTTATTGTATTATATATATATATATAATATATATATCTACATACATTAAGATTTATCCAGAACATTCTTTAAGAAATTCTATTGTATTTAATTATATCTAATATCTTTTAGACATATCCAAAACTGATTTATGGATTATAAAATAAGTATTGCCCTTAGTTTTAGTTAAACATATTAGCTTCCATATTATATTAACAAATAAAATGTAGTTTAGTTAAATCCCTTGATTTAATATAAGTTTCTATTTTTTCTCTCATATAAATATATATTAAATATATGTAACAATTTTTACTTCACTTAGAGTTAATACCCAAAATATTTTAAACATACTGTATTAAATGTTAATTAGTCTTATTATATTTTCCCCAACCTATAAAGTTCATTAATCAACTACACTTTAATTTTCGATTACATTAAAAACCATATATTATAAGTTATTCTTATGAAAAACTCATAAACACAATTTTTAAACCCATTTACCCTTGTCAAAAAATTCCCAAATTTAATATACAATACTATAAACATTTTAGACATATTATAAAATTTTTGTTTCATAAAAATATCTTTTTAAATTAGCCAAATAATTCTAGAAACCCGAAACTTGCAAAAATCATAACTTACGTTTGAAAACTCCAAATCCATATTAATTTACATTAAAATAAACTACATTTAATAAGGAATCCATGGTTAAAGTTTCAAGTCAAAATACCTTCGGGAAGGTATTTAAATTAATTCAACAAGTTAGGGTTATTTACCGAAATTAATAAAAACTTAATCTGAACGTTTTAATCTCGGCCGTCCGTTTCTTTTAATTACGATCGGACGGCCCTCGTTTCCCCAGTTCTTCAGCGCGACCACCACAGGTTACGAATACTAAATCACGATTTTCACCCAATCTACAGAACGAAATCGAGTGATTCTTGTTTCTATAGCTTCGTAATCAAATTTCGGTTCTATTGATACCGGTTTCCCTAATTATTATGCAGGATTGGAGATTTTCGAATCTGGGTAACGAGGTTAGGGTTCTAAACCGTTTTCGAATTCGAATTCACAAATTACTCTCACGATAATGCATAATTGACTAAATTGAGACGTGTGTTTGGTCGAAAATGAGGTATAGATTAGCAACATTGAACGAATTTGAGGAAACACTCACCAGAATTGCTCGATTTGACGGAATTCGAAAACGAATTCTGGAAAAGTATGAACTTTCGATCAGTTCGTGAAGCCAACTTCGAGGATCTATAAGTTATTGTACAGATCGAGTTAGGCTTTGTTAATTGGCTCAATGGATAGATGAAACTTATCTCTACACATTGATAACAAGAACTAATCCTAACTCGCAACACACAGAAAGAAATCGAAGTCGCAAATCACGAGTTTACCTCTCTGTTTCGGTGTTATTTTATGTGCTGGCGAGACCGATACTTTAGACCTCTATATCTCCCAACTGGTTACGAATTGGACTTTGGCATAAACACGAAAGTTGTAGAGGGATTAGAGATCTATACAACAAGCTAAAGAAATCGAAATTTGGTTGAAAGATGAGGAAGTTATGGCATGACGAACTTTACCTGAAATCGAAGTATAACTGGAATCTGGGGTACGAGTTGAAAGATGGCAACTTGCGAGAGATTTTCCCGACGATGTACAAGGAATTAGCTTTAATGTGAGTTATGGTTGTAAAGAGGGAATTAAGGAGAGAAGTGGCGAAGACGGCATGGAAAAATATTGAGTAATGTGAAAGTTATAGCCGTCTAAAGTTAGGGCTAGAAACTGAAATCGGTTACGAAAAATCAGGGAGGAAATCGGCTAAGTGTGGGCGACCTACTACAGAGTGACACGTGGCACTTCTTAAAATTTTGATTCAAAACTTCAATCTAGCATAACTTTGGCTAGGATGACCCGTTTTCAACGTTCTTTTTATCGATCTTCATGGTTTTTCATAACCTATTTATTGGTATAGGTTTCATGACCTGGTTTGACCATTCTCAAAAAGTCAACTCTAGCAAGGCTTAATAAGCTTTAAGGTTTCTAGAATTTTATTGACTTTTATGTTTCAAAACAATGTTCCAACACTTCCTAAAATCTTTATAATATATTTGGAGTGTTTAATAATTTTCCCAAGATTTATTGACTTATAAATCTTATTATTAAATTCATAATACTATATAATAATGTATAATAATTAGGGTTAAATAGGAGAAAACCCCTTAATAAATTTCACAATTCCATATACTAATTTAATATTCATAATCCCATATAATAATTTAATATTCATAATTCCATATAATACTAATATTCATAACTCCATATAATAATTTAATATTCATAATTCCATAAAATAATTTAATATTCATAATTCCACAAGATAATTTAATACTTAATAGTATTATTAAAGGTTTAATAAAGAAATCCCCTAAATTAATTTAAATTAATTTAAATTAATTTAGGGGTATTTCAGCATATCCCCCTTAAAAGAAACTTCGCCTCGAAGTTTAAAAATCAACTAATAAGCACTCACACCGCTTCGGGTGTGCTGAGACAATAAAAGTTCCAATGAAGTTCCATACCAAACCAATCCTTTATTTCCATCCACTTCCATAACAACATTCCACTCAAGATTACTCAAAATCAAACTGAATCAGGGTATACCAAGATATAACATGATGAAAATCAAAAGTCACATACTGAGTCATAATGCAAAACCAAGCACATACAAACACCTCTCATTCTGCTAATACTGTTCTCCCTTTGCTAATTGAAACGCGGCATAATCCGGATGAGATAACGAAGGAGGAGTATGCCAGCATATCCCCCTTAAAAGAGCTAAGGTACGCCCTCGTACCGCTACTAATGGCACATTCAAAGAATTCAACACCTTATTAACCAGCTTTGTTGAATTTTACTGCACTGTTGATTATATCTATGATCGTTATATATATCTGTATCTCTTGATTGTTATGTATTTGTATTTCCTTGATGGTTATAAAATTTTATCTTATGATTATTATCCATTCATTTAATGACTGATACGAATTATATGTCCATATATGATCATTTATCATATCAATTATATTACCAAGCTATAAACCAGGTGTAACGAGTAGTTTATAATAATGTTTCAAATCCTTTAATATTCCTTAATAATCTTCCAAAATCATCTTCAAGGGTTTATTGGCCAATCATATGTTAAAACTTTATAAGATAAATATTTTCTGTGACTTTTCAAGTTTCAATTGTTTTTATAATCAATTATCGTATTTTAGATGATTCATTCAGTGTTTTTATAAAATTTACTTATTATATAACTTCACCCAAGGCAGAATTTTAGGAAGTTCATCCAACATCTGATTCCTTTATCTTAAAATTTATACATATATATATATATATATATTTAAGGTAGGGACCCTGTATAAAATTTTAGGTCAAATGCACTAATCTAATGAAAACTCACTCACTCTTGACAATTATTTTCCTTAAGGTTTGTTCTATGTAAGTATTCTCCTGATTACTAAATCTTAGTATTCCCTTAGATAATGGGGGCTTTTGGTAAATATCACTCTTAGTGTGTCTTTTAAAATTTTATACCTGTATAATGTTAAACTTCCAAGTAAACATGAGAATTTTCAATCTTTAAGTAACTCTCAATTTTTTTTTTTTTTTTTAAGATGCTCAATACTCAAGTATTTAAGGATCAATGATACTTAGTTTAGTATTACTCTTCTCTTCACTCAATCTTTAAGTAACTTCTTTTATTGCTTTTTTTTCCAGCCAGGGGTAGATGTTGTATCTTGGAGTACCCAAACTTAATCCCCTTCCTCCATATATAGGTATTTTTAACCAAAGATTTAACTCAATAAACCCTTTACATTTATGAGTTTTAATACCGGATCTTAAGATACAAACGTTGACTTGTTCATTGTGGTTAGCAATGAAATATGCCTAGCTCAAGATTTCATGATGGTAACGTCTTACCACCACTTCCCCTCAAGTTCAACACAATCCATCACCTGCGTGGAAGATTATTTACAGTTAGATGACAAGGCTTGTCTAGCCCCTAAACTTCCAGAAGTGGGTGTGCACCCCCACTACTTTCAGCCTAGGAGTTCGTCGCACCAGGCACTTCCCGTAGGGTGTTAGGTTTATGTGTTTTCTTTCTAAAGTTAACATAGAGTTTTAATGTGTTTTATGGGTTCGGGTGTATGCTACTAGTGTTGGTTAACTTAATAATTTTCTAGACTTAAGATTTATCCAAACATTACCTTTAGGCAACAATTTGTTCCAAGCAATTCTTGAGATTTATTTAGAAACTTTAAAGGAGTTGAAGCACTTCCACATAATATCAATACTAATTTAGTTATTTAAAGTTCTATTTGTATACTGTTTTCAATTTAAAAGTATTCTTTAAAATTTCTAAGAACATATGTACTAGCTTTTAAAGGATTGCATTTTTGGCAATGAATTCTCCATAAGTATGCTTTTGAAAAATAGCTTAATATTTGGTTTATCTCAACCAAAATCTTATCGTACTTAATAGATGATATTCCAACCTATATTTCTATCGTAGTTTACTGTTCGAACAGAACAATAGCACACCATTCTCTACAGATATTCATAAAAGAAAAGTGTATAAGGAAATCATTCACTAATCTAAGCAGGGTTAGGAGTCGTGCCTTACTGGAATCCTCACTTCCCAATTCTACCCCAATTCCCCAGTTTTAAGGGCACCTAATAATCTAAGTATTTCACATGGCTTGTTTTCTCGGGTTCAGAGCGTAACTACGCTCTGATACCACTTTCTGTAACGCCCCTATTAACCATAAATACAGCGGAAATAAAACTCTAAGGCGATTACAGACCATCGGGTTCCAAACACCCGGCACCAAACCTCACCAATTACAACTTACAATCTACAAAAGCTACGGTCTGAACTCGAGAAAAACTTAACACAAACATAATAGAAATTAAACATATTCTCTCTCCACAAAACCTAGTCCCATCCCAAACGCTCATTCTCTTCGTGGCCACCTGTAAATCAATTCGTACCTGCAAGATGAAACCAAGCAGCCCACCCCAAAAGGGGCGGGTCAGTTCCCTGGAATGGAACTGGTACAATTCTCCAAAAACAAACTTATAAAACATAACTCCTCAAAATAAACAGTAACATGAAAACAAACTCTTAAAAGTAAAACAGAGATAAAGCACTTCAAAACAATCAAGTTAACGAGAAAAGAAAACAAGACAAAGATAGAGATAGAGAACTTCCAAAACAAGTCATCCACTTAAGTAGTCACACCACATAGTTAGTAAGCATCCATTGTTGATGTTAGAACCAATTCCCATTAGGAGTAGAAAAACCCAGATAGCCACAAAGGACTAGGAATGATAAAGTAGATCCAAGAACCAAGAACTCGAGAGTGGAATAATTCAACTGGGAGAGATGGCCCCCACCGCCAATCACGTCCTTTTAGGACAGGGGATATACAGCCCCTCACTGTTTATCACGTCCACTAAGGACAGGGGATATACAGCCCCTTACTGTTCATCACGTCCACTAAGGACAGGGGATATACAGCCCCTTACTGTTCATCACGTCCACTAAGGACAGGGGATATACAGCCCCTTACTGTTAAATATCAATGCCCCTATGGGCGAGGGATATACAGCCCCCTACTGTTCACATTAAAGACGCGCGCACGTCGAAAGAAAGATTTCCAAGATTGACCTTTTCCAATAATCCCGCTAGATCACCAACTACCCAGAGCAATACCAAAACACTCAGTCCTACAGAGTGCAGAAGCGTAAACCCTAAGCAGCCAATGCCTAACGGGCAACCAAGTAGAAGAAACCAATACCCAAGTGAGTTCCACAACCAAGGCTCAGTTAGTCACACAAGCTGAGTTAGTCACACAACCATTTTTTCCTTAGAAAATCCTCTTAAAGTCAGTTAGCGTTTTCCAAAACATTCCACAAGTCAACCATTAAAAAATATCGGAGTACGAGAGATCGTACAACACATTCCATAAAGGCCAAAACCAACAAGCTGAGTACGAGAAATCGTACAACACATTCCATAAAGGCCAAAACACAACAAGCTGAGTACGAGAAATCGTACCTGGATAACGCTGTAGCAGTTCTAATCAACTTGCGCAAACAATCAACAGTACTCTGAAGAATATTAAAGATAATCTACCATCAATCACTTGTAGCCTATGTTACGCTTAAATAAACTCCTTACTCTTATTTCAAAGTCTCAATTATCTTTTAAGCCCTCACTTAAATGTTATGTATAATCTTTGTGTTATCTGAGAACGTTGTATAGCCCAAGGTGGTAAGATCAAGGAATGTATTCGATCAACATTGACTAATTGTCCACTCCTATCCACTTTATTCATACTTAACCACAATCCTCACATTCAAGACTTTTGAGACCTCTATATCATAAATGTGTTTATGTTATATAATTAAATCTAAGAATTTCGACAATAATCTTAAGCTCAATACCTCTATTCTTAATTTAAAATAAACATTGTATTATGACCTATGATAGACTCATCTCAGAATACTATATTATTATCCCACAATGTAAAGATTATGTATTTAAAAAATTTCTACTAGACAACCCATTATGATTAAGTCTTTCCCTTAACTTAATTAAGACCTACATCTTGTATATTGGAATCATAGTGTTGTAGACGCATTTTATTATAACTTAATCGAATTACTAAACTCATTTATCTTATCTGTAGTTCAGAATAACTTTAATTACAACCATCTAAAAATCTTGTCATAAGATGTTAAATTACTTTTCATCTTGAAATAACCATATTATAATTAACTTAGACTCATAGAACTCTTACATTTAGTATCCACAGGGTATATTATTTACTTTATCATAACTATATAATAAGGTGTTTTAAGATAACCTTTTATGTATCCAATTTCTATTTATAAACCTTTCAGTAAATCTTTAACTATTATGTACAACACTTATTTATAAACTCACATCTTGAATATTAGTAATAAATGTATTCTATATGACTAACTAATTCTAAGAAACTTAAGGATTATTATTTAGAGTAATTTCCTAATCATAGTTTAATATAGTTTTATACCATAATCCTTTTAATGATTTTATCTCAAAATATCAAGTTATTACTCAATACTATAAATATTAAGAAATAATTAAATCTAGACTTATTTATCCTCTTCACATTTAGATGTAAAAGTAACTCATTTATTTTATTATTGTTTATATAATAAGAGCATTTAAATGTAAAAGTATTTCATTCATTTTATTATTAATTATATAATAAGATCTATTTGTGTAACACTTTATGTAAACTAATTACAAATATTCTTAAATTTCAACTTATTAATTTCTTAACCAAATTATAGATTTACATTGTGGACATTGACTAAATATATACATGTATTTTAATACTGTTTATATAAATCTTAGAAATTCAAGGGTAACTAAAAACTCAATTCATAACCATAATTAATACCACCTCATATAGTATTCTATTATTAGTATTATGTAGAGGTTTTATTTTAACTCATTAATTCCTTCATATTATATTTTCTATAAGGTATTTTATTTCTTTTATTTATTTATTTATCGTATATACATATATCCTTCCTATTATATTTCTCAGAAGGAATGTTATTTCCTTTATCTATTTTTATTGTATTTATATATATATATATAAATATATATATCTACATACATTAAGATTTATCCAGAACATTCTTTAAGAAATTCTATTGTATTTAATTATATCTAATATCTTTTAGACATATCCAAAACTGATTTATGGATTATAAAATAAAGTATTGCCCTTAGTTTTAGTTAAACATATTAGCTTCCATATTATATATAACAAATAAAATGTAGTTTAGTTAAATCCCTTGATTTAATATAAGTTTCTATTTATTTCTCTCATATAAATATATATATAAATATATGTAACAATTTTTACTTCACTTAGAGTTAATACCCAAAATATTTATAAACATACTGTATTAAATGTTAATTAGTCTTATTATATTTTCCCCAACCTATAAAGTTCATTAATCAACTACACTTTAATTTTCGATTACATTAAAAACCATATATTATAAGTTATTCTTATGAAAAACTCATAAACACAATTTTTAAACCCATTTACCCTTGTCAAAAAATTCCCAAATTTAATATACAATAACTATAACATTTTAGACATATTATAAAATTTTTGTTTCATAAAAATATCTTTTTAAATTAGCCAAATAATTCTAGAAAACCCGAAACTTGCAAAAATCATAACTTACGTTTGAAAACTCCAAATCCATATTAATTTACATTAAAATAAACTACATTTAATAAGGAATCCATGGTTAAAGTTTCAAGTCAAAATACCTTCGGGAAGGTATTTAAATTAATTCAACAAGTTAGGGTTATTTACCGAAATTAATAAAAACTTAATCTGAAACGTTTTAATCTCGGCCGTCCGTTTCTTTTAATTACGATCGGACGGCCCTCGTTTCCCCAGTTCTTCAGCGCGACCACCACAGGTTACGAATACTAAATCACGATTTTCACCCAATCTACAGAACGAAATCGAGTGATTCTTGTTTCTATAGCTTCGTAATCAAATTTCGGTTCTATTGATACCGGTTTCCCTAATTATTATGCAGGATTGGAGATTTTCGAATCTGGGTAACGAGGTTAGGGTTCTAAACCGTTTTCGAATTCGAATTCACAAATTACTCTCACGATAATGCATAATTGACTAAATTGAGACGTGTGTTTGGTCGAAAATGAGGTATAGATTAGCAACATTGAACGAATTTGAGGAAACACTCACCAGAATTGCTCGATTTGACGGAATTCGAAAACGAATTCTGGAAAAGTATGAACTTTCGATCAGTTCGTGAAGCCAACTTCGAGGATCTATAAGTTATTGTACAGATCGAGTTAGGCTTTGTTAATTGGCTCAATGGATAGATGAAACTTATCTCTACACATTGATAACAAGAACTAATCCTAACTCGCAACACACAGAAAGAAATCGAAGTCGCAAATCACGAGTTTACCTCTCTGTTTCGGTGTTATTTTATGTGCTGGCGAGACCGATACTTTAGACCTCTATATCTCCCAACTGGTTACGAATTGGACTTTGGCATAAACACGAAAGTTGTAGAGGGATTAGAGATCTATACAACAAGCTAAAGAAATCGAAATTTGGTTGAAAGATGAGGAAGTTATGGCATGACGAACTTTACCTGAAATCGAAGTATAACTGGAATCTGGGGTACGAGTTGAAAGATGGCAACTTGCGAGAGATTTTCCCGACGATGTACAAGGAATTAGCTTTAATGTGAGTTATGGTTGTAAAGAGGGAATTAAGGAGAAGAGAGTGGCGAAGACGGCATGGAAAAATATTGAGTAATGTGAAAGTTATAGCCGTCTAAAGTTAGGGCTAGAAACTGAAATCGGTTACGAAAAATCAGGGAGGAAATCGGCTAAGTGTGGGCGACCTACTACAGAGTGACACGTGGCACTTCTTAAATTTTGATTCAAAACTTCAATCTAGCATAACTTTGGCTAGGATGACCCGTTTTCAACGTTCTTTTTATCGATCTTCATGGTTTTTCATAACCTATTTATTGGTATAGGTTTCATGACCTGGTTTGACCATTCTCAAAAAGTCAACTCTAGCAAGGCTTAATAAGCTTTAAGGTTTCTAGAATTTTATATTGACTTTTATGTTTCAAAACAATGTTCCAACACTTCCTAAAATCTTTATAATATATTTGGAGTGTTTAATAATTTTCCCAAGATTTATTGACTTATAAATCTTATTATTAAATTCATAATACTATATAATAATGTATAATAATTAGGGTTAAATAGGAGAAAACCCCTTAATAAATTTCACAATTCCATATACTAATTTAATATTCATAATCCCATATAATAATTTAATATTCATAATTCCATATAATAATCTAATATTCATAACTCCATATAATAATTTAATATTCATAATTCCATAAAATAATTTAATATTCATAATTCCACAAGATAATTTAATACTTAATAGTATTATTAAAGGTTTAATAAAAGAAATCCCCTAAATTAATTTAAATTAATTTAAATTAATTTAGGGGTATTTCACTAAGGTAATCTCAAAGTTACGGTTTCCATTCTCTAATAAAATCATATTATATTTCTAACAGGTGAAAGCCCTCTTGAGGGGTTTATTCCCACTCATGGCTTCACAATACGGAGAGGTATCCCCATCCTAAAAGGCATGGTTCGTTCTTCGCCCCTGCCAATGTACTATCTCATTATTCTCATTGGTGCCTTTTCCTGGCAATATTTTCCACAATCTAAGTTATAGGTTTGGTAACCGTTCATATCTACGAATTGTAGTTCCTCATGGCTTAAATAAGCTCTCTTACAACTTACTGTGTCTCGGGCTCTGATGTGGTTAACATCCTCGGCTCGTAGGCTCTTAGTGCTTAATGCCTCAGTTCATTATTTGTACTCTTACTCATCTGCAGGTCATCCTTATAAGATTCTGGTTCTTTGAACACTATCCACCGTTAGGTTACATACTAAATGTAGTATCGGGTTTCATGGTAAGTTGCTGCATCCTGCTTCCTGCTATGGAAGTTATTCAGGTGATCTGAGGTTACTTAATGTCTTTGACAATACTGTCATTTTACTAGACTTATGTCTTTTAGTAGTAAAGGTTAGGTTCGTATCAGGCGCTTGCCTTACGGTGTCCAAGTTGGATATCATCCTGTCATCTTATACTTCCATCTCAATGCTTCGTTCAACTTCCGTTGACTACGCCACCCGTTGATGATCAATCATACTTGGGTGTTAATGAGTTAGACGAACAGTATTAGCTGTCATTCATCAGTTATTTGGCTCGACTATGCCTGCTCTGTGTGGGTAATCTTCTGAGCTTCCCTCTGTCGGGGATTGTTATATCTTTAGTGGGTTATAGCTTATGTTCATTTCTTTTACCCTTGTTTTCTGGGTTTTCCAACATCATCATTGAAGAATGCTTATTACTGGTATTCTTAGTGATCAATCTGGGAGTCTTATCCCATCCTTGTTGGAAGTCGTTCAGTCGACTGTCTTTATTGTATCTCTTGATACATTCCATGAATGTTGTTACTTACGTAGTGTATTTGCTCGGATCATTGAGTGATCTCTTAGGTTCCTCTTTGAGATCCGGGTTGGTGTCTTACCGCACTGTCAGTTGTTGTGTCGTAGTACGTTGTACTGTTGCTAACATCCATATGGTCTAATATTATGTCCAAGTTCCGCTCCCGGTGACTGGTGTGTCACCTTATCTCATTATGGTCAGGCCGTCGGGCCTTTCCAAGGTCTTATTTTTCCATTCCTATGGATTTACAATCCGGTATTAATATGTGTTACAACTGTAGCGTTCTCCTATCTTACCATGATGGCTTTTCGTGTAGCTTAACCGTGGTAGCACTTGCTATGGCAAGTGCGCCATGCAGGATGGGCTATTGGTACAAGGTACATTGGTAGTGATACTTCCTTCTAATTTCCATGTAATTGGTAGTCCCGGGACTCCTTCGATAATCTCTTATTTTGGGTAACTGACCATCCGGCAGTTTCCTTGTTGTTTGACAGTACCGTCGCTTATCAGGGTGTTCCTCTTTCTGAGGGAACCCCTTGTTATTTACTCCTGTCTTAGTCCTCGCTCCTGTCTCCACACATTTGTTGTGGTTACTAAGTAATGATTCTTCTTTAGGCACTACATCGTAGTCCTACTCCGGTATACAATTTGTATGAGTTCCTACCGTCGACCGCGTTACGTCGGCCAGGTTTGTAGCCTTCTCATTGTATGGGGTTTGGAGTTCCCGGTTCTTAACTGGACTTTCCAGTAATCTTATCCCTTAAGCTTTGTATTATCCCATTGCTATGCTCATTCGGACCACTGTCCGGTACTCATGTCTCTTACCATTTCCTTATCCATTGCACTCGCAGCGCTTTCCTTACCATTGGTATGGTGGGTTATTTCGACTGCGTAGCATGTCGACCCATGTTGCCGGTAATTACCGTTCCCTTATTGATAGAATTTCATAGGTAGCGCCTGTTTCTCTGCTGCGCTCCATTAAAAACCTCCAAGTTCTCTATAACTGTTGTGTAACACGATGTTTCTCGTATTGCTTACTGTTAACTAACTACCAGATCGGGTTTCCCCCGAGTAAGAGAAGGCTTTCTTCTCTCTGGCGTTTGTTCCACATGTTCAGGGTTAGGGATGTGGAGGGCGGGTCTAGGTACTATGGATATCCGGTAGACACCGGGAAGTCCTGACTAGCGCACCTCTCACTCTATCTCTCAACCCTTAACCCATAACTCAATCTCAACCTCAATATTCTCCTAAGTTCGGTATTTCTTGTCTTCAGAGCGTAACTACGCTCTGATACCACTTTTGTAACACCCCAACTCAATCCAAATGTGGTGTCGCAACTTAACAGCATATATATACATATCACAGCGGAATTCTTTACAATCCAGGACCTCGCCACGGTCTGACTACAGAATATGCTGAACATTAGTACATAACAACCTTAACCAAATACATTTCCTTCTTACAATCCCCTCACAACCTATACATCTTACTCACTCAATTGCCATACGAGTGTACATACACAACTCATAGGCCACACTTAAACTGCAGCACTTGTACCCCTTCTTACTCTTGCGACGGCCGCCTCCTGATGTTCACCTGTGTAGTAAAAACAGCCCCCAAAGGGGGTCAGCACGAATGCTGGTACGATCCTCTCATGGCCCCCAAGCTAACGTGGCTACGACGACTATTTGTCGATAGCATGGAGGTTGATTAGATGCACATCATAATAGTAAGTGCAGTAAACAACAAACCAAATATGAACAATCAAAGTTCACACACAATGAACGACTTAGATGCGTTCCCTTAATTAGAGAGTTAATTATTTAACTCCTTGAGTTGTATTTCCTCTTAATCTCAGTCCATCCTTATCTCACCTCAATCTTAGTCATATCTTAATCTTAGTAACAACCACCCTTTAAAAGGAGTGGATGTAGCTTATCTTAGTCTTAAAAATACAAACCATCCTTTAAAAAGGAATGGTTGCAACTTATCTTAACCTTTCCTTAATCTTAATCTTAACTTATTCTCAGTATACAAACCGTTCCTTGAGGGGAATGGTTGTATCCTAAGTCCAAACCTGGGATTTAGGTGATCCCACCGCACCATCTTAATGCCACCTACCCTGGACGGAAGTCCAGCGTAGCTGAGCCGGCAACCGGCCCTAGGCTACAAGTCCGAAGACAAGTCCTCAAGCGGAAGACGGATCTGCTATAGATACCGACCCCCTTTCCTTAGCATGCATGACCGGAGTCAGTCCCGGGTTTCCTCACTCAAGTTCCAGTTAGTAGTAGTCTCAAGACCATGTTTGTTAGTTAACCTCTTTCGGTTTATATCAACCCGTATTAGGGTGCGTTCCTTAGTCTCACACATTTCCTTACTAAACGTTGGTTAGTAAGTTCTCACGGTATGTTGTGTTAGTTTTCAAACATCACACAACATACAATAACATAATATTTCGGTTCCATTCTTTATCTTGTTTAGTGAGCACACAGAAACAAATAGCACACAAGCCGAGGGACACCTCGTTAGCAAGCAGGTCACAAGAAGAACTGTACCGTTCACCGTTGGTCGTTCGGTTGCTTACTCTCTTCGGGAGTCCAAATTCCCAAGCCCTAAAACATTCATTCAGTTTTAGGTTGTTAATCACTTAACTTAATTCAACTATTTAACTTGCTTAACCCGTAATGATTCCCACCTAACACCTCTTAAGTTTTACAACTTAATCTTACAACTTAACCTTAAACTTTTAAGTTTATACTTATCTTAATCTCTTAGGTCTTTACACCTCTAATCATCAATGCCCTCTTAATGGGGTACCATTAATACCACTAAACTTCCTTAGGGTTTCTTTCTTTTTTTTTCATTTTTAGGGTCGACCGACCTTACCGACCGACCTTACCCAAGGTCGGTCCATTCCAGAACTCATTACCGGTTGAAAATTTCACCCCGACCGACCTTGCAAGTCAGGTCCCCAAGGTCGGTCCATTCCCGAGAGCTTCCCCGTGGGATATTTAAGCCCGACCGAACTTGCCATGTTCGGTCCCAAGTTCGGTCGATTCCAAAGACTCAATTCATACACAAAATACAAGCCCGACCGAACTTGCAAGTCCGGTCCCCAAGTTCGGTCAATTCCAGAAACTCTTTCCGGTAGTGTAAACTGAGCTCGACCGACCTTGCAGGTCCGGTCCCTAAGGTCGGTCGGCTCCAGAACCATGTTTCTAAATTCCCATTTGACTCCAAACTTCTCCACATGTTTCCCCATGTGTCCTAATACCATTTAGGCACTGAAACTCACCTTAGAACTTCCACCAAACTCTCCATAACAACTTCCAAAGATCTTCTTAAACATTTACTAAATTCTTACAAACACTCCTAACACTTATCATATAATTCCTTACATTACCAACTTATAACCTTACCAAAACTTCTACCAACCCAAGTGTTCTCTCCTTAACAGTTTGAGCACCTCATAAACATCATTTTCCATCCCCAGTTCACCTACTAAAACTTCCTCAAGTCACCTTGCATATCCATACACAAATTCCTCTCCTTTCCTTTGGTTACTCATCACTCTTAAACTCTTAAGCTTGCTTATACATTTCTTTCCATTACCTAAATACCTTGACATTGTTCTCCATTTACCTTGACCATGTAACACCCTCCTTAGACATTTCCACCTCTTTTATGCATCTTATTCACCACCCTCATGATGATACACTCTTTTACATTCCTAGTCATTTTCCTTGACATTTGGCAACATTCTCCCACACCTTTCTCTTCCATCACCTAAGTCCACTCATTACCATCTAAACTAAAACCTTATTGTTCCACCACTAGTATCATCACTACTTAGACAAGCTTCCCAAGACTTTCATTGTTATACTCCCTAGTTCATATCTAAATTACCTTAAAGCATTATACACCTTTCCATCCAAATCTTTGCTCAAGTCTTAGCATTCCTCATCACATGATTTTGGTGTGTTTAATACACCCACCTAACCTCTAATTCCTCCTAGACAACTCTAGGCCATTCTAAGCCTCAAGAACTCCTTAGTTAACTCATTTCCACTCAAATTCCTCTTAATGATCCCTAATAAATCCTAGGGCATATTAGCTCACCACTACCACTTAAACACTTTGTTTTCTACTCAAATTTCGCCATAGCTTCTCTAGTATATTATCATGCCCAAATGCATTGTTTTCCTCACTCAACCATCTCACACACATCAAGTTCTTTCTCATCATATTTTAGCACTCAAACCAACTCATTCACAACAAACTCAATATATTGCAATAATCTTAAATTGCATAGCACTAAGGCTCTTAAATGACATGGCTCTTAGGCCCTTAAATAACTTAAACTTAAACACTGAATTTCCCACATATAAAAGCTTTCAACCTGCAAATACACCCATCAATCTCATAGTTGTTTTAATGCTCTTAAAATCCCTCTTAAACTTATATTTCTAACTCATTCCCATTGGCCCTTAGTCACAAGTTCATAAGCTTGTTTAAATTCTTTTTCTTAGGTTACATAACCCATCACCTAATGTAAGCCTTAGGCTACATTGGTACTCATCTAAAACTCATTCCTTAAACCTTAAACCACCATTAGGTAAGTAATTTACCTTGTTTTCTCAAGCTTATCTTTTCTTCCTCCTTAGACCTTCTTCTTGAATGAATATCGGCCATCACTTAAACTTCCTTTGCCAATGTTCTAGCCAATATTCAATGACTCACATGAGTACTTAACAATACACTAACCTCTAGGAATGAAAACCTAGGTTAGAAATGTGTTCTAAGGCATAAAAGTGGATGATTACCTTTGAAGTCTCAAAGTAGACTTGGGCATTGAATGAAATAGGACCTCCACTAGTCCTTGGTGAGTAAATCAAGCTAGAACAAGGCATAAAAACAAGGCCCCATGAGTAGTAATTTTCGGCCATGTGGAAGGAATGATGGAAACATGGTTTTTCTTACATTTTCTTTACCTTAAGAGAATGGAGAAGCTAATGAGCTCTTCAAACTTGATTTTTCCTCCATCAATGGAGTTTCTCATGACACCAAACTTGAGCTTTGAAAGATTTGAAAAGATAGAAAGATAGGTCTTGGCCTAACTAAGAGAAATCTATACTTAGTTTTTGATTTGGAGCAAAGATGAACACTTGGTGAGCAATTGAAGGTGAAGCACCCATGGTTGGAGCTCTCTTGGTTTTGGAGCAAGAGAGAGAGAAGAAGAAACGTGGGAAGAAGAGAAATGAAGAGAGAAAAGGAGAAAGGTAGCTTATTAAGAGATATTTTGCTTTTATAAAGTAAATAGTAACTTTACTTATTTCCCTCTTCTTTTCTTTAATTGAATGACTCATGTGGTGACTCACCACTCTCAAAATCGGCCCCCTTGTTAAATAAGGGCATGTTTGGCCTTTATTGACCAATTAACTAAACTAAGTTGATTAAAGATTAAACTAGTCACTATTTGGCACTATTCACAAATCAGTGCACATATTTCTGAAATTTTTAATTTCCCATTGATTTAGGCTTCCTAATGTGATACTAATTAGTACAAATGTTTGATTAAAGAGTAATAATGGGCATTTAGCCACTCAAAACTCAATTCCAAGACAATTTCTCAAAAATGTGCTTTAAGACTTCTTAAAGCACATTTTGTGTTTTAACTTGTTTTCAAGCTTGGTTTTCTTTGGTAATTGGTTTAGACTGACCGTTAGAATATTACTAAGGTCTTATCATGATATTTGGGTACTCACCCAAGTCTCTCCAAGCTTAGAGCACATTTTTTGCCCTAATTGCCCTTAAGGCATTTTTTTGTGTTTTCCTTGGTTTAAATTGTCTACCAATCTTTCTAAGGCATATTCTAGCCTTACTACATCATAATTTGATGTTTACTTAGCATACTTAGGTTTGGGGTATTTCAATCTACCCCCCTTAAAAGAACTTTGTCCCCAAAGTTCCCATGCATCTTATCTTATTAAAATACATGTCTTACCCCATTCCATAGATCATACAGATCATACTTATGTATACTCAAACTCATTGAATCCTTAGGTCCACCATATGCTTATTCTTAAATATCACACAACATGCTTACGCATGTATAGCACTCAAAATTCCCTTTGTTCCTTTAGGATATGCTTTGTAATTCAGTTTGGCTTCCGCCTGTGTATTGTAAGGACATTTTGTAATCATTTATCTGGTAATATATGAGCATCAGTTTCTGTTTTGGGGTTTCGATAGTGTAGCCTTGCGTGTCTTTGGTAATAAGCGTGCGGCGTGTAACGGTCTCCCAACCAGGGTGGTTTTGGGGTCGTTACATCCTCTATTGTCAATAGCTTCAGAATTATGACCTTGCATTTTCTATGCTTCGGTCCTTACGACTTCGTACGTTTCCTTCTACCTTTTACCACAATTGTCATCTTCCCAACTTCCTAGCTATCCCACTCGATCATTACTGCACAAGTGCAATACCAAAACACTCAATCCTAAAGAGTGTAGAGACGTAAACCCCTGGGCAGTAAATCTCTTGTGAGATTGCAATAGGAATGAATATTGTTTCCTTGTTTCTCGGTCTATCTACCATCTTAATTCATTAACTCCATCTCATTGTATGGTTTATTCACATGTATTGGTCGCTTGTTATGCACCATGTTCGTATTTGTTTACAACTTTGGTTCCCATTGCATCCGCTATTTCATTAGCTTCTGCTCATGTTCTACTACCATTTAGGCAATGGTCCGCCATTTTCTTGGCTGATCATAGAGTATGAAATTCTTTCATATTTCTTAGCTCCTCGAGCGTTATTGGTTTTATGCTTCAGGTTATACCTATATAGCATTCCTTCTGAACCGGTCACTCTTCGGTTTCCAATAATTGCTATGATAGCATATTTCCCCCTTGCTTGGCAATAATTGTATGCTCAAGCTTCACTACATCAGTAGTTCTGAAAGAGGTGTATTATCAGATATTTACTGATGGTATTCCCTTCTTGGAATTTATGTATTCACCGCTCTCGCGATCTCACATTAACGAGGGTTGTCCCTGCTCGTTGGTTATTAAACCATCTTACTGGTTCCGTTCTTGGAAACTCTTCCTATGATTCACAATGGTATTGCAACCGTTGAATTTGTATTGTAATGGGTTCCTGGCTTACTAGCCACGTTGCCTAGAGCTTGCTCATCTTAGGCTGATCACAAGCATTGCTTTACTCCATATGCTGTCAAATGGCTTGGAGGTACTACCGGGCTCCATGAGGGGGTCACCACATCACGCTTCCATCCATTGGGTGCCCTTTAAGTATATTGGTATTGATTGGTACCTTTCAATAATACAGGGTATCCCCTGGATAAGTGGGATCCCTTCGGTGTTCTAACCGAGTGTTCGTTATAGCTCTGGTGCTCTTATTACAACACTTCGTTCAACTATGTTGACTTTGATACCCTTTATGGATTGCTCCTGGGTGTTGTTGATTATGCCGTTACATCCGGCTAGCATTTGAGTGTGTTCAGTTTACTCCGCATTGCGGTTCGGATTTCAGATTCTCCCTTTTGGAGCTATAGCGTCTCCCATTCTTAGGGTAGACTATGGATACTTCTCTTATGTTTTCAACTGGTTTGGTATTTTTCTTCGGTGGTGATTGGTATCCTCCGGTACCTTAGATGATCACTCTGGGTATTATATTTGCCCATCGAACATTGGTGTGTTCAAGTTAGGCGTTGCCTTACTGTGTTTAGACCGGGTATCCATTCCGGCTATTTCATGCTTTTGTTTCAAATTATTGAGACATGTCTAATGTCTTTAGTCAATTACTAGTGCTTCTCGCACTTCCTAACTCTTAATCGTTCTCCTGGGGTGAGTTCTTGACTCCTTTAGCTTGTAAGCTTGTCTGGGTTCTTCGATCATTTGAGGTATTCAACTGTTTAGGTTTGCATTTACCTTCTGGTCCGTAGAACGGAGCTGACTACTTCCCGTGTTTTGTACACTACCTGTATACATACGTGGGGTACCGTATTGGTATGTTACCACTTACCTGACTAACTCACAAAAGGGTCTGTCAGGCCCGCAAGCTCATTCGTAGTGCGGTTGTTCCACATCCCGTATTTGGGTATACTTGTAGTGCTCGTCACACGCCCAGGTGAAGTATTCTATTGTCAACTCCTCTTGTATCATTTTATGATACTCACCATGATTGTTATGGTTTGGTTTTAAAAATCTGAAGGTTAAAAAGAAAGTTTTGTGGTTTTAAAACAAAAGTTCTAGGTTTTGCAATAAAAATCTTGAGTTTGAAAGAAAATCTTCATGGCGTTGCCACGTTTGTGGTCTTTGACCAAGTACAACTTCCTGCTGTCTGGTATGTTTGTTTCTTAAAATTCTTAAGTTTGGTAATCCTACCTTTGCTTCCATCGTCGTGGTGGTACTTTAGTAAGTACTTGTTAGTTTGCTAAATGTCCTCCAACTTGTCTTGTTGTTGCTGCACTTGCCTTGGCAAGTGTGCGGGTACGTCGGTTTTTGGTTACCATATACCGGTTACGGTATTGTTCCCATCCAAATTTGGTGAGTTTATTAGATCTTCCTTTGATCTTAGTGATCAATTTCCTGAGTAACCTCTCAACATTCTTGACAAGGTTGTTGCTGATTCGGGTGCTTTCCCTATCCATAAGGTACTCCGTGTACCCTGCTCCATAGCTCGTTCCCACATTTGGCGGTGGTTACCGAAGTTTATCGGGTCCTTAGGAACTACGTCGTAGTCCTATTGGCATTGTAGGTTTGAAGTTGTCCAACCTCGACTAATTCCTTAGTCGGTTAGTATACCATTGGTGGTATTGTCAAGTGTTGCAGTCCGCGGACTCTCTTGTCCCGGGTTTTGTTACTCCGTTTTTCCACTTCATTGCGTAGTTACGCTTCTCTTCTTGTCGGTTGCGTATGGTTCTCGCGACTGTGAAGCACGTCGCCCCTTGGTGCAGTAAATTTAGTTATCCTCTGGTTAGGCTCTTCAATCTGCTGCCGCCCAGTACGGTTATTATCGTTGAGACGGGAAACGTCTTTGGGATTTCCAGTTCTTGGAATCTACCATATAACTGGTTCTTTCTCTTTAAAGACTTTCTTTTACAACTGTCTGATCGGGTTTTCCCAAGTATGAGAGGTCTTTCCATCTCTCTAGCGTTCCTTCCCCAACTTATAACGGGGGTCGCGGAGGGCAAGACTGGTTATGTAGGTATCCAGATGACACTAGAAGTTCCTATCTAGCGTACCTCACACGCTAACACTCAACCCTTAGCCCTAAGTCTCTAATTCCTAACTCGGTATTCTCCTTTACTCGTTATTTAGACCATCAGAGCGATACTTCGCTCTAATACCACTTTTTGTAACACCCCTACCGGTAATCACACAATTAACTCCTAACCCGTCTCCATTACCAATACATAAGCAGCGGAAATTCCAATACAACCGGGGGTGAAACAATGTCGTTAGTCACCCACGTGACTAACAAGGCCAATCCAAACTCAAATACAACCACATTTACAATATCGGTCTGATGGGTCTTATACCAAGTACACTATACAAACGTTACTTCCATTACATAATCAATCTCAACCAAATACAAATTCAATCCCATTTTATACAAATACAACCTCCATTCATTACTATACCGATATTTTTACAATCATCAAGTTGCCGGTAACATTTCGGCTTACAATTCAACATTTCAAATAATTACAACCTTCACTAACCACTACCCATGCTTACATAGCAACCCCGTCCTACTCTCGAACGGTGATCGACTTCATTGTACCTGGAGTATAAAAACGATGCCCCTAGGGGCTCAGCAAAATTGCTGCATATGACTTCCGCATACCCCGTGTACTAGCGAGGGTACGCCAACTATTTGGTCTAGAGCATGTAATTCATTTTATTTCAAACAGCATGCAAGACAACAGTACATTATATATGTATGTCAACACAATCGAGGTTCGATGAAGAACACAAACACTAACACACACAACAAGAGGTTAGTTTAATTATTCTTTACTTAGGCTTGAGGGGTTTCTACCCCACTACGCCTACTCAGTTACTCATTGTCTTACCCACTCTCTTGGGTTCCCTTACTCACAATCTCAAGTTCTCAAGTCTCTCAAGTCACAACTCAACTCTTGATACTCACATACTCAAATCGATACTCCAATTCTCAAGTTCTCAATCAATACTCAATAGTCAAGGAATATGTTAAGTCATTACTCATGACCTCCGGGTAGGGTCATACACAAGACCCACCACCGGGCTTACAAATACAAAAGGGGCTATGCATTTAGCTCCTCAAGTCCACCCATGTCAAGTTCTCGACCGGACTACTCAAATTCCCAAACTCCTCTCTCGGAGTCATTTCACAATCTAATGGATCAGCCTAGAGGTATCTCTCTCGATAACATCTAATGGCTTAGGGAATTTTCAATGTCTAGTATTCTAAGATTTAGGGTTTTACCTAACTTATTGAATACTCTCATGTTCGGGACATTATTCATATTAGTCGGTTCCTCTCATTGGGGTTCGACTATCTCTCTAAGGGGTTTGGTGATCCCTTACCATGCTTTACTTTACTCAAGTTTCATATGTTGAACAATTATCAATCCTCTAGTTTGAGGTTACTCACATACTTCCACTATTATTTATTGTGTGGATTAAATTTATTCGGTTCTCTAACCGTTATCGGGAGTTTACTACTCTTGTATACTTTCTCACGTTCTAGTGAGTTCATTGGTTTAGGTTACCGTATATTGGTTCGATAGTTGTAGTGCGTTTTCACATTTTTATTAGTTCGCAATTTGAATCCTTCTACGAGTCACTACTCAAACGAGACCCATCTATGAGTCGCACTACAACACATAGTCACATGCAAGCAACTCATTCACAATTCACCCATTTCATGAATTTGAAATACCCCGAACTTAAATATGGTGATTAAATTATTTTAGTATGGTAATAAAGGGCCTAATAGTGCCTAAGTAATTTTGGTAAAGAAAATAAATCCAAAAGAAATGAGAAAACGCTTAGAAAGCGGAAAATGCTAAAATAAGCGTTAAATAACCATAGGAGGTACGAGACCTCGGTTAGAGTATCATAAGGATTCATAAGGCTTATTATGCCTAATTAGTATACGGGAATGATTCTCGAAGAAAACGGATCTAAATAATGTATTAAAATGCTAATAGAGCTTTAGCGCACGTTTTTCAAGAAAACTCGAAAACATGATTTTAAGTGGTCAAACGAACCCGTAAAAAAATTATAAATCATTAAATAACTATTATTAAGCATTAACGGAAGCTTAATAATCAGTAAAAATAAAGGAACGAGAAAATTCTGGAAAACGGGCCCGGTTAGTGAATAGTACCAAAACCGGGTAAAATAACGAGCGTTTTCTGTAAAAGACGAAAAACGCTCCAACTAGTAGTACATGTGGGGGGCCGGTTTTAATGGGTTAATTAACCCTCCCTCTCACACACACATAACTAGAAAATAGGTAAAACAAAAAACAAAAGGGTAAAAGTACAAAAAGTAAATAACACCCTCTCACCTCTCATTCTCACTTTTCCCTCTTCTCTCTCTCCCATTTTCTTTTCTCTCACCGTCTCCCTCCTCCCTTCTCTGATTTGGGCGATTTTGGGAGCTCTCCCATGGCTTCCATGGCTTCCCTTCCTTCTTCCTCATGCTCTTGCTCCATTTGAGCTCCAAATGTAAAATAAAATACATATTTGAACTCCCCTCTTCAAGCTCTACATTTCTATCTTTTCAAAATCCGGAAATGAGCAAATTCATCTCCATGGGTTTTCCCCCATTTGGAGAGAAAAGCACACCATTGTGAAGCTTGGAGTCTCCTCTTTCAAACAAGGTAAAAATCTCCATGAAAGACCTCACTTTTCTCCATTTCCTTGGTATGGCCGATTTTGCCTCTCTCTCTTACCTTGTTTTTCTCTTGTTTTGGAGCTTTGTTTCAACCCTCCAATGGTGGGGTAACCCCCCCTTCCTGATTCAAGGGTGAGAATCCCTCCTAAAGCACTCCAAAGGTAAACCCTAGAATTTGTATTTTAAACACTTCAATGAACTAGTATAAATCTAAGGGTTAGTGTATTAATTATACTTGTCTTTGTTTGCTTGGGTGATGGGAATGGAGTTTGGCAACTCCATTCCCCACAAAACCGATTGGGACAAGAAAGAGAGGAAGAAGGGATTGGAAAAGAAAGAAGGAAAATATAAGCTCAAGGTAAGAGCTCCTTCTCAATGCTTAATTTAATGCATTAGTGTAATGGGAATGGGTAAACAAATAAAAGAACCTAAACTACTGTACTAGTATTGTAGTTGTGGATGTTTGAGTATTGGTGAGCAAATATGTGGATTTGTAGGCCTTAGAGCCAAATGAATGGTGTATGTGTATTAGTATTGCTATTTGAGGAAGTAGGAGGACTATGGCAAAATTTTGGTAGAAATTGTGCATTAATGGATAACCTGGTGAATGGGAGAACCAAGGTGTGTATTGGGGATAGTAGAGATGGTTAATGACCATGGAATGGTGGTAGTGGTATGTGAATAAAAGAGCATAAAATCTGTAGCAAGAGGCATTGGATTTTATTGGAGGAATTAGGGAGAATTAGAGTACAAGACTTAGTAAAATGAATGTTGGACTTGGGTATGGGTATTGTGTTTGCTTGGAAAGGTATTTAGGAAGCTAGGAATGGCATTGGTTGAGGAAGTGTTGGATAGGAGAATTGAGTTTTAAAATCTGTAGCATAAGTGTAACAAAAACAGTTACATGTGTTGGAAAAGAAGTGAGGAAAATTGTGTAAGTTGATTGATGGATTTAGTAATGGATTTGGTGGATGAATTTAGGTATTTTAGGAAGCCTAAGTGGCACTAAATCATGTTAGGATGTATGTAGGAAGATTGGGGAAGAAATGGGTAAGAAAGGAAATGAAAAACAAGGTCTGTAGCAATGTTCTGCTACCGACCGACCTAGAGGCTGGATCGGTAGGTGGGTCGGTCGGGGCTTAAGCAACGAAAAATAAAAGCACTGAGACGGACCGACCCAGGAGCCGTGAGTCGGTCGTGGGTCGGTCGGACTTGAATTCTCGGTTGTCGAAGTTTCTGACTTCGACCGACCCATAGGTTGGGTCGGTCGGTGGATCGGTCGGAGCTTAGACAACGAGACTGAATCTTTCTGTAATGGACCAACCCAGAGGTGTATGGGACGGTCGGAACAGTTCTGGGTCGGTCGGGACAATTTCAGAGGACGGAAAACTTACTGGAATGGACCGACCCAAGGGTTGGGTCGGTCGGTGGGTCGATCGGCCCTAACTTACAAAAAAAAAAGAAATAGTAACATAGTAATCATATGTATGTATATATACAGGTACGTACATATATAAAGGACCTTAGTAATATACCACTAATGTGACACCAATTTTAAGAAAGTAAGTATGTGAGTAGGAAAACAAGTATGAAAAGTAATTAAGTGGGTTGAGAGTATGAGAGCATTAAGCATACCGGGATAACGGGGTAAGTACGGGAGTAGTAATTATTTGTGTATCGTATGAGCATAACACTAATAACAATGTTTGAAACGTTACCAGTGGAACAAATGTGAACCAAGGAACAACGGAACACATGGTAAAGCTAACTCCGGTGAAAGGTATGATTTTCTCATGCCCCGTATGCTAACCGAGTTACGTTGATTTGTGTGCTGTATGCCGGCTAATCAAGACTAAAGCATGAAAACAGTTTATTGCCTTTCATTGTATGTCTTGCTGTATGTTGTATGAGCTAACCTTTCTTGATCGATTGTGTGGTCTCACTTGGTGCGTGGACCGACTCATAGATGCGTCATTTTGTGGTGTGACTCGTAATAAGAGTCATGCGTGAACTAATGGAGCCGTAGAAACGCACTAAACTTATAAACCAATAAACGATAACGCAAACCAATGAACTCACTAGAATGTGAGGGAGTGTACGGGAGTAGTAACCTCCCGATAACAGTTGGAGAACCGAAATGAATAATCAACAAGCGATAGTTAGTGGTAGTATATAAGTAACCTCTATTAGAGGAATTAATCTTGGTGCAAGACATGAACCATGAGGGTAGTAAAGAATAACGAGGGATCTCCAAACCCCTTAGCAATTAGTCGACCCATTATGGGAGGACCCGACTGATGTAAGTAAAGTCCCGAATATGAGAGTATTCGATACATTGCGGAAACCCTAAAATCTGAGGATACTAGACGGTGGTAATTCCCTAAGCTAGTGGAGGTTATCAAGAGAGATACTTCTAGGCTAATCCATGAGATTGTAATATACTCTGAGAGAAGAGTGCTGGGAATTTGAGAAGTCCGATAAAAACGGACATTTGAGTATTTGAGGAGCTAAGCGTATAGCCCTCGTATTGTAGGTCCGGTGGCGAGTCTTGTGTATGACTCCGCCCGGTGGCCAAAGTAATGCGTATTGAGTATTGCGTATGTATATGTAAAGTAATGAGTATTGAGTAAGAAGTGAGTATGAGTATGTGATGAGTACCGAGTATTGAGTATGTATGAGTTAGTATTGAGTACGTATAAGTAAGTATGGAGTATTGATCAATACTCCATACTTACTTATACGTACTCAATACTAACTCATACATACTCAATACTCGGTACTCATCACATACTCATACTCACTTCTTACTCAATACTCATTACTTTACATATACATACGCAATACTCAATACGCATTACTTTGGCCACCGGGCAGAGTCAACACGGAGTGATGAGTATGCAAGAGTAAGGAGTGAGTATGAGTAGAGTAGCGAATGTCGAACACAATACGAGCAGAGTAGTGAGTAACGCAACGAAAGAGTAATGAATAAATAACTAATACGAATGGTTGACTATCGAATTGTCTTCCTTAGTAAGTATTGAACCTTGTATGTGTATGTAGGTATTGTTGTAGCATGAGTATGTATGTATGCATGTAAAATGAACTCCATGTATATCCGACCCAAAGTAGTCGGCGTACCGCGGTTAGCACGCGGTATATGCGAAATTCATATTCAGCGTAAGCTGACCCCCTAGGGGGAACGTTTTTAGTGTGCAGGTATTCGAAGCTGACCACCGTTCGAGAGAGTAGGACGGGGACTGTTACGTAAGCACGGGTAGTTGTATAAAAAGGATTGTATTTGTACTGTATTGTGAATTGGGAAGTCCAAACTGTATCGGTAATTTAAGGACTTGTAGTAGACTCGGTATAGTATTGTATTGGAGTTGTATTTGAATTATGGTTGAGTATGCAAGGGGAAGTAATGTATTGAGTAGAGTACTCGGTATGTTCGTATTCATCAGACCGATAGTATGTAGGTTTGTAACTCGCCTTGTTAGTCACATGGGTGACTAACGGCATTGTACACCCGCCGTTGAGTAAGTAATATTCGCTGCGAAGGTAAGTATTGTATGGTAATGACGGTATTAACGGTAGGGGTGTTACAGAATTATACAAACTTTAGTTCAAATACAAACCAACAAGCAACAATACCATACAAGCACTAATAAGTGCAACAATCCGATTCCTGCATTTATCTTGTTAGGTGATCACACAGTCAAACAAGCACACAAATCGGGTAACCAAGTTAGGATACAGAGCATGAGAAAATCATACCTTTCACCGGGGTTAACTTTACCGGGTGTTCTCACGTTCCTCGGTTCACACTTGTTCCTCAAGTCTCACTCTTGAACCACTTACTACATGCCAAATGGTTCTATTAATATTAAAGCGTTACGGTAGGTACATAATTGCTACTCCCGTACTTACCCCGTTATCCCGTTATTTCGGTTTAACTAAGTGTACTTAAACTCACAACTTTTTCAATCACTCCTCAAACTTGTTTACACTTCTTAGGACCTTTAAAGGTCACCAAACAACTCCTAAATAACTCCTAAAACCAATACCATTCAATCCCCCATGTTTAGAACCCTTAAAAACACTTCCTAGACAATTTTGGGGGTGGTCCGGGACCTGGTCCGGACCCAAGGTACCGGACCAATACAGAAAGTGACTTTCGGCTCAATTTTACACATGGTCTGGGACTTGGTCCAGGACTTAAGTCCCAGACCAATTCCTGCATTCACTTTCGGCCTATTTTTATGGTCAGTCCGGGACTTGGTTCATATCCTAGGTCCCGGACCCTGTTAAAAACTGTTACTAAGGTAAATTTTGAGCCCCAAATCAATCCTTAATCCACCCTAAATCTTTCCCTAATCTTCCCACAAGTTTCCTACATATTTAAACACCTTAAAACATGCTCTAAACCTCCCCAAATCATTAGTCTAGTCCTTACTCCAATTCTTGCTCTTTCATTCTCACATTTGTGTTTTCTACACTTGTACATTTTTAAATTCCTTTTGGTAGTTTAAAACCTCCTACAACCTTACTAAATCATTATTGACCATAACCAATTCATTCCTAGACAATTGCACTATCGAAACCCAAGTTTAACTCTCACTTCCAAGTCTTGCACACTAGCTCCTTTTCTAGTTTTTCCAAAGCATTTCAATACCCCCTTGCTATAGATTTTACCTATTCTTTTTCCTACTCTTATATCCACTCAAGAGTGGTTAACTAATCCAAATAAATCCCTTACAATACCTAGTTCATCCCCTAGGTTGTTCTTACTCCTTACAACCCCTAAAACACCTTATTTCTACCAAAAATTTGTCATAACCTCCCCATAAACCTAACATACCCACATTCATCAATTTTCACCATTTCTAATCCTAATCTAGCCACACCCATGAAGGGTCCTACCAAAGCATAATATATCCTCAAAAATTCATTAAACAACAATATAGCTCCAAAATCTCAATAAACCACAATAGCTTAAAAGCTTGGCACTTAAGCCCTTAATTCAAACAACAATCCACAAATTCCCTCAACTTCAACCAACTACTTTATTTCACATAATTTGGGTTCATTATTTAGTTTAACCCATCCCAATTTCCAAAGCAATCAAAACAAAGTTTAAGGTAGATTTCTTACCTTAATTTCACAAGTTCCTCTTTTAATTCTCCTCTTGCTCTTCTTCTTCCCAAATTCAGTCAAGTGGGAATGGATTTGCCAAACTCCATCCCAACATTCAAGAGACACAAAATACACACAATTAAAATCATAAACCTTTGGAAATACACTAATCCAATGAAGGGGCTTAAAGCATAAAATTCTAGGGTTTACCTTAAGAGTTTTAGGAGGGGTTTTCACCCTTGAATCAAGAAGATGGTTCCCCCACCATTGGAGGGTTGAAATGAAGCTAAAAAAACAAAGAGAAAACAAGATATAAGAGAGGGGCAAAATTGGTCAAGCAAGGTGGGTGAAGAAAAATGAGTTTTTGTTAGATATTTTTACCTTAGGAGAGATAGGAGACTTCAAGCTTTACTTTGATGCCATTTTCTCCTCAAATGAGAAAAACCCATGGAGATGAACTTCTCCATTTTGGAATTTTGAAAAGAGAGGATGATAGAGGATGATAGAGAATGATGAGGAGATGAAGAATATGTAATTATTTTTGTGATTGGAGCTTTAATAAAGCTTGGGCATGAGGGTGAAGTTGGAGTAGCCATGGAAGAAGGGGGAGAATCATCCAGTCTAGAGAGGAAGAAGGAAATGGCAGGGAGGAAGAAAAGAGAGGAAATAGAAGAGAGAAAAGAAAATGAGAGGAGAGAGAGGAGGGAAGTTACTTTATGCCTTTTCCCTTTTTCTTTTCTTCTTCTTTTATTTAATTAGCTATCTAGTAATAGAGAGGGCTGCTATCCTTATTAAAACCGGCCCCATACTGTATATAAGTTGGGAGCGTTTTTCGTCTTTTTCAGAAAACGCTCGTTAAGGGCCCGTTCTCACATGAGCTTCTCCTCATATTAGAAGCTGATGTGACTTCTGAATTATTTAAAACTTCCTCACAGATGAAGGAAGGAACGCTACTCTCGGTAGCGTCTCATAATAATCGACCACTCATAATCTGCTTTGTGAACGAAGCCTAAATTACCCGGTTTAGCACTATTCACTAACCGGGCCCGTTTTCCGGAATTTTCTTGTTTCTTTAATTTTAATGGTTATTATACTCCCATTAATGTTTATTTTTAGTTATTTAATGAACTATAATTTTACGGGTTAATTTGACCACTTAAAGTCACGTTTTTGGGTTTTCTAGAAAAACATGCGCTAACGCTTTATTAGCGTTTTAATACATTATTTGGATCCGTTTTCTTCGGGAATTGTTCCCATATATTATTTAGGCCTTATTAAGCCTTTAAAATCCATTTAATACTCTTGTAGAGGTCGTAATCCTCTTAGGGTCACTTAACGCTCAATTTTGTGTTTTTCGCTTTTTAAGCGTTTTCTTGTTTCTTTTGGATTTATTCTCTTTACCAAAATTCATTAGGCACTAATAGGCCCTCAATATCGTATTAGAGTAATTTAATCACCCTAATTAAGTTCAGGGTATTTCATGAACTAATTAGATTCACTTCTGTTCAATTGCCTTTTTAAGGGTCAAAATGAGGATTCAAACCTGAAGGAAAGGGGGAAAAAGGATCAACACCCAAATGTCAATGATGTCAAAAGTGAATCAAAACTAAACCGAGCTGCAAACTTATTTCTTTTCACCATTTAATGTTTTCGACACCTCATTTTCTAACCAAGGATGAAGATTGAACTGAAATTGAGTAGGTTAATCTAAAAGAGTAACAAAATGCTAGCAGTTTCCTAAACAGATAATTGATGAAGTTTGGCTTAAAATGGTCAATTATTACAGTGAGATTACTAGATGGAAGGTGACATCATTTGCTAACTCAAATTATTCCCTTCTTTTTTTGTAATTGTCGTTTTCACTTTGAAACAAGGAGCCATGAGGCAAAACACTTTAAATAGAAAGTCATGAAGCCTTAATCCGTGGTTACTAATCCAATCTTATCAACTCTACTAATCAAGAATTATGGCCAAGTCACAAACAATAAGTTAATTTAACCAGCCTCTTTTTTTAGTCATTAGCCCAACCTTGGAATTCGAGGTACGTAGAGTAAACCAAACACTTCCTTTCGCTAGCAATTCACAACGCAGATGACAGTGAGTACATACGCCTATGTCGCTTTACAAGAGTTTAAAACCAAGACCTCGAAATTGAAAGTCGGAATCGTAGAGAAATTATTACATCAAAATATTCAGTCCATGTCATGCTACAGAGAAGATGATAACAATGAATCATCAAGCCAAGCTACAGAGAAGGAGGAACATGCGCATCAAAGCCAAAACATAATCAGAAGCTTATTTGGATTAAGAAGAAATACCACGAATGGAGCGATAGAGTCTTCCCGAAAAAATAAACAAACAAGAGATCTAGACACCAAAGACATCACCAGGGAGTTAGTTTCTGGATTTAACCGATAATCATGACAGAACTAAAACAATTTAAGCTTTCAAATTTTAATCACACAGATTAGAGCCAATGAGTCGCATTTCGGAGTTCAGACCCAAATCCATTTCCAGGGACCGACCTGAAACAACGTTTATACCTGCGGGAATCAAAAATAGTTAACGACAAAGATAAGCACTAAACAGAGGAGAAATAATCGATGAATATAAAGAGAGGAAACTCTATAATTCCTGGCTTGACAATACAAGGACAGGAGTGAACTTATCCTGGCATATCGGTAACCTCAGGTTTGCTCCAATACTCATATCTGGTCTTCCGGCGGTGAAGTGGTTATACCTCTTCGTGCACAAACTTTTCATGTTTTTTTAAGGATCCACTAACCCATTATGTGTTTTGTGTTGCTCGAACCAAATGAGATCTGAAAACGAACAGAAGAAAACGAGAAAAGGAGGTGAAACTAAAAAAAATTGAGAAGAAAAGGCTGGGAAATGTAACACCCGACACTGGTGTCGAACATTCTCCGGCGAGGTCGTTTGTGTGCCATCTCCCTTTTACCGGGTTCATTTGGCCAACGTGAATCATACAGAAAAGAAATCTAGGAAAAGGAGAAGAAATAATCAAAATCAAGTTGGTTGGCAGAGAACAACACGAACTTACTCTACTTGAGAGGTTAGAGACCGAATTTGCAAGGTGGTAGTCGTCAGCAATAGAACAATTGGATTTGTGGTGATTTTCTCGGTTGAAGCAAGTCTCCATGGTGGATTTTTTTCCGGTCTATCGAACGTTGCTAAAAAACTGGTAGGAGTTTTTTTTTTTATAACTTCTGGATAAGTCCAGGGTTGGGAGTAAAAACCCCCGTACTATAACGGGAAAGCAGGATACAAGATACAAAAAATTGAATTGAGTAAATAAGCTAAAACAAAATACATCAAAACCACCAGAGAGAATAAATCGAAAAAAAAACGCAGCATTGCGTTAACTGAGTGACGACCCATAGATCTGCAGGAGGTTTGACGAGTTCCCAAATACTCCAACTGAGAAGGAGAAGGGGAAGACCGATTTCGCAATCCAGTCCCAGACATGCTTCTTCACGGAGAAAGCGATTTGAAGCCAGTTAGGTATAGTTCCACTGAAGATTTTGGCATTCCTTGCTTGCCAGATTTCCCATAGAGCGTGAATGAAGGTCGACGCCCACGATTTCCTAAGGGGGCCTGGAATCTGAGTGCCACACCACTGTTCAAAGGCCTGTTCAATAGAGTTGGGCAGTGGAAGCTAAACTCCTCACTAAGAGAGCAAATCGTTCCAGAGTTTGGTAGATTCAGAGCAATGTAAGAGTAGATGTGGGGCGGTTTCTATGCGGACAAAGCAGCGGGAGCACCACTGATGGTTCAGGGCGATGATGTCTTTCTCAAACAGGAGGTCTTTGGTGCATAGCTTTCCTTTAAGACAGAACCAAGCCATCAACTCGATTTTTGGGGGAGCCAGTTTGTTCCAGAGTAGATTGTGCCATGACGGTAGAGAGGGGGGATTGGTTGCCAGTACAGCCTTATAGAAGGAGTTGCAAGAGTACATACCATCAGAAGAGCAGGCCCAGATGCGTCTATCAGTAGCAGGAGCCGATTGCATATTGAAATTGTTGATGGTTTGGAACAACAGGTTACTTTCTTCCAGCTCATATTGAAAAAAGGGTCTTCTCCAAACAAGGTTCCATCTCCAAAGAGCACCGTCCCACCAGCCAGTTTCTGCAATGGTTACAGTTTTTTTGTCGTTGATAATGTACAGCCTATGGAATTTATCTTTTAATGTGAATTCGCCTGCCCAACAGTCTAGCCAGAAGCGGATACGGAGGCCATTACCCACTACCCATTTGTTGTTTGCTTCCATAACTTTTGCAATTGGAGGGGACCAATGGCTTAGAGTGACGATTGTTTTCCATGGACCTCTCGCCCTTGAGGTTTGCTAGCTCCTATCAGAAATAGGGATCTCAAGACCTATGTTATGCACCGCCCTGACAATTCTTTTCCAGAGAAGGTTCTCACTATTGTCAAATTTCCACCACCATTTAAATAAGAGGGCAGCATTTTTGGTTTTGAAGTCGCATATGCCCAGCCCGCCTTGACATTTTGGTCGCGATAGTTTCTTCCAAGAGATAAGAGGGATTCCCCGAGAGACCCCATCTCCCCACAGGAATGCTCGCTGGATTTGAGTGATTCTTCTGGTTACTTCTTTGGGCATTTTGAATAGACTGAGGTAATATGTAGGCAAGCTATCAAGGACGGTTTTAATGAGCACAAGTTTTCCAGCTCTAGACAAAGATTTAGCTTTTCAGCTTGCCAATCGCTTTTGGATTTTCTCAATTACCGGCTCCCATGTCTTGATCAAATTGGGGTTGGCTCCAAGAGGGCAGCCAAGGTATAAAGAAGGCAGATCCCGAATTTGGCACCCGAGGATGTCAATAATTTCCTGCTGAAAAGATGGTTGAATATTAATCATAAAGGCTGTAGTTTTTTCCCAATTTACCTCAATTCCTGACATGTCTTTGAACCAGGCCAAGGTTCATTTGATTGTCTGTAGCTCTTGCCGAGTACGACTACAAAATATGAGTGTATCATCTACAAATTGAAGGTGGGAAATGGTCACTGAGATTCTACCAATTTGCAGGCCTCGCCTTTCTTCTTGTTGTATCCCTTCATCGAGCATCCAATTGAGGGCCTCAGCGACAATGATGAAGAGAAGGGGAGAAAGTGGGTCCCCTTGCCTCAGCCCACATTTCGGTCGGAAAGGAAAGGAAGGGGAGCCATTGACCAGAAGAGAGATACTTGTGGTAGTGATACATTCCTGAATCCATTTACACCATTTGGATCCAAAACCCATCAGCAAGAGCATCCTGTCAATGAATATCCATGATACGCTGTCAAAGGCCTTTTTGAAGTCTACCTTAAGGAGCACACCTTGATTTGGCGATGAGGGGGCCTTCTAAGATTTGTCTGTCTTTGATAAAAGCTGTTTGGGTCTTTCCTATTAGCTTGCTCATTACTTGGCTCAACCGTAAAGCCAGAATTTTTGCGATTGTTTTGTAAATGTAACCGATCATGCTTATCGGTCGGAAATCTTCTGCTCTTACTGCTCCTGGTTTTTTTGGTATCATTGTGACCCAACTCATGTTTATTCCTTTCGGGATTTTATCCTGCAGAAAGTAGGATTTGACTGTTTTTGAGAAATCAGATCCAACAATGTGCCATAGACTCTTGATAAACCTGAAGTTAAATCCATCGAAGCCTGGGGCTTTGTCATCCACACAGCAGCTCTGATTTCTGGATCATTGGGAAGGTGTTCAAGGGAGTTGGCTTCTGCTTGGGTGAGTGTGGGCCAGCCGAAGAGGGGGGAAGTGACTCGCTATCTTGTTTGGCTGCAAAAAGGTCTTTATAGAAGCGAGAAAGTTCCTTCTTTATGGCTTATGGGTCAGAAGAAAGATCACTACCAATAATCAGCTGGGTGATTCGATTGGTATTACGGTTTGCTGTTGCTTTCCTATGAAAATATTTTGTGTTCATGTCACCGTCCAGCAAGTGTTTTTCGCGGGCACATTGTCTCCAGTATTGCTCTTTGTTTCTCAGATGTTTCCACAGCAAGTTTTGTGTCGCTCTCCTTCTGAGCTGCCTTGTTTCATCTGGGTCGCCTGATTCATCTAACTCATCAATTCTGGTCAGCTCAGTCATTAGTTTTTCAATCGCCTTGTTGAAGTCTCGAAAAATAGAAGCATTCCAGTGCTTTATCGGGCCTTTGATTTGTTTGAGTTTCTCCTGAAAAGTTTTAGGTCCAAGCTTGGACCATTCTTGCTGAAAGAGATTCATAAAGGAGTTGTGGGTTAGCGAGGAATTGAGGGCACGGAATGGTTTGGGACCCCAGTTTACGCTGTCAAGAGAGATCCATAAGGCTCTATGATCAGACAAACGCCACGGCTTGGCTTGGAGCTTGATGTCGGGGAAAGCCGTACCCCATTCTAGTTCCATAATGACTTTGTCAATCCGGCTCATCGAAAGGGATCTGCGCCAGGTGTACTTGCAACCTGTAAGTTCCAATTCTGTTACTCCCATCTGATTTACCTAGTCTTTGAAGTCTCTCATTCCTGTTGTTTCGTGGTTTGGGTTTCCCCCCTTTCTGCCCTCTCCTGTTAGGACTTCACTAAAGTCTCCCGCAATCAGCAGCGGGTGGGTTAATGAGGGTCGAAGATTTAGAAGCTCATAGTACATGTTTCTTCTCTCACCAGCAGAGGTGGGAGAGTAGATAAGTATGAAAGTCCCTGTAAAACTTGTTCTCAGCCAGGTGATATCCATTGCTATCCATCTGACTCCTTTATCAATGATATTAGTTGATATCTCATTTAGATTCCAGGCCACTATGATACCTCCAGATTGACCCACGGCGAAGATTTATTCCTATGCGGTCGAGCTTCCTGTCCCCCAAAGGGACCTATTGCGGTTTATTGGGTGAGAGTGCCTGGTTTCGAGTAGGCCTATGAGTCTTGCTCCTGTTTCTGCAATGTTCTGTTTTAGGAGTCGCCACTTTTCTTGGCGTTCCGATCCCTGGATGTTTTGAAACATAATTGCTCCCGCCATTTGTTGAACGGGATTCAATTCTTTTACTTCTTCTGAGAGAGTTGCTCAAGTTGGTGGCTGAGCGATCAGGATGAGGAATGGAGCAGTTGATCCTCCTTCCAAACGCAAGACATTTAGGTTTTTCAGGGGATGGTATTGGTGTTTTGGCGGGTGATTGTGATTGCTCGGGGGAGAACTGCGAGTTGGGCTCTGGGGTTAGGACCACTTCTAACTGGATTTCGGGTAGGGACTGTGTATGTGAGACCGAAAGGGGGGTGGGCTTGTTGTGGTTTGAGAAAGGCTTGGAAGGGCAAAGGTTGAGGGGAAAGACGGTTGGGCTTTATGCTGATTATAGTCCAGGCATGCAACTGTAGATTTGGGATTAGGAGCGGGTAATGGGGAGATCAAGAGTTCAACAGTTGCATGTGGGGAATAAATGTCTTCCGAGAAAGGTAGTCTGATTGGATTTTCCAGATTTGGCAGAGAGAGGAATGATTGTGAAATTTTAATTTCACTGGACCCGATGTAAAAGGATAGTGGGGAGATATATGGGGGAATGCATTGTTGAATATTTATGAGTCGGTGGGTGCTGTATGCAGGCATCATTATTACCTTTATTCTTTCTTTGTCTTTTCCTCCCTTTTCAAGGCATGCAACCGACGTTTCATCGTACCAACAAATGAGTGGTGTTCCCCACCTTTTCTGATTAGTTTGTTGTGTCTGTTCCACTTCAGGGTGAGCCACGTCAGTTGAGGGAGAGGGAAGGTCAGTTCTTCTCACGTGACTTGTGGTTGCATTTTCTGCCGGAATTTGGCCGCCATTATTGGAATTTTCAAAGTGATGCTCTGTGATTTCGTCGGACCAGTATTCTACAATTTCGATTCTGATTTTCTCCTCCCCGTCATAGCAGGTTATCTCTTGATTGATGAAGTCCCAGTGGTGAGTTTCAATTTGAACATGTGCTTCTAGGTGGGTAGGGGGGATTGAGAGGTCCTCTTCAATTTTCTTTATTGAGCCAACCATGCTGGCTATTCTTGTGATGGTTACTTGACATCATGTGTGTATGGGAATGCCGCGGATGACTATGGAAGTTGTTCTCGACATTTGCTGATCGAGAATACACCATTCTTTGATTCTCCACTGCAAGTCGGCTAGGGGCTGGGCATTTAGGAGCATATCTTTGTCACTGTCGAAATATAAACCCATGACGAATTTTTGGTTTGAGAGGACCGTAATAAATTTGATGCGTGTCCACTTCTCAGCTTCACTCTTGATCTGGGATGCTTGCACCTCTGTTTCAGTTGTGATTACTACACTTTAGCGCAAAACATTGAGAATGGATGGAGCTTGATCAAGAAAAGTTTAGGGGTTTTGTGCGTGGTGGTGTGGCGGTGGCTCTGCTTCGCTGTAGCTGCTCTCTTGGTCTTCAATTTTGTTTTTAGTTTGCAGGTTACGGTGATGAGTATTTGGTTGTGTTCTCATGTTGTGATGCTCCCCCCTGTTGGTTCTTTCATAGCCTTCTGGTGTAAGGTTCGCTGGGGTTCATTGCTCATGAGTTTTTCTCTTGCGGGGACGGGCCATTTGGGTCTTAATGCGGTTCCCGTCAAGAATCTTATCATCTGTGGCTGTCACTGCCGCTGTTGCTTCATACGGGTGCCAAAACTCTACGAATGCATATCTTGTTCTTGTGGCTGTCCGCAGGTTCTTGGAAATGTTGATTCGGATTATGTTTCCATGGGTGTGGAAAAGTCTCCATAGGGAGGTTTTCGTGGAGCTAAGGTGTAGATTGTTTATAAAAACTGTGGAGTCGTGAAGGGATTGATGTCTTCGTTTGCCTAGGTGTGCCATGGGTATAGTGGTCGTGAAGTTTGAGGGGGAAAGTTTGTCGTCGCTAGCTTTGTGATTAGTGTCGATTAATAATTGAACCCCCAGAAAAACCTGACTAGCATGGTATAGATGACAACTTATAATTAGATAAATATAGATAGTTTTATGTCTGCGTTCGGTTTCTTTCACTCGCTATCAGTGAACACCCCCTTGGTAGGAGTGTAATAATGCATGAGGGTGAGTCTCTGGTGAAGATGACCAGGTGGTTTCTAAAAGGTTTGGCGTTTTTCTTGGTTCTGGGTTTTCAGGGTCTGATTGTCGATCATGAAATCTACAGGGAGGGATCATAGGAAGCGGTGACTTGCATTAGGAAGAAGGAAGCGTTTTTGTTCTTCGGTTTCGAAGAATGAAGAAAGGAATAGTGGGCAGAGGTAGAATGGAGGTGTTGGAGGTGGGTGGAGAAGACGGTGAAGGTTTAGGGTTATCGATTTCTTAAGATTGAACAAAGAGAAATGAGACGATAGAGGTGAGCGAGCAGATGGACCGGGAATGAGGTAGGAGATGGCTACTATTCATCCTTTTTTAGGTTTTATGTCTTGTCTTTTAAAACAAAAATTAGGGTTTCTGGAAGAAGAAGTTAGCTGATTTTATCAATGGGCTTTTTTTTGTATTGGGTTCAAAAATGGGCCCAAGCTGAAATGGACCTCGTTTGGGTTGCTTACAGGCAAAAATGTTTCCCGTGCTCGTTCTCGGTACCCAAGCAAATACACAACCAGTTAAGCTAAGGAAAAATTCAATACACAAACATGAGAAAATTTCCGCGGACTATAGTTCGTACTGAGTACTCTTACAGCGTTTTAAATGCAAACATACAGTAAGAAGTAGTGATTTCATCTATTAAAATGGATCGTTAATATATAAAACATAATAAAATATAAAATAACATAATAATAAATACATGATATATTGAAATAATGCTAATACAATGGTGATAAAATACAAGTGAGGAAATGAATTAGATATGTACGAAACTTAGATTGAATAAATAATTAATAGAACAAAATAAGAGGAAGCTTAATCAAATAAGCAACAAAACGAAGTACGTAAATAGAAATAATAACAGTACATGCCACGTAAAATAATATAAATAACAATGAAATAATGATGATAAAATAAAAAGTAAACGCTTGAAGACAATTAAAAGTAGCAATAGATACGATAAAATAAATAATAAGTAACAAAATAAAAATAAAAGATAACTGAATAAATAGACAAATAAGCGATAATAAGATAAGTGAATAAAACAGAAGGGACGGGTTTAAAACCGTACTGTCGTTGGAAATTCATTTTCGAAGAATTGTGTTTTTTCTTAAATGCTTTGAAAAATGATTTAAGAATTTTGTCATGAAATGATGGTTTTATTTTGGCACGCATGTTAATACGTTTTGGAAAGAAAGGCGACAACCCCTCTTATTTTATTTATTATTTGAAATCTGCTTTATGGTGTGAGAATTTTTGGTGTCTATAGATGGCTCCCCTTGATTCAATCCTGCAAGCCCTTGCAGAAGTGGATCAAGGTTGACGGGGCGCCAAAAATTCTCATTGCGGTTTATGACTCGTTCTTATGGGTACGGGTGTAATGGGACTTATGGCGGGCCACAACTAGACCTCTTGATATCTAGCTCTAGGACTTATGACGGGCCTAGAATGCGATTGAAAGTACGACGACTTATGACGAGCCTCAACTAGACCTTTTGATATCTAGCTATAAGACTTATGACAAGCCTATAATACTAACAATTAGATTGGTGGGGTGCACGAAGACTTATGATGAGCCTCAACTAGACCTCTTAACATCTAGCTATAGGACTTATGACGAGCCTATAATGCAAATTGAAAGTACGAGGGCTTATGACAAGCCTCAACTAGACCTCTTGATATCTAGCTATAGGACTTATGACGAGCCTATAATATTAACAATAAGATTGATTTGGGTGCATGAGGACTTATGACGAGTCCCGGCTAAACCTCTTGACGTCTAGCTATAGGACTTATGACGAGCCTATAATGCAATTGAAAGTACGAGGGCTTATACCGAGCCTCAACTAGACCTCTTGATATCTAGTTATAGGACTTATGACGAGCCTATAATACTAAAAATTAGATTGATTTGGATGAACGAGGAATTATGACAAGCCTCACCTAAACCTCTTGACTTTTAGCTCTAGGACTTATGACAAGCCTATAATGCAATTGAAAGTACGAGGGCTTATGACGAGCCTCAACTAGACCTCTTGATATCTAGCTATATGACTTATGACGAGCCTATAATACTAATAATTAGATTGATTTGGGTGCACAAGGACTTATGACGAGCCTCAACTAAACCTCTTGACATCTAGCTATAGGACTTATGTCGAGCCTATAATACAATTGAAAGTACGAGGGCTTATGACGAGCCTTAACTAGACCTCTTGATATCTAGCTATAGGACTTATGACCGGCCTATAATACTAACAATTATATTGATTTGGGGGAAACGAGGACTTATTACGAGCCTCAACTAAACAACTTGACGTCTTGCTATAAGACTTATGACGAGCATATAATGCAATTGAAAGTACGAGGGCTTATGACGATCCTCAACTAGTCCTCTTGATTTCTAGCTATAGGACTTATGACGGGCCTATAATACTTTATGGATTTGTATGAAACTCTCTACTTTGAGTGATTGATTTGAGGATGATTCTGGTTGTGGATTGATTTGGGATTTGATGCTTTTTTGTTGCATTGGTGAGGGATATGATAGTCAAATATTTTTTGTTGATGTGGCCCTTGACTTTGTCGGTGTGGGACTTGTGTTTCAATTTTGTTTTTGACAGTTTCGCCCTATGTTCACTATAGTTTCGAGATTTGGTAGGACTTTTGGCTCTAGAGTTTTGAGGTGGCTCCGGTATGGCTCCCGAGTCTTTGTTTTGGTTTTATTTTTGTGATTTTGTGGTGGGTCTTTTGAATGGATGGTTTTTTGTGAATGAGTGACTTTGGGAACTCGGTGGTTTTGATATGGCCAAATGGCTTTGATATGATAAGATGGCTCCGATGTGATCGGATGGCTCCGGTACGATCAGATGGCTCAGGTGTGGTGGGATGGCTCCGACATGATTCATGACCCCACTATGAGCAACGACTCTGGATGGTTGGTGGGTTTTTATTTGGATTGATATTTTCGGGATGGTTGGTGGGTTTCAATTTAGCTTGGATTTCGAGTCGAGTGGTGGGTCGATGTGATTTGTGATTTTGCATGTGATTTATGTATTCAGATGTGGTAGATAATTTTTTTTTTTTTGGTGATGAATGACTTCGGTGTGGCTCTGGGAGGGGTCCTATTACAGTTTTTGGTTGACCTCGGGATGGCTCCGTTTCCGATAGCGAGGAAAAGGGGAACTTTCACCTGTGAGGTGGTCGCACCCTAGGCGGGCTGCATACGTACTCAGTTTTGTATTGAGATCAGACCATACGTAGTTTGAAACTCTATGGACAAGGCCTTGGTAAGGAAATGGCTTTTTTTTAGCCTTAGGGATGGTTTGAATGTCTGAGGATGGAACCCGCATGTGTAACACCCCTACCGCTAATCCCTTACTTACCGTCTAATCGTCCCAATTATCCTACTGCTCACAGCGGAAATACTAATACTACGGTGGGTGACACAACGCCGCTAACCGCCCATACGGCTACCAAGGCTTACACTACATACGGTAACGGTCTGATGTCTAGGAAATACCGAGCTACTATTAATACTTCCCAATACAAAAATACTATCTACTTACAATGTTGGATTACCGAGTATCCAAAAAGATTAATTACATCCCTTCCTTAAGTTTACAAAATAATGAGTTTAACAACTACTCATTCTATTAATTCACAACACTTCCAATATCCAAAAGGGTGTACCCCATGGTACACCGGCTAATCAAAAGGGCCTATAGCCATGTACAACTTGGTACACCATTCATAATCCATTAATTATACAAAAAAGAAATCATCTTGATCTCATCATAATTTTCACCCTTCACGAGCACCTGTAAAATTAAAAATAGTGCCCCAAGGGGCTCAACAAAACGTTGCATATAAACTTCGCATATACCGCGCGCTAACTAGGGTACGCCGACTAATTGGTCGACTATACATGTAGTTCGTTTATTACATGCATACATGCTAGTACATATAGCAATACATTCATACAAAATACAATACACACAACCGAAGGCAATACACAAGCCAAACAGTAATACAATAACATACATAATACTTACTTCTTCAATGGTTAGCCAGTTACCCATCCGGGTTAAACGGATGTTCTTTACTCTTTTACTCGGTACACATTACTTACACAATCATACTCATAAAATACTTACTTAATTTCCATACTTACCTTCTTACTCTTACTTACTTACTTATACTCATGTTAAGTCGGTATGACCTCCGGGCAGGGACTACACCATCCCACCACCGAGCTTTAGGGTGGCTCATTAATCCAGGATGCTACCCATTTAAGGGGTTTGGTCTGTGGAAAAGATTAAAGCCAGGATTTGGATCCAACCTCTTGTGTCTCCTCCTCCTCACGCGTGGCCGAAACTATATCGGACTTCTACTCATTCCAATTTACCAATTTCTTATGTTAGAATGGTTAGCTTGTTAGTAATTAGTTAGAAGTCCTATACTACATTACTTAGCCAACACAACACACAACAAGCCACACACACTTCATTACCATCCATACCTTTCATGAATTATACAAACTATAGTTTAAGATAATATTCAACAAAGAACAATATCATATAAGCACAAGTAAGTGCAATAAATCCGATTTGTGTGTTTTATCTTATTTAGGTGATCAATTAGCACACAAACACACAAATCAGAGTAGCCAAGGTAGCATACAGGGCATGAGAAGTTCATACCGTTCACCGTTGACTTGAACTCACCGACTTCCCTTCGGTGTTCGACTATTCGAATCCTATCACATACATGCAATCGAGCGATTAATTAACTATAATTAACTTAACTCATTTTATCTTTTATGTTTCCCGACTTACAATTACAATGTCTTTACAATTCATAGACTTACACATTATTTACTTACTCTTTATTACTTTTAAAACTTGTTTACACTCTTAATGACCATTAAACATCATTAATCAAGTATTAATTATCTTATACTATCATTACCATTCATTACCTTTCCTTAAAAGCCACATTTTAAATTAATTTTTAAAGTTTTGGGTTGGTCCGGGACCTTGTCCGGGTCTTAAGTCCCGGACCACCCTGTGGTCTGTACTCTCGGGTGATTTTATTACATGGTTCGGGTGCTTGTACAGGGGTCAAGTCCCGAACCAGAACGGGCATAGAATTCTCGAACATATTTAATGGGTGGTCCGGGTCTTGTACATGGGACCAAGTCCCGGACCAATGTTGCAGCTTACTCTCGAACAAAATGTATGAGTGGTCCAGGACATGAACATGGGACTAAGTCCCTGACCAATGTTGCAATGGAACTCTCGGCCTGAATTTCAGCATGGTTTAGGTCTTTATCATGGGACCAAGTCTCGGACGTGCTGCTGTTTCCTACAGAATTGCAAATTTTCTTCATCTGTTACATTCCATACTTTTCCCAATTAATTCCCCATTGTTTCTACACTTAATCCCACATGTTTAAACACCTAATTAAGCTTCTAAACATCTCTAAATTCATTACTAACTTATCACTTCTTTCCATACTAATTCACACACATTGTTTTCCTAATTCCATTTCAGCACTTACATTATTTCTTCCTAGTCTTGTTATTCTACAAATTTTGGTTCTCTCTTCTACCATCCATGGTTTCCCTTCCTATTGTCATTTCTAAGGCTTGTAATATATTATCTTTCACTTCTACCCTACCCACTACTTAGCTACTTTTCAAAACTGTTTTAAAGTGTTTTTCTACTTCTTTCTAACTCTTAAGTGTTCTAGTTTCCTAGGTAAAATTTGACATAGTCTCCCTTAAATTTTAACATTCTCACCACATGTTTTTCCTCACACAATGCTACTTATATCACCTGTTTATTAACAACACTAATACACAATTCTCCAACACAAATACTAGGCATTAATCACCCATTTAATTCCTGCACACAACATCTATTTTCTCAAGGTTTATACAAGCTTCTAAGTGTCTTTTGAAGCTTTAAAACAGTTTGGTTCTCTTCTACATTATACCACTACTCAACCTATGTACACTACTCATTTCAAGTCTTTAAAAATCTGTTACATAAAGCATTACAAAAACTACACATGGTGAGTGCAATTTACCTTGTTCTTTCTAGTTTCTCTTTCTTTCTTCTTTCTTCTTTCCTTCTTCCTTCCTTTCCTTTCCTCTCTTCTTGACAAACCGGTTATGGAGGTTCAATGTTCTAATGATACAACCCATTGATATACAAACATTCTAAGTTAAAACTAACCCTTGAATCATCCTAGGGTTTAAAGTATGTTTTTAAGGTTTAGAAAGGGCCTTACCTTGCAAGGGTGTAGATGGAGTTTAGAACAGCAACAAGAGCAAGATTTCAACTCCAAAGTGAAGCCAAAATCGGCTGGGAAACAAGGAATAAGAAGCACCAAACTTAGAAATCTCTATTTTGCAAATAAGAGCTAAAAATGCTAGTTTTTCGAATTTCTTTTTACCTTAGACCAACAAGGTGAAAAAGGAGCTTCTAATGGTGCTCTTCATCTTCAAAAACAAGAACACCCATGGAGATTAAAATGGGTATTTTTCGGATTTGGAAAAGAGGGGAATGATCTCCTCGATGAGAGGATTTCAATGGTACCAATTTTGTAATTTTTGGTGGAGGTTTGAGTGCTCAACAAGAGGAGAGAAGTAAGTGGCTAGTTTGGTTTGCTAAAATTGCCATTGTAGGAGCTTCTTGGAGAAGAAGATAAATCAGAAGGGGGGAGTGATACGGTGGAGTTGTGAGTGAGGGTAGGAGAGAGAGAGCAAAAGTATGGTAAGTGTACTTTTCTTGTTTTTTACTTTTCTTCTTTGACTTTTGTAAATAAGGAACAATTAAGAGAGTGAGGAGGGGAGAGCTGGCCGGTCACACCACTCCCTCACAGAGGTTTTAAAATTTTTATTTCTAATAGTGCACATATTAGTTTAGTTTATTTACACTTACACCCCACAACTTCCCGTTTTTTTTACAATTTTTACTATTTTCTCGTTTAATTGATTTTATTGGTTCTAGACATTCATTAATGTTTATTAATGACTATTTGGATGACCAAAATTATTACGAGTCTATTTGACCCACTTAAAGTCGTGTTTTCCCGGTTTCCTCAAAAAACACACTTTAAGGTTCGTTTGTGTTTTTAATCCGTTTTAAGGATCCATTTTCTTCGGGATTTGTTCCCTCATGATTATTTAGGCATAATTAAGCTGCTAAAACCTTCATTAGCCTCATTAATCACTATTTCTAATTTCAGGGTACTTCAGCATGGCTCTAGTTTGGTTGTGGATATGGCATTGATGAGGCTTAAGCATGACGCTGGATGGCTCCGGGATTGTCTTCTTATGGCTTCGGATGGCTTTAGTTTGGTTCGATGTAGCTTGAGGATAGCCCAGGATGTCTCCGAGATGGTTCGATGTAGCTTGATAATGGCCTGGGATGGCTCCGAGATGGTTCGACGTAGCTTGAAGATGGCCTGGGATGGCTTCAGTTGACATCTTTTGATCAAAACTTATGCTTCAATAACTACAACTGAAGTCAACTTTCACCGAGACTAGGCAGAGTTCTTATCGGTCGGATGCTGATGATGAACTGGATATGATGCATGTAGATAATAGATGCTAGGTACGATGCAAAATGCATATGTAGTTTATTGGAAAGAAGGTACGGTCCTATCTCCAATACTACAGGGTTTATGAGTATAAGACATCTTTGGTTCAATCTTGAGTGATCGATGAACTGGAATGTGTGAATCATTTTCCTCTCATGGAGGGTTGCGGGTTAATCTCTCATAAGTGTGGTCGTGTGTGTTGATGGTGTGAAGATACTTTTGATGCTCAGAGTAGTATTTTCCTTAGAATTTCTTTTCGAGGTGTTAGACCTTCCGATCCTCACAAGTTCCTCACCTGTAATGGGTTAGCTGTTTATGATTTTGGTGCTTAGATCAAAGAGTCACTCACACTCAGAAGACCTTGTGGGTAAGGTCGCACTCACCCGCTCATGGTCCCTTTGGTATGACAGGACATGTTGATAATAAGTATGAAGTTTATGATTCATGTTTCAAATCCGATACTTTCAGTCAACGCTCATCAACTAACGAGTCAGGGGTCTTTTATTGGGTTATAACGGGTCTGAGGGGTATGATGTATGTCACACGGGACTGGAGGATTTGTTTGGGAGTTGTGGAGCGTTTGTGTAGTAGAGGATATGTTTCACCTTTGCCATGAGTGGAATGATTAGACAGGGTTTTGATAACCTTTTATTGGTTTTTACGAGACATCATTAGTCCTTTGGATTTGGATTTCTCCTTCTTGCCTCTTCTGGTGTATGGTTTGAACTTTCTTCTCATTTTTGTTTTTTGAAATTGCATTTGGCTCATCAACTTTCTCAAGCATTATCTGCTTTGTATTTTGGCTTTCAGCTTTGGAATTGCATTGACTGATCAATCTTCTTCAACATTTTCGGTGTTCTTTTTTGGTGTTTGACTTTGGAGTTGCATTGATCATTGATTTCTTCAAATATTTTGTTTGTTGTTTTTGTGAAAGATGGTGAGGGAGAGACCATGGATTCGGCTCCTACGAGATCATCTATTGCGAGGGTGAGTAAGTATATGTGTGGTAGCATGTTGTGGAGTTTTGTTTTTTGTAGAAAAGTTTTTAGTGAAAGGCTCGGAGGGGCTCACTAAGGATTATGTAAAGGGCAGTCAAAGCTTTTTGGTTTTGTGGAGATTTATTTCTAAGTGCCTCGTCATTCTCATTAGTCAATGATTGTTTTCTTACTATTATCGGATCTTTGCATGAATCACAGTTCATGTCTTGCTATCGACGTTGATCTTACTCTAAATTATGCCTCTCCATGTAATGAAGGAATGCACATGTTGCTTGTGGTTTTACCTCGATTGGCTCTCTCCACCTTTCCTTGTCACTCAATGGATTGTCCAAAATGCTCACTTGAAATTCAAGAGAAAATACAGCTCTTCACACACTACTCACTTGATTTGTGGT